>JAKGGE010002777.1:0-22985 GCA_023748175.1 Hoolock leuconedys
CAAAAGGACCTAAGATGATCAGATTTACAATACAGGATGAACGTTCAGGTGACAATGTGGAAAATGGTGGCAGGGAGGCCCGCTGGGGACAATTAACAGAGTCTTGGTAAGACATGGGTGAATCTATGGGACAGGACAGAGGCAAGGATCAGTTTCCACTCAGCCCTCTCTGTATACAGGAGAAAACCAGGCCCAGAAAAATACACCCGAAAGCTTCATGATCATTTGTAAAAAGGCCAGGAATACAGAATGAGGCTTAGGACATTAAATTTTCAGTCAATGAGAAATGCGTTAGAAATGCTTAAAGCAATGAGAAATGCTTTAGCGTGGTGAGACCCTCCACTTGGAAGGAGGGAAGAAAGGTGAGCACTAACCTTCACCTCAGACCCCAATACCAGGTCAGTCCCAGTAAAATGCAGGACCAGGCAGGATTCCTCAGCCCTAGACTCCCAGCTAGTACCCCAGGACTGACCCTGCAAATCTACCCTGGTACAAGGAAAATCTCACAGCCCCAGGCTCCAGACTGGCCCAGTAGATTTAGTCCCTGGGTCCACCCTACCCCATGCTCATCCCAGCAGCCACAGCATCCAAACTAACCCTAGTGCTGGACTGACCCCAGCAGCCTAAGCTTCAGCTCCACCCCAGAGCCAGACCAACCCCTGCAGACTAAGGTTCCTGGCTAGTTTCTGTAGCCCCAGGCTCCAGGTCAGCTCCCAAGACCCAAGACTCCAGGCCAGTACCCATAGACTGAGCCTCTAGGCCTAATTTGGCACAATGCGAGATCCCACAGCCCCAGGTTCCAACGCCAGCCCAGCAGACTCAGTCTCTGGACTCACCACATTGCCAGGCGGGCCCAGTGACCTTGGGCTCCAGACTATTCACAGCATGAGGCTGGCCCTGACAACTTCAGGTTTCAGGCCTACCCAGGAACCAGGCCAGCCTCCAGAATCCCTAGTCATCAGGCCAGCACTCACAGACTCAGCCTCCATGCTGGCCCATGTGAATATAGGCTCCAGACATACCCAATGTCAGGCCAGCCCATCTGGCCCCAGGCTCCAAGCATAATGCAGGATTCAGAGCCAGGTCAGCCAACACAACCCCATGCTTTAGACCCACCCAACCTCCCAGTCAACACCTCTGGCCCAGATCCCAGGTTGGCCACTGGGGCCCCAATCTCCATATTAACCCCTGTGGTCCCATACACCAGGAGACTCAGGGTCCAGGCCTGACTAACAGACGCAGGGTCCAGGCTCATCCCAATAAACTGTGGTGCCAAGCCAGCCCTCAGAAAATAAGATTCCACATCCATCCCTACAGAATCGTGACCCAGGCCCACCCCTGCAACTCAGGCCCCTGGCCTGTCCCAGTGGACTAAACAACCAGGCCCATCCCAGAACCTGTTTGGCCCCTGCAGATTCAGGCTTAGACCCACCCTAGAACCAGGTCAGCCCTTGCAGACCTAGGCTTCAGGCTAGTCTTGGTGGATACAGATTTCAGGCTTACCACGCAGACCCAAACTCCAAGCTCACTCCCATGGACCAAAGCAACACATCTACCCAGTGGATCCAGGCTCCAAGCTCAAACATGAGGACCAAGATACCAGGCCCACCCACTTTCTGACCCTGCCTGAAGACTGTAGGAGAGAGCCCACCAATAGGCCAAACGGCCTGCCCAGAATCTCTGGATAGGCTGAATGGTGACTGGCTTTCTCAAATGAAGCCAGTCTACAAAGACTATAATAATTTCCTACTTCTTCAAATGTGCAGACACTAACATAGAGCAACAAGCAACATAAAAAACCAAGGAGACATAACTCCAGCAAAAGAAAATAATCTCCCAATAGCTGACCCCGAAGAAATGAATATATATAAACTGCCTGACAAATAATTCACACTAATTGTTTTAAGGAAGCTTAGTGAGCTTCAAGAAAATACAGAGAAATAATTTATTGAAATCAGAAAAACAGTAAGTGTACAAAATGAGAAATTTAACAGATAATTTTTTTAAAAAAATCAAATTCTGGAGCTGAAAAATATAACAAATGAAAAGAAAAATATAACAGCATTTACAACTGAATTGATCAAGCAAAACAAAAAATTCAGTCAACTCAAATATACAGGTTACTAGAAAATATGCAGTCAGAGAAGAAAAAGGAAAAAGACTGGAAAGGAATGAAGAAAGTTTACGGGACATATGGGACAGGATCAAAAGAACAAATATTCAAGTTATAGGAGCTAAAGAAAAAAAAAGACACAGGTGTAGAAAGTTTATTTAAAGAAATAACAGCTAAAAACTTTCCAAATTGAGGGAAAGATATATATATCCTGGTACAAAAAGGTCAAAAGTCTCCCATCAGATTTAATTAAAGCAAGACTATACCAAGGCATGTTATAATCAAACTGTCAAATATAAAGAACAAATGGAGGATTCTGAAAATATCAAGAGAAAAGCAAATTATATACAAGAGACTTCCAATAAGACTAGCAATGGATTTCATGGAGGAAATCTTACAGGCCAGAAAAGAGTAGGATGATATATGCCAAGTGCTGAAAGACAATAACTGCCAACCAAGAATACTGTGAGTGGCAAAGCAGTCTTTCAGAAATAAAGAAAAGTTAAAAATGTACCAAGACACAGAAAAGCCTTAGGGAGTTCATGACCACTAGACTTGTCTTACAAAAATGCTTAAGTGAAATCTTGATGCTCAAAGAAGAAGACACTAATGAATAACAAAATATATATATATAAGGATAAAACTCACCAGTAAAACAGTCAAATACAGAATAGTCTAATAATATAATGTTGTGGAAATGACTTATATCTTTAGTATGAAGATATTATATTATTTAAATATAATAGCCACAATAATTTCTTTCTACACAATATAAAAAGATGTAAACTGTAACATCAAAAAATGAAACAGAGTAAAATGTAGTTTTTATATGTGATAAATCAAAGTTATTATCCGTTTAAAATAGCCTGTCATGAAAATAAGATGTTTTATGTAAGCCTCATAGCAATCACAAAGCAAAAACCTACAATAGTTGCATGAAACATGAAAAGAAAGGATTCAAAGCATACCACTACAGAAATTCATCAAATCACAAAGAAAGGTAACAAGAGGGAAAGGAACAAATGTTCTATAAAACAATCAGAAAACAAATTACAAAACAGAAGTAGCAAGTCTTTACTTATGAACACTTATGTTGAATATAATGGATTAAATTCTCCAATCAAAAGAAAGAATAACTGAATGGATTTAAAAAAACAAAATTCAACTATATGCTTCCTATAAGAAATTTATTTCATGTTTAAGAAACTACATACACTGAAAGTGAAGGAAGAGGAAAAGATATCTCATGCAAACAGAAATGGAAAGAGAGCGAGGGTAGAAATACTGACATCAGATAACACTGACTTAAAATCGAAATTATAAAATGAGATACAGGTCATTATACAGTGAAAAAGGGCTCAAGTCATCAAAAAGATATACCAATTATAAATATATATGCACCCAAAGTAACAGCACCTAAATATATAAAGCAAATATTCATAGATATAAAAGGAGAGAAAGAGTGTAATACAATACTAGTAGGGGATTTAAGACCACAATTTCGGCAATGGATGGGTTACCCAGAAAGAAAATTAATAAGGAAACATTAGATTTGGTCTATTCTTTAGTGCAAATAAACCTAAAAGAGATATACAAAACGTACCATTCAATAGCCACAGAATACACATTCTTCTCAACCAAATGTGAAATATTCTTCAGCATAGATCATATGTTAGTTCACAAAACAAGTCTTCACAAATTTAAGAAGACTGAAATCATATCAAGTATCTTTTCTGACCACATGTTTAATACTAGAAATCAGTAACAAGAGGAATTTCAGAAAATCGACAAATACATGGAAATTAAACAACATGCTCTTGAAGAGCTAATATGTCAAAGAAGAAATTAAAAGAGAAATTTGAAAAGATCTAGAGACAAGTGAAAATAAAAACACAACACACAAAAACTTATGGGATACAGCAATAGCAGTTCTAAGAAAGAAGTGAATAGCAATAAATGCCTACATCAAAACAGGAGATCTCAAATAAACAAGTTAATGTTACACCTAAATAACTTCTAAAAGAACAATCTAAGTCCAAAGTTCACGGAAGGAAGGAAATCATAAAGATAAGAGCAGAAATAAATGAAATATAGACTAGAGAAACAATAGAAAAGGTCAGTAAAATTAAGAGTTAGTTATTTGAAAAGATAAACAAAATTGACAAAACTTTAGCTAGACTAAGAAAAAATAAAAGACAAATAAATAAATAAATAAATAAATAAATAAATAAATAAATAAATAAATAAATAAATAAATAAATAAATAAATAAATAAATAAATAAATAAATAAATAAATAAATAAATAAATAAATAAATAAATAAATAAATAAATAAATAAATAAATAAATAAATAAATAAATAAATAAATAAATAAATAAATAAATAAATAAATAAATAAATAAATAAATAAATAAATAAATAAATAAATAAATAAATAAATAAATAAATAAATAAATAAATAAATAAATAAATAAATAAATAAATAAATAAATAAATAAATAAATAAATAAATAAATAAATAAATAAATAAATAAATAAATAAATAAATAAATAAATAAATAAGGTATAGAAGAAATGTACCTCAATACAATAAAGGCCATACATGAAAAACCCATTGATAACAATATATTCAACAGTGAAAAACTGAAAGCTTTTCCTCTAAGATCAGAAATGAGACAAAGATGTCCACTCTCACTACTTCTTTTCAACATAGTACTGGTGGTCCTAGCCAGAGTATTACACAAGGGAAATAAATAAAAGGGTGGCCAGGCACCGTGGCTCATGCCTGTAATCAATCCCAGCACTTTGGGGGTCTGAGGAAGGCAGATTACTTGAGGTCAGGAGTTCAAGACAAGCCTGGACAACATGGTGAAACCTTGTCTCTACCAAAAAAATAAAATGTTATATATATATATATATATAGTGGGCACAGTGGCAAATGCCTGTAATGCCAGCTACTGGGGAGGCTCAAGCACGAGAATTGCTTGAACCCATGAGACGCAGGCTGCAGTGAGCTGAGATTGCACCACTGTACTCCAGCCTAAGCGACAGAGCAACTGTCTCCTAAATAAATAAATAAATTGCATCCAAATTGGAAAGGAATGAGTGAAATGGTCTCCATTTACAGATGACATGATCTTATATGTAAAAAAAAAATTTTTTTTAAAGACTCCACCAAAATGCTGGAACTAATAAATGAATTCACTAAAGTTGCAGAATACAAAATCAACATACAAAAATCAGTAGCCATTTTATACACTGACAACGAACTATACAAAATCAAGAAAACAATCCCTCTCTTACTAGGTACCAAAAAAAAAAACCACTTAGAAATAAATTTGATCAAGGAGATTAAAGACCAGTATAATGAAAACTGTAAAACACTGATAAAAGAAATTAAAGAAGATACAAATAAATGGAAAGATATCTCATGTTCATGAACTGGAAGAACTAATAATGGTTAAAATGCCATGCTATCCAAAGCAATCTACATATTCAATGCAATCCCTATCAAAATTCCAATGGCGTTTTTCACAGATGTAAAGAAAACCCTAAAATTTATATGAAACCAAAAAGACCCTGAATACACAAGACAATATTGAGCAAAATGAACAAAGGTGAAGGCATCACACCACCTGACTTCAAAATACACTATAAAGCTATAGTAATCAAAGGAGCATAGTAACTGGCCTAAACCAGACACACAGACCTAATGACACAGAATAGAGAACCCAGAAATAAACCCATACATTTAGTGTCAACTGATTTTATTTATTTATTTATTTATTTATTTTGAGATGCAGTCTTGCTCTGTCACCCAGGTGATGCAATCTTGGCTCACTGCAACCTCTGCCTCCCAGGTTCAAGTGATTCTCTTGCCTCAGCCTCCTGAGTAGCTGGGATTACTGGCATGCCCTACCACACATGGCTAATTTTCATATTTTTAGTAGGGATGGGGTTTCACCATGTTGGCCAGGCTGGTCTCAAACTCCTAACCTCAAGTGATCCTCCCACCTCAGCCTCCCAAAATGCTCGATTACAGACGTGAACCACCATGCTTGGCCGGGTCAACTGATTTTTATTTATTTATTTACTTATTTATTTATTTACTTATTTTTTATTTATTTATTTACTTATTTATTTATTTATTTATTTTGAGATGGAGTCTTGCTCTGTCACCCAGGCAGGAGTTTGGTGACACAATGTTGGCTCACTGCAACCTCTGCCTCCCAGGTTCAAGCGATTCTCCTGCCTCAGCCTCCTGAGTAGCTAGGATTACAGGCATGCCCTACCACACCCGGCTAATTTTTGTATTTTTAGTAGTGATGGGGTTTCACCATGTTGGCCAGGCTGGTCTCAAACTCCTAACCTCAAGTGATCCTCCCACCTCAGCCTCCCAAAATGCTGGAACTAATAAATGAATTCACTAAGGTTGCAGAATACAAAAATCAAGAAAACAATCCCTCTCTTACTAGGTACCAAAAAAAAAAAAAAAAAAAAAAAAAAAAAAAAAAAAAAAAAAAAAAAAAAAAAAAAAAAAAAAAAAAAAAAAAAAAAAAAAAAAAAAAAAAAAAAAAAAAAAAAAAAAAAAAAAAAAAAAAAAAAAAAAAAAAAAAAAAAAAAAAAAAAAAAAAAAAAAAAAAAAAAAAAAAAAAAAAAAAAAAAAAAAAAAAAAAAAAAAAAAAAAAAAAAAAAAAAAAAAAAAAAAAAAAAAAAAAAAAAAAAAAAAAAAAAAAAAAAAAAAAAAAAAAAAAAAAAAAGATGGGGGGAAAAGCTCCATGACATTGCTCTGGGCAATGATGTTTTGGATATGAACTGAAAAGCATAGTCAACAAAAGAAGAAATAGACAAATGAGATATATCAAACTAAAAAGCTTCTGCATACCAAAGGAAACAATCAACAGAGTAAAAAAACAGCCTACACAATGAGAAAAATATTTGCAAGCCATATTTCTAATAAGGGGTTAACATCCAAAATATATATGGAACTCAAACAACTCAATGGTAAGAACGTTAATAACCTGATTTTAAAATGGGCAAAGGATCTGAACAGACATTTCTCAAAAGAAGACATGCAAATAGCCACCAGATATATGAAAAACTGCCCAACATTCCTAATCATCAGAGAAATGCTGATTAAAACAATATTGAGATACCACATCACACCTATTAGAATGGCTATCAACAAAAAGAAAAAAGATCAGTACTGGAGGTGATGTGGAGAAAAGAGAACCCTTGCCCAGTGTTGGCAATAATGTAAATTAGTGCAGCCATTATAGAAAAACAGCATGAAGGTTCCTTGAAAAATTAAAAATAGAACTACTATATGATCCAGCAATCTCACTATTAGGTATAAATCCAAAGGAAATGAAATTGGTATATTGAAGAGCTATCTGCACCCTCATGTTCACTGCAGCAATAGCCAAGATATAGAATCAATATAAAGTGTCCATCAACAAATAAATGAAGAAACTGTGATACACACACACACACACACAATGAAATTTTATTCCATTTTTAAAAAGAAGGAAATCTTGTCATTTAATACAACGTGGATGAACCTAGAGAACACGATGTTAAGTGAAATAAGCCAGGCACAGAAAGGCAAATACCACATGATCTCACTTATATGTAGATTCTAAAAAAGGTGAACTCACAAAAGTAGAGAAATCGTGATTATGAGGCCAAGCGACAAGCAGTGGCGTTGGGAGATACTGGTCAAAGGATACAAAATTTAAGTTAGATGAGAGAAATAAGTTCTAGAGATCTATTGACAGCATAGTGACTTTAGTTAATAACAATGGACGTATTTCAAAAATCACTATGAGAGTACATTTTAAGTATTCTCATTACAAAAAAAAGATAAGTCCGTGAGATGATTCATATATCAAGCTCAATTTAGCCATTTGACAATGTATACATATTTCAAAACATCATGTTCTACACAATAAACATATACAATTTTGTCCAGGTGTGGTAGCTCATGCCTGTAATCCTGATGCTTTGAGAAGTCAAGGCAGGAGGAGGATCACTTGAGGCCAACAGCTCAAGACCAGCATGGGAAAAACAGTAAGATCCCATCTCTACCAAAAAAAAAATTTTAATTAGCTGGACGTGGTGGCACAGCTGTAGTCCTGGCTACTCAGGAGGCTGAGGTGGGAGGACTGCTTGATCCCAATGAGCTCTGATCACACCACTGCACTCCAGCCAGGCAAAAGAGAGAGACTCTATCTCTGGAAAAACAAAAACAAAAAAAACAAAACAGAAAGACAAACCCTGCCTACCAAGCACCACGTTTTATATTTGTTTCAAATACAACCTCTTCCTAAAATATACCATTATTTTAACTAAAACCTGAAAATCTAGATTACATAAAATATTAAAACTGTATTATCAATGGGTTTATCAGCAGCAATATCTCATTCCTACCTCTTTCTCATGTATTCGAGAGAGAAAACGATCATCATGGAAACTGCTGGATCTTCTCAGGCTGAATTTCGGTGTCATCTGCTGAATGAACAGGAGTTATTTAACACGTTTTCAGATCTGGTTTATCCTTAACCCCAAAGAAAACTTCTAAACTGCCTGAGGCCCATACCAAAATAGTACTAACATTGCAGGAAAAAAATCACTTTCAAGTGATAAAATTCAAAAACTATTATGTTTCCTAATGTAGATCTGCTTTATTTTCTATAAATAACTTAGTGGTTATTTTATTTTAAAATACCTGCCCCTAGAAAAAGTCCAATGGATTTCTCACATACCAGAGAAACTGGGATAGGCTTCTGTCTCAGGTATCGAGGATTTTCTATCTGAAAATTTAAAAATAAAACAAAATAAGGATTTATTAATTTTTGAGTTTTAATTATTATTTGATAAAATATAGAATTAAGCTGCCATATGAAACATTTTCTAGATTTCTTAATATTTAATTCATTTTTAGAATGGGTATTGTATGATACATTTTTAGTGGCTCCCTACAAATAAAACATAAAACATAAACTCCCTTGTGCATGCCAAAATGAACCTTCATGATCCTCTCACTGCCTAACTGCCCACTCTCATCTTCCATTACCCTTCACCTCACATTTTATGCTCCCAGGATCCACAATGACCTATATTACCAGAACATGGCAGATGTTGCCATGCCTGTCCGCCTCTGAATTTCTCTGCCCAGCCCTCCAAACCCTGTAAGCACACACCTATTTGTTCTTAGAGTCTCAATTTAATCACTGCACTCCCAGATGTATTTGGTATATGAATCCTTAAACATACCTTTCTAATAGCAAAGAGAACACAAAATTCCTTTGGGACTCCCCCTAAATCTCCCTTTCAGATTCATCTATCTCCACCATACCCCACATTCCAAGGACACCAGACAATTTGTTTTAACTTAAAAGCACCATACTGTCTCCCGTGTCCGAGTCTTTGCAACCTGTAAGATCATTCCCCCAACTTCTACACATGGTTAACTTACTCAAGACTCACAGTTTAAAAATCATCTCCCCCAGGAAACTTAGTTCCTACTACTCCAGTAGTACCCTGGATGCTGGTTCCCTTTTACAATCTGGCATCTCCCTGTTTCAAAACCGTGTGGACTCTGAAAGCAGAGACCATGACTGCCCTGTTTACCACTCTATCCCTAGCACCCAACTCAGTGCCCAATGAGTATTTCTTCAGAAAGAAGGAAGAAACAAGAGGAAAGAAAGGAGTCACCTGTACCTGATTCCACCTTCTTATCAGCTCCTAAAGTATCCTATGTCCACTCTCTCATAGCCCTTATGTAATACTTTGAGTGTTTATCAGTATGTCTCCACATCTCTCTTTGAACAGAAGGAGTACTGGGATGACGTCTTCTCAATTTTGTATCTCTGGGACCTAGCAAAATATCTAATGTATAGTAGCCTTTCAATAAAGTATTTATTGCATGAATATACTATATGATAAAGTAGACACATTGATAGTTATCTCTACTATTTTGCTCACAAATAAAGTGATAATTAAAAATCATTACCATGAAAGTCTAATTTCTTCATATCACAAACCCACAAATTACTACATGGATAATCTCAAAAAGTACAAGAACACAAACTATCACTTCAACCTAGGGTAGTGGTTCTTACACTTGTTAAATTAAGATTAACCTAAAGCTGCCTCCTCAGATATTTTTAATTCAGCCTAAAGGTTTCTCCATTCATGGTGAACTGTAACCTAACTGGATGTGTAAACAGACTACAGCTTACTTTTGTGCCACTCACTGAGTTTTGGCCAATTAAAGGCAATCAATCATTCAAACCAAATTCAAATAAGGCAAATGCAGAGCTGTAACAAATCCCGCTGTTTCTGTACCTCGCTTCCATTTTGTGTAGGTCATTATCCTTCTTCTGTCCATAAATCTTCAATCATCCAGTAGTGCTGCAGCGCTGCAGCCTCTCTGAACCTATTATAATTCAGGGGCTGCCTGATCCATGAATCATTCTTTGCCTACTAAACTCTGTTCAATTTAATTTCTTTAAGGTTTTTCTTTTAACATCCTGGAATGTACTATGAGGATCAAGTGATAAACATTTCAAATATAAATTATTGAATTCTACTTCTCCAAAATCCCATTGTGTTTTGAAAAAGTTCCCCAAATGATTTATTATGGTTAATAATTCTTGAAAATGAACAATCCACACCCAATTTGACAATAAAGATAAGGGTGAATGAAGAATCAATTAATCAAAAAATGTAGAAGTCATAACATTTATAATAGAATCCAATCAAGTAAAACTTAAAAAGAGTATAGCAACAGAGAGGATATAAAGTGTAATTATTTTAGCATCTAGATTAAAGGAAATACACAAAACAATTCTTTCATGTGGACGCCGGATCCTATAAAGTAATGGCAACTGTATGAATTTAAATGTCTCTCCCCATCCTCCAAAGACCCATACAGATTGATAAAGAGACTAAATAAAAATGCCCATCATCCATGACTACATCATAAAAAGGAGAAAGGGAATACAAATCCCTGGATCAACGTGTAGGTGGCCAAATAAAGATACCAAATCAGCAGAATTAGATCCTGAGCTAAACCAGAGTGGTAGCATGGGGAAAAAAGGAAGTACCTCAAAGTCCTAGTAGTGGTGGAACCAAATACCATCAAATACTGACCTGTCAAAGAAGAGTGGCCTGCCTTAAGTGGGCCACACAAAACAATTTTCTTTCATGTGGATGCCAGATCCTATAAAGTAATGGCAACTGTATGAATTTAAATGTCTCTCCCCATCCTCCAAAGACCCATACAGATTGATAAAGAGACTAAATAAAAATGCCCATCATCCATGACTACATCATAAAAAGGAGAAAGGGAATACAAATCCCTGGATTAATATGTAGGTGGCCAAATAAAGATATCAAATCAGCAGAATTAGATCCTAAGCCAAACCAGAGTGGTAGCATGGGGAAAAAAGGAAGTACCTCCAGGTCCTAGTAGTGGTGGAACTAAATATCATCAAATACTGACCTGTCAAAGAAGAGTGGCCTACCTTAAGTGGGCCACACAAAAAAACTTAATGGCTCAGAGTGCCAGAGATGGGCACAAAAGAAGGGGCTTGCAACTATGAAGAACCAAAGAGGAAGTTCTAGGAAGGAATCACTTCTGAGGTAGAGAGAAGCACCTTTGAAGGAAGGTTGTTCATGATAAAGGGAAATAAAAAAGCAGCTGAAGATAAGGGCCCTGCAGAAACAAGATAGAATCAAAGGATCAAAAGACGACAAGCCATGGCCAGGAGCCGTTGCTCCCACCTGTAATCCCAGCATTTTGGGAGGCCAAGGCAGGCAGATTACCTGAGGTCAGGAGTTCAAGACCAGCCTGGCCAACATGGTGAAACCTCGTCTCTACTAAAAATACAAAAAAAAAAAAAAAAAAAAAAAAAAAAAAAAAAAAAAAAAAAAAAAAAAAAAAAAAAAAAAAAAAAAAAAAAAAAAAAAAAAAAAAAAAAAAAAAAAAAAAAAAAAAAAAAAAAAAAAAAAGAGTTGTACAAGAGAGAAAAGATAATATAGTAACAGCAAGAGATAAAGATAGGACCTGAAGCCAAAAACCAGAAAATAAAACTGAAATAAAAACATATTTAAAAAGGATCCAAGAGAAATGGATAAAGAAAATGAGAAACAAGAATACAATAAATGTATAATTGGATTCCCTGAAGAAAATAAAATAAATGCAACTAAATATTTTAAATTATTAAGAAAATATTCTTAAATAAAATAATACCTGAATCATATTAAATATTCTCACTTTTACCTTGGAAAACTGACCTAAGACCATCGTCTGAAACATAAACAGTTGGCCCACCATATTCATGGTTTCTACATCTACATATTCAACCAACCAAATTGAAAATATTCAAAGTAATAATTAGAAAACAAGAAAACAGTACAGTATAACAACTATTTCCATATCATGTATATTATATTAGGTACTATAGGCAATATAGAGATTATTTAATGATTCATAGGTTATGTACAAATACTGCACTACTTTATGTAACAAACATTAGCATTTGCTGATTTTGGTATCCGTGGGAAGGAAGGAGGATGTTCTGGAACCAATCAACTCTTGATACTGAGAGATGACTGTACAATATATTGAATAAAATCCAATGTGATATATTGAATATCTTTCAGAGAGTCCAAATATTAAACTTTACGAATTTTTTTAAAAATTCTCTGGACCCTCAGTCAAAAAGAATAAGACGTTTATAACTTTATTTATATATTTATGAAAAATGAAAAGTATGTATCACATTTCTCAACTGTAACATACATCATATAAAACATTATATTTAAGGAACTCAGGTAAAGAAAATGCAAATCAAATATTTTATATACAATCTAGATTTCCTCCAAGAATCAAGACCATAGGAAACCATTTGAAACATGCAAGAA
The DNA here is from genome assembly GCA_023748175.1 of Hoolock leuconedys. Lineage (NCBI taxonomy): Eukaryota > Metazoa > Chordata > Mammalia > Primates > Hylobatidae > Hoolock > Hoolock leuconedys. The sequence continues at coordinate 13,047 of JAKGGE010002777.1, forward strand.
TTCAGAAAATATTGTATCACAAGGTCCATTCAGTAGACTCTACTAGAGCATGAGCATTTTATCTTAGTTAAAAGATAATCAAGAGGGAAAAAAAAGATAATCAAGGAACCTTCAGTCAACAGACTGGTGTTTCCTGATTAAGTATTCTAACATTTGAAATTTACTTTCAAATAGTTCCAATAAGGCAAAATCACAAAATTTAAAAGGCAGCAGCAATAAGTTATTGTTGTACTATTCTTTTTCTACTTGAATATTTTCATCATAAAAATTGTAAAAAAAAAAAAAAAAAAAAAAAAAAAAAAAAAAAAAAAAAAAAAAAAAAAAAAAAAAAAAAAAAAAAAAAAAAAAAAAAAAAAAAAAAAAAAAAAAAAAAAAAAAAAAAAGAAAAAAAAAAAAAAAAAAAAAACTTAGTGGTTATTTGGGACTAGCTAAATGAAATCACCATGGAATTTAAAATAAAAAAAGCTATTAGATAGAAGCTATAAATGTATTTTAGAAAGAAGAGATGGTTTGTTATTTTTTTAAGAAAAATGTGAAAATTATTTTGTGTAGATTAGAAAACATCAAGCTGAGAAAAGTTTCACCATCTCAACAGTTACTTTTCCACCTTAATAGATAAAAGCATGATAGCTTTGAGAAGACAAAATCACAAAATTTAAAAAGCAGCAGCAATAAGTTATTGTTGTACTATTCTTTTTCTACTTGAAAATTTTCATCATAAAAATTGTAAAAAAAAAAAAAAAAAAAAAAAAAAAAAAAAAAAAAAAAAAAAAAAAAAAAAAAACTGGTTTCTTTAATAAGAGAGCACAAACCAAACTGATAATTATCTTATATTTTGATTTTGGGAAACCAAATACTATTGATTAGTCCAGTTAAATGGCAGTTTCTGATTACTGTATAGTTTAAATACATGCTGAAAAAAATGCTTTTTAAATAATGTTAATTCTGAGAAAAAAAAAAAATGGTTTCTTTAATAAGATAGCACAAACCAAATAGATAATAATCTTATATTTTCAATCCATTTAATCAATATATAACTATTTAAAGGAAAACGCAAAAAACATAATATAATGAAAATAATATATTGTGGAGTTTATAACATTAATAGATTAAAGGAAGAAACTATATAATCCTCTCAAAGATAAAGAAAAATTCAGGCCACGCATGGTGGCTCATGCCTGTAATCCCAGCACTTTGGGAGGCTGAGGTGGGCAGATCACAAGGTCAGAAGATCAAGACCATCCTGGCTAACATGGTGAAACCCTGTTTCTCCTAAAAATACAAAAAATTAGCCAGGCATGGTGGCACACGCCTGTAATCCCAGCTACTTGGGAGACTGAGGCAGGAGAATGGCATGAACCTGGGAGGCAGAGCTTGCAGTGAGCTGAGATCACCCACTGCACTCCAGGCTGGGTGACAGAGTGAGACTCCATCTCAAAAAAAAAAAAAAAAAAAAAAAAAAAAAAAAAAAAAAAAAAAAAAAAAAAAAAAAAAAAAAAAAAAAAAAAAAAAAAAAAAAAAAAAAAAAAAAAAAAAAAAAAAAAAAAAAAAATTAGCCAGGCATGGTGGCACACGCCTGTAATCCCAGCACTTTGGGAGGCTGAGGCACGAGAATGGCATGAACCTGGGAGGCAGAGCTTGCAGTGAGCTGAGATCACCCACTGCACTCCAGGCTGGGTGACAGAGTGAGACTCCATCTCAAAAAAAAAAAAATTAGCCAGGCACGGTGGTGCATGCCTGTAATCCCAGCTACTCGGGAGGCTTGAGGCAGGAGAACTGCTTGAACCCAGGAGGTGAAGGTTGCAGTGGGCCCAGATAGTGCCATTGCACTGAGTGAATAAGAGCGAAATTCCATCTCAAAAAAAAAAAAAAAAACATGAAAAACTGAAAGCATTCCCTTTAAGATTGGGAATGATATAGTGAGTACCACCCACTATGAACATGCTCCTATTCAACACTGTTGTGGAATCCTAAACAGTAGTTTTTTAAAAAAGAGAAGAAAAGGAAAAAGGAGGAGGACAGAAAGAAAGAAGAGGGTACAAGATTAGAAAGTAAAAACTAGAACACCTCATCATTTGCAGATACCTATCTACATAGAACTCTATGAATGAATAAATAAACAAGTAAATAATAGAACTAATAAGAGTTTGGCAAAGTTACCAGATGCCAAACCAACATATAAAAGTCAACTGCAATCAAAGAGGCAGAGCAAAATGTTCAAATAGAAGCCTTTAGCAATTTTCCCCACAGCATGAACACCAAATTGAACAACTATTCACATAAAAAAGCACCTTCATAAGAAGGAAAAATCAGGTGAGTGATCACAGTACCTGGTTTTAGCATATTAAGGAATGAGAGGCCAAAGAAGGTAGGAGAGACAGTCTTAAATCACCTGCATCACCCTTCTCCTATCTCCCAGCAGTGGCTACATGGCATGAAGAGAGAATCTGTGTATTTGGGGAAGGGAGAGCACAGTGATTGTGGGATTTTGCATTGAAACTCAGTGCTGCCCTGTCACAGCAGAAAGAAACAACAGGCAGAATTCAGCCTGCACCCACAGAGGAACATTTAGACCAACCCTAGCCAGAGGCAAATCATTCATCCCAGCGGTCAGAACCTTAGTTCTAGCAAACTCCACTACCACCATGGGCTAAAGTGCACTGGAGTCCTAAATAAACTTCAAAGGCAGTCTAGGTCACAAGGACTGCAAGTCCTAGGCAATCTCTGATGCTGTGCTGGGCTCAAAGCCAGTGGGCTTGGGGGTGCATGTGACATAGTGAGACACCAGCCAGGATGGCCAAGAGTGCTGGTGTCACCCCCAGGCAACACAGTTTGCAGCTCTGAGACTCCTTCACTCTGCCTGAAGAGAGGAGAGGGATGAGTAAAAAGAATTTTGTCTTGCAACTTGGATACCAGCTCAGCCACAGTAGACTATGGCACCAGACAGAGTCCCAAGGCCTCCAGTCCAGGGCCTGGCTCCCAAACAACATTTCTAAACACACACTGGATCAGAGGGGAACCCACTACCTTGAAAGAAAGGACCCCCTCCTGGCAGAATTCATCATCTGCTGACTAAAGAGCCCTTGGTCTCTGAATACTCAGCAGTGACAGCCAGGCAGTACTTGCGTGGGCCTGGGGTAAGACTTAGTGTCATGCTAGCTTCAAGAATGATCCAGCAAATTCCCAGATGTAGTGTCTATGGGAAGAAATCCCCTCAGCTTGAGGAAGGGAGAGGGAAGACAAAAGGGAACATTGTCTTTCAACTTTGGATACCAATTTGGCCATAGTAGGGAAGAGCACCAAGCAGGCTCCTGGGGTCATGAATTCCAGGCCTTGGGTACTGGTAGGCATTTCTGGCAACAGACTTCTCAGTGGAAATGTTACAGGCCAAAAGAGAGGGGCATGACGTGTTTAAAGTGCTGAGGAAGAAATGCTTTTATCCTGGAGTAGTATATCCAGCAAAAAAACCTTGAGGGATTTGATCAATACCAGACCTATCCAAGAAATGCTACAAGAATTTCTTTGATCTGAAAGGAAAGGATATTAATGTGCAATAATGAATCATCTAAAGGTATAAAACTCACTGGTAATAGTATTATACTTAGTATGGTAAGCATACTACTATTATAACACTGTAATTGTGGTGTGGAAACTACTCATATCTGAAGTAGAAAGACTAAAAGATGAACCACTCAAAAATAATAACTGTAACAATTTTTCAAGACATAGTGTAATAAGATAGACACAACAAAAAGTTAAAAAGTGGGGGGATGAAGCTGAAGTGTAGAGTTTTTATTAGTTTTCTCTTTGCTTGTTTATGCAATCAGTATTAAATGATCAGCAGTTTAATATAATGCATTAAATTACATGCACACTTCATGGTAACCTCAAACCAAAAAACCTACACAAATGCACAAAAACTAAAACATACCACGTGAGTAAATGACTTTCACTAAAAGGAAGACAGGAAGGAAGGAAAAAGGAAGAGAAGACCACAAAACAACCAGAAAACAACTAATGAAATGGCAGGAGTAAGTCCTTACTTATCAATAATAACATTCAATTTAAATGAACTAAACTCTCCAATCAAAAGACATAGAGTAGCTAAATGAAAACACACCTGGGCCAGGCACAGTGGCTCATGCCTGTAATCCCAGCACTTTGGGAGGCCACGGTGGGTGGATTGCTTGAGCTCAGCAGTTCAAGACCAGCTTGGGTAATTGCAAAACCCCATCTTTACAAAAACTCCAAAAATTAGCTGGGCATTGTAGCGTGCACCTGTAGTCCCAGCTACTTGGGAGGCTGAGGTGGGAGGATGGTTTGAATCCAGGAGTCAGAGGTTGCAGTAGCCAAGATCACGCCACTGCACTCCAGCCTGGGTAACAGAGCCAGACCCCATCTCAAAAAAAAAAACCTAATAAATATTTACAGAACATTTCATCCAAAGGATGTAAACATTCTTCTCATCCACATGTGGATTATCCACAAGGACAGACTGTATGTTAGGCCACAAAATAAGTCTTTAAAAACTTTTTTGAATTTAAATTGCATCAAGTTTTATTACCTCTGACCACGAGGTAATAAAACTAGAAATCAGTAACAGGAAGAATTTTGAAAACTATACAAAGACATGGAAATTAAATATGCTCCTGAATGGAGTCTTAAGTGGACAATGAGCCATTTCAAACCATGCCCGGGCCAGTCACGGTGGCTTAGCCCGTAATCCCAGCACTCTGGGAGGCCAAGGAGGGCAGGTCACTTGAGGTCAGGAGTTCGAGACCAGCCTAGCCAGCATGGTGAAACCCTGTCTCTAGTAAAAATACAAAAATTAGCCGGATGTGGTGGTGCACGCTTGTAATCCCAGCTACTTGGGAGGCTGAGGAGGGAGGATGGTTTGAATCCAGGAGTCAGAGGTTGCAGTAGCCAAGATCACACCACTGCACTCCAGCCTGGGCAACAGAGCAAGAGAGGCTCTGTCTCAAAAAAAAAAAAAAAAAAAAACCTAATAAATATTTACAGAACATTTCATCCAAAGGATGTAAACATTCTTCTCATCCACATGTGGATTATCCACAAGGACAGACTGTATGTTAGGCCACAAAATAAGTCTTTAAAAACTTTTTTGAATTTAAATTGCATCAAGTTTTATTACCTCTGACCACGAGGTAATAAAACTAGAAATCAATAACAGGAAGAATTTTCAAAACTATACAAAGACATGGAAATTAAATATGCTCCTGAATGGAGTCTTAAGTGGACAATGAGCCGTTTAAAACCATGCCCGGGCCAGTCACGGTGGCTTAGCCTGTAATCCCAGCACTTTGGGAGGCCACGGTCGGTGGATTGCTTGAGCTCAGCAGTTCAAGACCAGCTTGGGTAACATTGCAAAACCCCATCTTTACAAAAATTCCAAAAACTAGCTGGACATTGTAGCGTGCACCTGTAGTCCCAGCTACTTGGGAGGCTGAGGTGGGAGGATGGTTTGAATCCAGGAGTTAGAAGTTGCAGTCGCCAAGATCACACCACTGCACTCCAGCCTGGATAACAGAGCCAGAGAGGCTCTGTCTCAAAAAAAAACCTAATAAATATTTACAGAACATTTCATCCAAAGGATGTAAACATTCTTCTCATCCACATGTGGATTATCCACAAGGACAGACTGTATGTTAGGCCACAAAATAAGTCTTTAAAAACTTTTTTGAATTTAAATTGCATCAAGTTTTATTACCTCTGACCACGAGGTAATAAAACTAGAAATCAATAACAGGAAGAATTTTCAAAACTATACAAACACGTGGAAATTAAATATGCTCCTGAATGGAGTCTTAAGTGGACAATGAGCCATTTCAAACCATGCCCGGGCCAGTCACGGTGGCTTAGCCCGTAATCCCAGCACTCTGGGAGGCCAAGGAGGGCAGGTCACTTGAGGTCAGGAGTTCGAGACCAGCTTGGGTAACATTGCAAAACCCCATCTTTACAAAAATTCCAAAAACTAGCTGGACATTGTAGCGTGCACCTGTAGTCCCAGCTACTTGGGAGGCTGAGGTGGGAGGATGGTTTGAATCCAGGAGTTAGAAGTTGCAGTCGCCAAGATCACACCACTGCACTCCAGCCTGGGCAACAGAGCAAGAGAGGCTCTGTCTCAAAAAAATGAACCTAATAAATATTTACAGAACATTTCATCCAAAGGATGTAAACATTCTTCTCATCCACATATGGATTATCCACAAGGACAGACTGTATGTTAGGCCACAAAATAAGTCTTTAAAAACTTTTTTGAATTTAAATTGCATCAAGTTTTATTACCTCTGACCACGAGGTAATAAAACTAGAAATCAATAACAGGAAGAATTTTGAAAACTATACAAAGACATGGAAATTAAATATGCTCCTGAATGGAGTCTTAAGTGGACAATGAGCCATTTAAAACCATGCCCGGGCCAGTCACGGTGGCTTAGCCTGTAATCCCAGCACTCTGGGAGGCCACGGTGGGTGGATTGCTTGAGCTCAGCAGTTCAAGACCAGCTTGGGTAACATTGCAAGAGAGGCTCTGTCTCAAAAAATAACAAGAATAGTGGCATTTTCAAGTCTTTTGGCAGGTGCTTCCTGGCCGTGGGCGTCGTCTCCTCCAGACCCTGCGCGCTTGTCCCCTGGGAGGAGAGGAGAAAGGAGCTGCCCCGAGCCCCGCGCCCCCGCGGCCCCCGCGCCGCAATCCGCTCTCAGCCGCCACGCCGTGGTCCTGCCGCCTCCCGACGACGACGTCGCCGCTTCAGAGGAGGCAGGGGACCCGGCGAGCGGTGACCGCGAACGCCTCTGCCGGCCGCCCAGCCGCCCCCAGCCAGGCCCCGTCGTCCCCAGCCCCGCCGGGAGTCACCCTACCTCCCTCCTCGGCGTTCCCTCTTCCACCCGCGTCTCCACGCCCGCCCCAACGTCCCCTCGCTCCCTCTCAGAGTCCCCTCTGCCCCGGGGTCCCCCCGCCCTCTGGGCTTCCTCCAGGTGGAGGTTGCAGTGAGCCCAGATCTCACCATTGTACTCCAGCCTGGGCAACAGAGCAAGAGAGGCTCTGTCTCCGGTGTCATCAAGAATAGTGGCATTTTTTCTCAAGTCTTTAAGTAAGGTGCTCTAGCCGTGGGGCAAATGCCTCCGCACCCCAAGCTTGTCCCCCAGTGAGAGAGGAGAAAGTAAGGAGCTGCCCCTGAGCCCTCATGCCCCGCGGCCCCTCCTGCAACCTGGCCTCAGCCAGCCGTGGGTCCTGTCGCTCCGGACGACGATTGTCACAGCCAGAGGACCCAAGGAAGGGTGACTGCGGAATCCGCCTCTGCTGCCGCCCAGCTGCCCCAGCGCTGGCCCTGTCGTCCCCAGCTCCCAAGGCTGGCCACCCCACCTCCCTCCTCGGCGTTCCCTCTTCCACCCGCGTCTCCACGCCCGCCCAACGTCCCCTCGCTCCCTCTCAGAGTCCCTCTGCCCTGGGGTCCCTCTGCCCTTCCTCTCCAGTGGAGGCGTGGTGTGAGCCCAGATCTCACCCCCTGGGCAACAAGAATGAAACGCCATCTCAATAAATAAATTAATTAATTAAATGTGGGGTACTGAAGTCTCCAACTATTATTAACAGCTTTATATTTATCCCTTCAATTCATGTGTTTTGGGACTCTGTTGCTAGGTACATATATTATTTATAATTGTTATTCTTCTGGATGAATTTCATCAATACAGCCGCTCCTCAACTTAAACAATGGGATTACATCCTGATAAGTTTATTGTAAGTTGAAAATTTGGTAAGTTGAAAATGCATTTAATATACTGAATCTACTAAACATCATAGTTTAGCCTAGCCTATCTTAAACAAGCTCAGAACACTTACATTAGCCTACAGCTGGACAAAATCATCTAACACGAAGCCTATTTTATAATAAAGTGTTGAATATATCATGTAATTTATTGAATATTGTACCGAAAGTGAAAAACAGGGCCTCTAATCCGGGGGTCCTGGCAGCCACTAAATATTTTTGTTTAATTTTTTTAAAAATCAGAAGTATGAAGTATGATTTCTACTGAATGTGTCCTGCTTTCCCACCATCATAAACTTGAAAATTTTATCCAAATCATTTTAGTCAGGGACCATCTGTATGTAATGTTCCAATTTGTCTGTGGTAAAGTGAGTTTGTTTGGTTTTGGTTTTTTTGAGACAGGGTCTTGCTCTGTCACCCAGGCTAGAGTGAAGTGTGTGACCATAGCTCACTGTAACTGTGAACTCCTGGGCTGAAGCAATCTTCCTGCCTCAGCCCTGTTTTTGGGGCAGGGGTTTCGGGGGACAGGATCTTGCTCTGTTGCCCAGGCTGGAGTGCAGTGGTGCAACCTCGGCTCACTGCAACCTCCGCCTCCCAGGTTCAAGCGATTCTTGTGCCTCCGCCTCTCGAGTAGCTGGGATTACAGGCACATGCCACCACTCCCAGCTAATTTTTGTATTTTTGTGGAGATGGGGTTTTGCCATATTGGCCAGGGTGGTCTCGAACTCCTGACCTCAAGTGATCCACCTGCCTCCGCCTCCAAAGTGCTGGGATTACAGGCGTGAACCACCGCACCTGGCCTATAAAGAATGACTTCTGACATTTTGCTATTTGTTTTCCATATGCCCTACATCTCTTTCCTCCTTCAATTAGTTCATTAACTGCGGTTTCTTGTGTCTGATTTTTTCTAGAGTATTTTTTGTTGTTATATCTACCAACTTAGCACATTGCAAGTCTTTAATATACTATCGTTAACTATATTCACATTGCTGTACATTAGATCCACATCCTCACTAACATGTTATCTTTTGTCTTTTTCATCATAGCCATTTTAACAGGTGTGAGGTGATACCTAATTGTGGGTTTGATTTGTATTTCCCTAATGATTGGTGGTGTTCATATACCTACTGGCTACTGTATGTATGTCTTCTTCTTTTTTTTTTTTCTCTGAGATGGAGTCTCACTCTGTCACCCAGGCTGGAGTGCAGTGGTATGATCTCTGTCACTGTAAATCTTCACCTGGGTCTGCATGCCTCAGCCAGGCCTCCCATGTAGCTGGGACAACAGGTATGTCCCACCACACTGGCTAATTTTGTATTTCCAGTAGCTTAAAGGGTTTATTGATGTTGTTGTGGTTGGCTCAACTCCTGAGCTCAGGGATCCATCTGCCTGCCTTGGACTTCAGCGGTGCTGGGATATGGGCATGAGCCACTGCCTGGCCTGCATGTCTTCTTCTGAGAAATGTCTATTCAGGTCTTTTGCCAATTTAAAAACTGAATTGTGGCCGGGCACGATGGCTCATGCCTGTAATCCCAGCACTTTGGGAGGCCAAGGCGGGTGGATCGCCTGAGGTCAGGAGTTCGAGACCAGCCTGGCCAATATGGTGAAACTGTCTCTACTTAAAAAATAAAAAAAATTAGCCAGGCAATCATGTCCCAACTACTCGGAGGGAGGCTGGGGGGCAGGAAATGTGAACCTGGGAGGTGGAGGTTGCCATGAGCCAAGATCATGTTACTGTACTCCAGCCTGGGTGACAGAGCAAGACTCCATCTCAAAAATAAGAAATTAAAAAATTAAAATTGTGTTATTTGGGTTTTTTTGTTTATTTGGCTGAGTTGTATGAGTTCCTTATATATTTTGGATATTCATTTACCCCGTATCAGATACATGGCTTTCAAATATTTTCTGTCATCCAATAGGTTGCCTTTTCCACTCATTTGTTTCCTTTGCTGTGCAGAAGTTTTTTAGTTTGATGCAGTCCACTTATCTATTTTTGCCTTTTTGCTTGTGCTTTTAGTGTCATATCCAAAAAAATCATTACCCAGTCTTAGTCTTTGTATCTTTTTTCTTTTTTCTTATGCATATTTAATTTGCTTGATTCCCAACAGTTATTGGTGTGGTCAGAGCCCTGTCTGTGGGATGCTGGGTAGAA
>JAKGGE010000619.1:0-21116 GCA_023748175.1 Hoolock leuconedys
TTGTATCTTTTCTTTTTTCTTATGCATATTTAATTTATGTGATTCCCAACAGTTGTGTGATTGTGGTCAGAGCCCTGTCTGTGGGATGCTGGGTAGAATGAGATTGTAGAGAGCACTATGTTTTCTTGTAATTGAAGGGTTTGGGGTGAGAATATGTGAGTCATAGAAATCTGTATAGTAAATATTACTCTAAAAAGGGAGCCATCAGGATCTGGGAGAATTTGCTAAAGGAAAACTAAGAAAGGAAAAAAGGCCAGGTACAGTGGCTCACTCCTGTAATCCCAACACTTTGAGACCAAGGCAGGGAGGACAGCCTGAAGCCCAGGAGTCCAAGACCAACCTGGCCAACATGGTGAAACTTACCGTCTCTACTAAAATACAAAAATTAGCCAGGTGTGGTGGTACACACCTGTAATCCCAACTACTTGGGAGGCTGAGGCAGGAGAATCACTTGAACCGGAGGAGGTTGCAGTGAGCTGAGATTGCACCATTGCACTCCCAGCCCGGGTGACACAGGGGGACTCCATCTCAAAAAAAAAAAATTGGCCAGGTGTGGTGGTACACACCTGTAATCCCAGCTACTTGGGAGGCTGAGGCATGAGAATCACGTGAACACAGACGGCAGACGTTGCAGTGAGCTGAGATCGCACCACTACGCTCCAGCCTCTGTCTCAAAAACAAAAAAGGGGGGTCGATGGGGCCGGGGAGCCATTGCTTATATGGTGATGTCTATACATATTAAGGCTTTTGACCATTACTAAATTCTCCCAGCAGCTCTCTGAGAATACTGTAATTCTAGTTTTGCTGATTAGAAAACCAGATACAAAGAGGTAAAGTCACCTTGTTCTAGGCCACATAGGTGGGAATTCTGAGTCAGGACTGGAGACAATGATTTATTTTTAATATCTCATGTAATGTTAATCTCATAACTCAGGGCATAACTCTTTTACCATTTTGGACTATATCATTTCATTCATATGATAAAGACACTCACTGTAGCCTCCCCCTCACCTGCAGCTTCACTTTCTGCAGTTTTAGTTACCTGTGGTCAACCATCGTCCAAAAATATTAACTGGAAAATTCTAGAAATAATCCACTCATAAGTTTTAAATTGTGCACTATTCTGGGCAGTGTGATGAAATGTCGAGCCGTCCTGCTCTGTGTGACCCTGGCTTGCAGTAAAATATTAAATTTCCAGTTCCTTCCCGACATTTCCAAAGGCTAACTTCCCCTCTCCAATTCACAACATTATTAACTATTGGTCATTTATTGTACATTTCAGACAGTATTTTACTCATTAATCATGATTTCACAGAGCAGTGGATGACACTTTTTTAAAGATTTGTGTTTTTTTTTGGTATACATTTCACGTGAGAGGAAAGCAGAGAATAAAAAAACCCTGACACTCCACTGCAAAAAAATCTTTGTGCCTCTTTTTCATTCATCTTCCCTAGGCACAGACACGTTATCAGAAAGAATGTCTTTTGACTTGAGGTTTTGCTTTGGAAACTTTACAGGGCCCTGTATAGCCACCCTCTATCCAGTCCTTTCCTGTTCCTGAATTTCAGAACTGTCTGGGATGACTCAAGATGCCCACAGTGGCCATGTCTCTTGGAGTGTTTAGTGACTGTCAGCCCCAGGTCACCTTGTTAGAGGACGGCCCAAGGTATGGAAATATAGCCCCCCAGGGGAGCAGCTGGATGCCCTGGGGCTGAGAGAAATCTCCTGGGACACCCTTAACCTAAAAAGATAACCCCTTGGGACGTAAGGATTTTATTTCTTCAGAGCTAGTTTTCATCCCTTGGAGACACATTGCTGGTCAGCCAATCGTTTGCTGGTATTGAGAGGAAACAGTCACAAATGATTCCTGTCCCCTAGATTCATTCAGATTTGTGAAGGGAGAAAAACTCCCAAAGGACCAAAAAACAAAAGCCCCACCCCAGTGAGGTGGTGCAAACTCGGCTGTGGTGTCCATGGGGCACAGTGCAGGATCTCTGGGGAGGATGGTCCCTGAGCATTTTAATGAGCAGTATTGGGGTAGGAGAATGTCCCAAATGATACCGTGACCTGACTTGACACTTGAGCCAGATATGTCTGTGTTCCAATGAGCATTACCACTCCCTGAGTTTGCTGCCTTAGAAAGATTTGTTCATTTATTTCTACTTCAGTTTTTCAGTTAGCGTAAATTTCTTCAGTAGAGCTTGAAAGATAAAAAACATTTCCAAGGCCATGAAAGGTGGATTTCAGAAAATTAAAATATCAAGTCATATACTTCATTGCTAAAAATTCTTATTATCTTTTTCAGCGGGCCAGTAGTAAGTTTCTCAGGTTTGTTCTTTTTTTGGGAGTAATTTAAAACAGAATCTCAGGGCTCACCTTTTGGAAATGCTGCCAGGGAAAAGAAATGGAGAAAATCTTTCTTTCATTATTGGTTGTAGAAAGTGAATACATTTTCACAACAATGTGTGGTAAATTGGTGAATTACATAGTTTCATCAAAACATCAGTTTTTTTTTTGTAGGGTGAAGAAGTTATGACAGTGGGTATCTTTGTTCTTTATCCTCTTGTCTGGATGTTGAGGTTATTTTTTATTTTTTGATTTTGGAGACCGGATCTCCCCTCTGTCACCCAGACTGAAGTGCAGTAGTGTGATCACAGCTCACTCAACCTCCTGGGCTCAAGTGATCTCCCACCTCAGCCTTCCAAGTAGATGGGACTCACAGGGGTGCTCTGCCATGGCTGGCTATTTTGTTTTTTCTTTTTGTAGAGATGTGGGTCTCACTGTGTTGCCCCCAGAGTGGTCTCAAACTCCTGGGGTCAAGTGATCCTCCCGCCTTGGCCTCCCAAAGTGCTGAGATCACAGGCATGAGCCACCATGCCTGGCCTTGGATGTACGGCTTTAATGCTGAACTTAGCACCTGCTAGAATTGTTTATATAGGATTATTTGCTAAATGATCTGTTACCATGGAAATAAGTAAGTGGCTTATCTATTGTCTGAAAGGGATAGATACTTTAGTGTTTTCTGTTGAGGTATAAATTATAAAGGCGTTTCAGTTTCCTTTATTCTATAAACACTGAGTAGTTTTGCTTTCTTCAAACACTGGGCATTTTCTCATTGAATACTAATTGAATAACCCTGACTGGGAAGCAGAAGCCTGAGCTCAGTGAGTGCAAACTAACCCAGTCTTGAGCCTGCAAGAAGAGGTCCCTGAAGCCCAGTTAGTTCTTCCAGGGGAGTTTCCCCTGCAGGTGTCCCAGCCTGCTCACCCCAACCATGGAAGGAGCCCCTTATACTGAGAAGCTACAGAGCTCTGGAAAGCTGAAAGCTGAAAATCCACAGAAAGAGGCATTTGGGGTTGGGATGGAAGGAGGGTTGGGAGGCTCTTTCTGAGGACAGAAATTGTTATTATCCTGATTTTGGTTTTTCTCCCTAGAAACCCAGGGCACTACAACCACTTCCACGTAATCACCTATTCATTAATCATTTTAACACTGCCCCCGACAACTGGTTTTCCCCTGTTTTCCTAATGTGTGGTACGCGGAGTCTCAAATCTACCACTGTGTTCCCCCAGACTAACTGAGGCTTGCAGTAAAATATTGTTTCCAGTTCCTTCCCCACATTTTATTTGATTTTGTCAAATAAAACAAATTCAGGTTTAGGTAAGAAGTTCCTTAATTCTAAAGGAGTATTGCAACAGGGGGAAAGCACCAGCTGTAAAATCTTTGTGGATCTCAAAGGTTAGGCAGACAAAGACTTTCTTTCACAGGGAGGAGCAAACAAGCTCAGAAGGTAGGAGGGGAAGGGCAGGATTAAAGTGCCAAAATCAGATTCTAGATCAGAGAATGTTTCACTCTCATGTCAGCCTGTTCTTAGGAGGGGCTTAGGGAGGGGTTGAATGTTGACCAGGTGTGAGTGTGTCAAATTCCAGCAACCTGGAGAAAAATACAAAGTTTTGTTAAGTAGTTTATTCTGAACACTGAAGACAGAACTGTTCAGCTGAGTCAGAAGGGGAATTTGGAGAGTCTGTAGCTTTGTGATGACTAAATCAGGGAGCATCATCAAAGTCATAATAGGGTGGTTTTTTGCAGTAAGCTGTTCTTGGAAAACACAAAAGATGGGGGATTTCTTTAATCACAGCTATTTACCAGGTTAATATTCCTATCTTTTCCCACTACTTTTGTTTTGCCCTATATGTATTTATCTCATTTGGCTGTTCTGAACTGTATCCTTATGATAACCTGATAAACATAAGTAAAGTGATTTGCTGAGTTATTTGAGTAGATCTTTGAAATGACTGAACTTAAGGATAGGGTTATGGGTGCCCTCGATTTACAGGCAGTAGCTTGGAAGTATAGATAGGGCCCCAGGCATTGTGACTGGCATCTGAAGTGGGGGCAGTGTTGTGGGACTGAGCCCAGAACTTGTGGGGCCTGTGCTGACTCTGCGTGGTGTCAGAATTAAGTTGTTGGCACCCAGTTGGTGTTGGAGGATTGGTTGGTGTTCAGCAAACTCTACACATTTGATGTCAGAAGACAGACCTCACAGAGGCCTGGGCTGAAGAGAGACTCCCAAGTGTCTGGGGGAAGGGAGGCTCTGTTCTGCCCACAGGCTCTTACTGTGCATTGTCCTTTGATTCCAGGTCTCCTGCTAGGGGTGAGAGGGACTGAAGATGGAGAGGAAAGGAGTTCTGAGAAGGGCCAGCCTCCCCACCCAGCTGCCACCACATGATTCCCACCCACTCCTGAACATACCAACTAGGCATTGACATGTCCCCGTCCCTCCCAGGAGAAGGCTTGACTGTAGGAATTGCACCCACAGCACGTTTGCTTCCAGTTTCCTGCCAAAAACCCACACAAGTGCCTGAGCACTCCTGGCTTGTTGTAATCCCAGACACTGAATCCGCAGCAGCAGCCTAGTTTCTCCATCAACCTAGGCTTCTGGACCATCCAATCATAATCTCATCTGCCTGCATGGACCCAGGAATATGTCAGAGCATAGCCCCACCTGGGCCAGTATCTGTAGCACAAGCCAGTCCTTCCAACTTGGTACTGCCCCCTGCTCATGGCTCAATAGCACCTTCCTCTCTTCTTCCTTTTACTTCTCCACAAGCCCCTTCTTTATGTGTATACAGTATTCCCAAGGTCACCCCACAGGTGCCTGAGTCCAGCACCTATTGGAACACAGATGTCCATGAGCTCAAGACCATGGCTCTAGACCTGGCTGTTGTAAGAGCAAATACAAGTTAGAAATACAAGACTTAATCCTTCTTGAAAATAAGGAAACAAATTTTTCTCTCTTTTTTTTTTTTCTTAAAGCATTTACTTTGGAAAACTTTCATATGTAAATTATTTTTCTGTTTTACAATCTGTCTAAATCACTCTAACAGCTCAATAGGCCATTTGTCAGTCTTTTTGACTCAGTACTCCCTTTCTCTAGGAACTGGGAATCATTGATATAAAATGTAAATAGCAAAGAAGATAGAGCCGTATCCTACAGTTTCTACAGGAGAGCAGGCACCTGGCTTCAAGTTGCAAATCTGCCTGTCACGAAGACATGAAGTTTATTTTTCCTTTGACTATAGCCAATTAAAAAACACAGATGGCCTCCCAATTCCCAGGTGAATTTAGGATGAACTCTATGACAAATGGCTGTCAGGTCTTCTATTGAGGACTAATTATGGTGACTTTTCACCAGTGGGTGTTTTTCTAATCTCTTAGCAGGTTGCCTATCATGTCCTTTACATTCTGGGCTAATTATGTCATAAAACAGTTTTCTTTGTTTTCTACCACTATGGATAGTTTTTCTGGGGTTGGAGATGATTTTATGATTTTCTTCTTCATTATATTTTTCAAACATTGCCCAGAATTACCACACAGAATATAAACCTGTAAGGTGCCTGTAAGACTTCACTCCAGTGGGTCTTTTCCCTCTTTGATTTCTGTTCACAACCCACATTTGTGCAGCAAAGTGCCCATTGCCCCCAAAATCTGCAGGCAGAATGGTCTCTCTACTTACTTGGGATCTTCAGTCGCTGCTAGAACAGTTTGACTAGATTTCTATAACAGTAAGTTCACAGGGCATCAGTTAGCCATTCCAGCTCTGTCTTTCCATGCCCCTGGCATCTTCAGACCTGAAACGGATTCAGAGACCATGGGGGTTGGAAACCAACCAGGCACACATATACATTGAGTAGGCCTGAGAATCTCAACATTCCCCTCATCCTCTTGCCCAAATGCCCATGAATGTGCAGAAGGTGCATGCCACTTCCCTGCACCACCAGCACCTAAATCTGCAGCTGCAAATTCTGAACCCAGGTCCTGGGGTTCTCCAGGATGTGTGAGAGCAGCCTTCCTGAGGGGCTGTCTCCTCTAGTTTTCTTCACAGCAACACACAAGAATTGCAGAGCCAGGTTGATTCCACCTGGGGTCTGCACATAAAGGCTGGTCTCCACCTGTGAGCCACAAGACAGGGCCAGACTTTGGACTCAGGATATATAGAAAATCCAGGGGACATTTTGTGCATTGTGAGAGATCAACATGGACTTTGTAAAGCCCTACTTTTGGAGTGAGGCCCTCAGAGTTTTCAAGACCTTGTCCAGTGAGCTACAGCAGTTCTGCTAGGGGTTCCTTTTTATAAACAGAATCTCGTGGCAGAATCTGTAAGTGTAAAGCAGTGCCTTAGCAGAGGGAGGGTGGGGCCAGCACTCTCCAGAGCCATGAGTAAAGCTATGCCTACCTGTGAGCTGTGTTACTGGAGTAGGGTAATCTTGTCCTTTCTTGTACCCAAGAGTTAGCTGATCAGGTATAGGTAATAACATACCTGGATCGTGGATCTGTGGCCCTACTATGACAACTCAATTTTCTATTCTGGTTCCACAAGGACAACTTGAGTCTTTCCTGCCTGAATCACTATTGGGTTTTCATCACACAGTTACCAGGGACTCTCTCACCAGCACCTAGGGGTCACTTGCTTATATATCCTGTGTAGGCAGGGGACAGGCTGACAATGGGCTAATCTTGTTTCCGTCTCAGAAGGAGAAGAATGAGTCATCAGGGTTTGTTTCTTTTTTAACAGAAGGAATCTCCTTATTTGGTATCCAAGTGGGAGTTGCTCCAGTTTTCTAATGTGTGGGTGAAATACAAGGAGGAGGCCTGGAGACTCATACTGATAGGTAAACCAATTGCTCCCATTTCATATGGCCACTAGGAAAACAGATGCAGCAGCCATAGTCCCTACCATCCAGGAACTTTCAGTCTAAAGCAGATGGATAATGGTTGAATTCAACATCATGTGGTCAGGAGCAAGAATGGAGGTGTACAGGGAACTTGGGCTTGATTTGGGACACTGCCCTTATATTGACGTTGTGAGTTCTGATGTCACCACCTGAAGGGCCACCCATGGACAAAAGAGTTGTTATTATAATTATTATTTATATTGCTTTTTTCTTGTTAAAGATAATTATGTAGCTACTAATATAATTTTCCTAGAAAGCCCTACGTGTTTTGGTTAAATTGCTTGTTGTTGCATGTTACAAAATAGGATGAAGCTTAAACTATTAAAACAAGGCAAACCATGGGAGCCAAGTTCTTGTTGGTCAGGCTTAGGAAAGACAACTGAAAATAAAGCAGCAATGTAGAGATGAGAAGCCTAGCCCAGCCCCTGCCCCAGCTCTGCTCAAATCTACCCTCTTCTGAGCCTGGTCCAGGTCTGTCCCTACCCTGGGCCTCCCCTCATAGAACTGACTAGAGGAGATCAGACTTCTGGGTGGCTGCTGCTGCCATGTCTTCAGATGTGGTGCTCACAATTTCCCCAAACCCAAAAGCAGGTAAATGGGAGCAAAGGACTCACTTTTTCAAAATTATTTGAAAATTAAATTTTTTTCTTATTGAAACCAGTACCTTTAGAAACATTCCACCTGGCAACCTCTTTTTCATTTCTGCGGATCCAGTAGTTGCTCCACAAGTTGTAACAAAGTCAGTGTAAAGATATGAAGAGAATAATGAGAAATCCTTTTTCTTCTTCTTCTTTTTTTTTTTTTTTGAGACCGAATCTCACTCTGTTGCCCAGGCTGGAATAGTGTCATCTTGGCTCACACAACCTCTGCCTTCCCGGTTCAGGTAATTCTCCTGCCTCAGTTTCCCGAGTAGCTGGGATTACAGGTGTGCCACCATGCACAGCTGATTTTTGTATTTTTAGTAGAGACAGAGTTTCACAATGTTGACCAGGCTGGTCTTGAACTCCTGACCTCAAGTGATACACCCATCTTGGCCTCCCAAAGTGCTGGGATTACAGGCACGAGCCACTGCGCCCAGTGGAGAAATTCTTGTGAACTAAACTTGACTCCTTCCTTTCTGTATCCCTCCTATCTGTCTATAGTTAGCTTTTATAGTGATAGGGAAACAAGAAGAAATAGAAAGGCTGGGCCGTTATCTAAATCCTGCTGGGAATTATGGGATACTTAGGACCCACATCCCAGGGGTTTATGTGGCTTAACTCACACCATGTGATGTTCCCAGCACAGTGCATACTGTGAGCACATAGTACAAGCTCAATAAACACTGCTTTAATGCGTGTATCCATGCTGTTTTCCAAATGCTGACTTAGACATAACTGTCTTCTCCAGTCTGTGTATCTGTAGACTTTAAATGGCTGGCAAAGGATGTGATCTTTCAGGACGGTGGTTTGTGGTCCTCGCTGTGAACGAAAAGTATTTTTGTTGTGATTAGAGTATTGGGTGCAAGGGACTCTGTGTGCTGTGTCTGCTTCCTCTAGCTGAGTGCTATTGATAATGGGTCTAGGAGGAGCAACATCAGCATTGACAGGGGACTTGTTAAAGAAGCCAGTTCATGGAAACTTTCCAAACCTGCAGAATCACATTACTTAGAGGGGGCCCAGAATACCAAATGATATGTATGCATATTGAACCTTGAGAGGCAATGCTTAGCTAAGTGATTCTCAGCCCAGGCTTCTAAGTAGGGTCACATGGCCAGTTTGAAGGACTATGGTCACCTGTATCTTCCCCCACAGATTTTTTTTTATGATTATATTAAGATTATGATTTACTTTTCCCCTCCACCCATATCACAGCAATGATTATGGGCCCATCTGTGCGTTAGCACTGATACCAATTTGTCTTATTACAGACAATGCTAACTTCATTCACTTGGTTCAGGTGCTCTCTGCCAGATTCCTTCGCTATAAAGTTAATCATTTTTGTCTTTGTAGTGAGTATCTAGGAGGGAGGATTTACTGAGTGATGTGTATAAACCATCACATTTAATCCAGAGACTCCCATTTCTTTTTGGTTTCCCTTTGCTTGTAGCTTTCTTTGCAGAGTAAAGGCTCTCACATTTGTTGACAGGAGATAACAGCTTTTAAGACTGGAAGTTCTGAAGCAGGTCTCAGTTCTGTAGGTTTCCATTTTATTTCATCTCACGTCACAAGCATATGCTTATTTATTCTCTATATTTTCAGAGAAAGAACAAGAATTAACATATAACAAATATGTCTATTGTCTTAAAATTCTAAAATATATAATAGCACATAGAATAAACATAACAAAAACTTGAAAAAAAATACCAGACTCAGAAACAACAGCTTTTACTTTATTTCATTGTATGTATTGGTCTTTATAAAGTTTTGTTAAAAAAAAAAAAAAAAAAATACCAGACTCAGAAACAACAGCTTTTACTTTATTTCATTGTATGTATTGGTCTTTATAAAGTTTTGTTAAAAAAAAAAAAAAATACCAGACTCAGAAACAACAGCTTTTACTTTATTTCATTGTATGTATTGGTCTTTATAAAGTTTTGTTAAAAAAAAAAAAAAAAAAAAAAAAAAAAAAAAAAAAAAAAAAAAAAAAAAAAAAAAAAAAAAAAAAAAAAAAAAAAAAAAAAAAAATACCAGACTCAGAAACAACAGCTTTTACTTTATTTCATTGTATGTATTGGTCTTTATAAAGTTTTGTTAAAAAAAAAAAAATACCAGACTCAGAAACAACAGCTTTTACTTTATTTCATTGTATGTATTGGTCTTTATAAAGTTTTGTTAAAAAAAAAAAAAAAAAATACCAGACTCAGAAACAACAGCTTTTACTTTATTTCATTGTATGTATTGGTCTTTATAAAGTTTTGTTAAAAAAAAAAAAATACCAGACTCAGAAACAACAGCTTTTACTTTATTTCATTGTATGTATTGGTCTTTATAAAGTTTTGTTAAAAAAAAAAAAAAAAAAAAAAAAATACCAGACTCAGAAACAACAGCTTTTACTTTATTTCATTGTATGTATGTAAACAACTGTTAGGATGATATCTGATATATAGTGTATGTTCAAAAAGGATTACTACCATTCTAGCTGTTATAACTTGTAAATTTCATAAAACTCTCAGTTTCACATCATGCCTGAATTCTTTCCTCAGTGTTCGATCTCTCTGCTATTCAAAAGTGGCTTCGGGGCCTGAAGCATTAACACTACTGGTGAACTTGTTAGACATGCAGACACTCAGCCAGCCATGGTGGTTCATGCCTGTATCCTTAGCTACTCAGGAGGCTGAAATAGGAGGGTCGCCTGAGCCCAGGAGGTCAAGGCTGCAGTGAGCAAAGATTCCACCACTGCACTCCAGCCTGGGTGGCAGAGCGAGACCCTGTGTCAAAATTAAAAATTAAAAAATCTAGAAATGCAGAAACTGAAAATCTAGATCTCCTGAATCAGACTCTGCCTTTGAAGAAGATCTCCAGTTTATTGTTGTGTACTATACAATTTGAGAGGTATGCCTCTAAGTCACCATGACTTTTGCACCTAAGAATTATACACAGCTGATTCTGGATGATGTAAATATAGCACCCAAAAATGTATATTCCTGTGTTGATGCCTTAGTTTTATATTTTACATTCGATATAAATATCTACACTAGTTTCGTGGATTTTATGTTATTCTCTTTCCACAGAGTTTGAGACTACATTAGAAAATATTACTGTGTTAAAAATGATCTTACTGAATAATTCAGGTCACTCATATAAGTCAGAACCAATAACTGTCATTTCATCTTGGGACAAATGAAGAACTCTGCCATGGCCACATGGTCAATGTATTCTTTATTTTTATTTCAGGGACTGTTGACATTCAGGGATGTGGCCGTAGAATTCTCTTTGGAGGAGTGGGAACACCTGGAACCAGCTCAGAAGAATTTGTTTCAGGATGTGATGTTAGAAAACTACAGAAACCTGGTCTCTCTGGGTGAGGATAACTTGCCTTCAGAATGTCTAATAACTAAGAGTTTTATTTCTTTTCTTTTCGGAATGTCCCTTGGGATCTTGTGCTTTGTATGAGTTAGTTTTAGATTCTTGTTTTCAGGAAAAAAATAGGGGTTTTGTTGATGTAGAAAAAATTTCATAATGTTTGATTCTGACATTTGCCTTTTTATTTGAGGTGATGTACAAGTTTCACTCTAGTCGTGATTCTAGAAATTGGTTGACATAAACTATTGTTGCTTACACTTTAAAGTCCAATTTTTTTTTTGGTTTGTTTTTGATTCAGTCAGATTTGCAAGAGAAGCTCAGGATCCCCAGATTTAAAGTGCTTCCTAAATATTCTAAAGAAGCTGGTAGGAAACAGTATTTTGAGAAATACTTTTCAAGAATCTTCTATAATGTCTTCTTTTTTCTACTGAGCACAGTACTAAGTTAGAAATTAATCCTGTCCTGTGGGGCCAAAAAAAAGTATAAAAATAAAAAATAAAAAGAACCCTCGGTAAGAGTCATGCTTATTTTTCCAATAAAACAGGTCTTGTTGTCTCTAAGCCGGACCTGATCACCTTTTTGGAGCAAAGGAAAGAGCCTTGGAATGTGAAGAGTGAGGAGACAGTAGCCATCCAGCCAGGTAGGTGGGAGTGAATGAAGTAGATGACATGGGCGAGAGGTCCAGAAGTCAAGAAAGAACCAGACCTGGGAGTGTGAATTGGGAAGTTCTCCAATGGAAATGATTTTTGAGACACCTGGGTTTATTTCTTTCCCTTGCTGTCAAAGAGGGACATCATCTGTCCCATGCTCTTAAATTATCTGATGATTCTCCTTCCTCTTCTGTGATCCACCATCATATTCACAGTGACAGCCAAAGTGCTCCCCTTGGCCTGTGAGGGCCTACCTGATCTGACTGTTCTTTCATTGATTTGGGGGCTCTGGGAAAGTCTGTGCATGTTTCCACCTCTATGTGAAACCACTTCTAAAGTTCTAGTTTTGCCTCATGTTAGAAGTGTGTGAGGGGAGTGATGGACAGTGGAATTTTTTTCAGAAGTCCCAGGAATTCTGTGGATAGATGTCACATATTTTCTGATACATTAATTTTTAATCCTGTTGTGGTTTCCGAGGTGATCCTATAGAAATTAAGATGCAGTAATTTTATCAAAATACAAAGCATCTTCCCAAATCTAAGAAAATCTAATCTTATGTTTCACTTCAACTTTTCATTTTTCCTCACCTGAGCTAAGATGAGAAATTTAAACTCTATAGGCACAAATTCCACAAATGTAAAATAGCTTAATGTGTATTACTTATTATGTAGAATTCTTATCTAAATTTTTGTCTATGGGGAGCTTAGAACATTGTCCAGTATATAATAAACTCTGAACTGTTGCCTTATATCTTAATAACTATCATTCTATAATTTTGTCTGGTTCAGTATGAAGCTTACTGAGAATGTGTCCTTCAGTTCCTTTTTTTTTCTTTCTAGGCATATGATTCTTTCCATAAATATAAATGTTATCTATTTAAAGGGTACATCTTGATGATTTGATATACATACACCTTGTGTAATGACTAACACAGCAAAGTTAATTACCACATCAGTCATCTCACATTAGATGCCAATTTTTGTGTGCATGGTGAGAACTCTTAAGATGTATGCTGTTAACAAATCTGAAGTATACTATAGTGCAGGGGTCTATAGTACTGTTCTGTGGCCTGTGAGGAATCCGATCACACAGCAGGAGGTGTGACCATTGGGCCAGCGAGCATTACTGGCTGATCGCTGCCTCCTCTCAGATGAGCAGCAGCATTTGGTTCTCATAGGAGTGTGAGCCCTTTTGTGAACTGTGCATGCAAAAGATCTAGGTTGTGTGCTTTTTATGAGAATCTATCTAATGCCTGATGATCTGAGGTAAAACAGCTTCATCCCAAAACCACCCCCAACTCGATCTCCATCCATGGAAAAACTGTCTTCCATAAAACTGGTCCCTGCTGCTGAAAAGGTTGGGGACTGCTACTATAGAGTGTCATTAACTATATTTACAATGCTGTACATTAGATATTCAGAACTTATCTTGTAAATGGAAGTTTGTACTTCTTACCATAATGTCTACCTTGTTTATTCATCCGTGTTGTCAGAAATTGCAGTACCTTCTTCATTATGTCTGAATAATATTCTATATATTGTGAATAATTGGCTATGAACATAGGAGTACAGATATATCTTTGACATATGATTTTAGTTCCTTTGGTTATGCAATTAGAAGTAAGATTGAAGGTTCATATAATACTATTTTTAATTTTTTTTGAGGTGCCTTCGTGCCATTTTTCATAATGGCTGAATCAATTTACATTTCCACTGACAGTGTACAAGGGTTTTCTTTTCTCCACATCTGACTCTTACTGTTAATATTTCTTGACTCTGACAGCAGTCATTCTAACAAGCGTGAATATTTATTTATTGACTCTTTGACAGCAGTTATACTAACAAGTGTGAGGTGATATCTCATTGAGGTTTTACTTGCATTTTCCTGATGAATAATAACATTGAGAACCTTTTTATAAACCTGTTTGCCACTTCCATGTCATATTTTGAGAAATGTCTACTTGAGTCCTTTGCAAATTTTTGTCAGATTTACTTTTTTTTTTTTTTGCTATTGTGTGAGATTCTTAATATTTTGGATATAAAACTCTTATCAGATCTATTTTCTCCCAATCCCTGGGTTGCTTTTTCATGTTCTGTGTTTTCTTTGCTGTGCACACGCTTTTTGTTTGATTTAATGCTACTTGTTTTTTTTTTTTTTTTTTTTTTTTTTTTTTTTTTTTTTTTTGATGTGATAGCCAGAAAAATTATTGCCAAGGCCAGTGTCAAAGAGATTGTTCCTTATGCTTTGTTCTAGATGTTATACAGTTTCTGGTTTTGCATTTAAGTGTTAATTCTTTTGAGTTAATTTTTGTACATGGTATAAGTAAATTTTATTCTTTTGCAAATGACTGCCTTTTTTAGCATTATTTGTTGAAGAGACTATACTTCCCCTTTGTGTATCTTGGTGCCCTTGTCAAAGTAATAGTTGACTGTATGCACATGGGTTTCTTTCTGGTTTTTGTATTCTATTCCGTTGGTCTATGTGTCTGTTTTTACGTCAGTACCATACTCTTGATTAGTATAGCTGTGTAATAGTTTGGAATGAAGAAATGTGATGCCTCTAGCTTTATTCTTCTTTTTCAAGATTGCGTTGGCTATTTGGAGTTATTTGTGAATCCATAGAAGTTTTATAATTTTTTCTATTTCTGTGAAAAATGCCATTAAAATGTTAATACAGATTTCACTGGATCTGTGAATCACTTTGTGAAGTATGGACATTTTAGCAATATTATTTTTTCCAATCCATGAAGAAGGGATATTTTTCCATTTGTGTCTTGTTCAATTACTTTCATCAGTGTTTTATAGATTTTACTGGACAGATCTTTCACTTCTTTTGTTAAATGAAGTTATAAACTTAAAAAAAAATTTTGATACTATTATAAATAAGATTTTTTGTAACTTTTTTCTCAGTTTATTGTTAGTATATGGAAATGCAACTAATTTTTGTATATTTTTGTGGCCTCAACTTTACTGAATGGATATATTAGCTCTATTTTTTGTTTGTTTGTTAGGTATAGTCTTTATGGTTTTCTGTATTTTAAAATCACTTCATCTGTAAACAGCGAGAATTTTACTTCTTTATTCCTGATTTCAATGCCTTTTTGTTTCTTTTTCTTACGTAATTGTTCGGGCTTGATTTCTCACTACTATATTGAATAGAAGTGTTGAGATTGGACACCCCTGTCTTGTTTCTGATACTAGAGGAAACTTTCAGCATTTCACTGTTTACTTTACTCTGTTGAGGTGCATACTTTTGTATGTATGTTGTTTGGAGTTTTTATTATGAAAATGTATTTACTTCTGTTATAGGCTTTTAATAAATTTTTTGAGAGGATTATATGATTTTCTTTTTTTGTTATTGTGGTGTATCATTTAAATTGTGTATGTTAAAACATTCTTGCATCTCAGGGATAAATCCTACTTGATAATGATGTCTGATCCTTTTAATGTGTTTTTGAATTTGGTATCTAGTATTTTGTTGAGAATTTTTGCTTGTATCTTTATAAGGAATATTGTTTTGTTCCTTTTTTGTAGTGTCCTTATCTGGTTTCAGTATGAGATGTTGGTGGCCTCATAAAATGAGTTTGAAAGTGCTTTTTTCTTTCAGTTTTTTGGAAGAGTTTGAGAAGTGTTGACATTGCTTCTTTAAATGCTTGATACAGTTTACCCATGAAGTCATTTGGTCATGGGCTTTTTTTTTTAAATTGGGAGATTTCTGAGTACTTCCTCTGTCTTCTTTCTCATTATTAGTCTTTTGGGTATTTCTGTTTCTTCACAGTGTGGTGTTCTTTCTAAGAATCAGTTTCTTCTAAGTTACCTTTTTTTGTTATGTAATTATTCATAATAGTTTCTTATTTTTTCTCTTTCTGTGATATCAGCTGGAATGACTACTTTTTCATTAATAACTTTTTGAGTCCGCTCTCTTTTTTTTCCCTTGGATAATCTAGGAAAAGTTTGTTCATTTTGTTTTTTTTAAAAGACTCAACTCTTAGTTTTTTGATATTTTTTATTTTTCTAGTCTCTCCTTTTGCTCTAATTCTTATTATTTCCATAATTATGCCAACATTGGGATTATTTTGTTCTTCTTGATCAAACTCCTTGAGGATTACAGTTAGATTGCTTATTTGAGATCTTTGCTTTCCTTATTGTAGAACTTTATATTTTATACTTCTGTCTTAGAACTGCTTTTGTTACATCTTAGAAGTTTCGGTTTCTTGTGTTCCCAATTTCATTTGTATCAAGATAATTTTTTATTTCCCTTTTGATTTCATGGTTGTTCAGAAGCATGTTGTTTAATGTCAACACTGTATTAGTGCATTCTATAAAGAAAAGAGATTTAATTGGCCTACAGTTCTGCAGGCTGTACAGAAGCATGGCACCAGCATCTGCTTGGCATCTGGCGAGGGCCTCAGGAAGTTTGCAATCAGGGCAATTGGTAAAGGGAGAACAAGCAGTCACATGGCAAGAGCAGGAGCACGAGACTGAGTTGGGAGGTGCTACACACCTTTAAACAACCAGATCTCATAAGATCTCACTATCAAGGACAGCATCAAAGAATTCTTGAGGGATCTGCCCCTATTATTCAAACACCCCATATTAGGTTCCACCTTCAAGACTGGGGATTACTTTTCAACATGAGTTTTGTGGTGGGAGACAAAACATCCACACTGTATCATACACATTTGTGAGCTTTCTAGTTTTCCTCCTGCTGTTGATTTTCTAGTTTTACACCATTGTGATCAAAAACTTGATATAATTTTAATCTTAAATTTAAAAAGACTTGTTTTCTATTTTTGGTTTAACATATGATCTATCCCGGAGAATATTCCATGTATTCTTGAGAAGAATGTGTTTTCTCATACTGTTTGATAAAATATTGTCTATTTAGTTTATGGTGTTATATAAGTGAACTCTTTTTTTTATTAGTTTTCTCTCAGAATATTCCATGCTTTATTGTAAATAGGACATTGAAGTTCCCTGTTATTGCATTTCATTTTCTCACCACAGGTATGTTAATGTTTGCTTTATATATTTGGGTGCTCCAGTGTTGGGTGCATACATGGTTTTAATTTGTATATCCTCTTAACAAATTAACTTCTTTATCATCAGGTAGTGAACTCCTTTCCTCTTGTGACAGATTTTTGCATGGAAGTGTGTTTTGTCTAATATAACCAACAACCACTCCTGACTCTTGGTTGTTGTTTGCATGCAGTATGGTTTCTATTCTTTAAGTTTAAGGTGTTTGTCCTTAAATCAAAAGTGAGTCTCTTGTAAGCAGCATACTGTTTGTTTAAAAAAAATTCATTTAGCCACTCTGTGTTTATTCTAGTCTGTTTTGTTTTCTATAATAGAATACCACAGATTGGCTAATTTATAAACAGGGGAAGTTTATTTGGCTCATGATTCCAGGAGCTTGGAAGGCAAAGAAAACGACACTGTTATCTGGTGAAGGCCCTTTTGCTGCCTAATAACATGGCCAAAGGCCTGAGGGAGAAGAGAGCTCCCTTTTATAACAGACTCACTTTTGTGTTAATTAACACACTCCCATAAGGACATTAATTAATTCATGAGGGCAGAGTCCCAATGGCCTAACCATTTCTTAAAGATCCCACCTCTTAATTCCATCACAATGGCTATTAAATTTTATCCTAAATTTTGGAGGTGACATTCAGTCTATACCAGTATCTGTTTATTGGATAATTTAATCTCTTTATATGTAAAGTAATTATTGATACATAAGGATTTACTATTATAGTTTTGTTGTTTTCTGTTTTATAGTTTCTTTTCTTCTCATGCTGTCTTCTGTTAATTTTTGGATTTGTTTTTGTTGTTTTTATGTTTTGATGGTTTTTTCCATTTGTGTATCTACTACAGTTTTTTCCTAGAGGTTATCATGATACTTAGATAAAATGTCTTATATTTTAATGGTCTAGTTTAAGATGATAACAATTTAACATCTATCCGTAGAAAAAAACTCCACCGTTTTTCTCCCTTTCACACATTTTATTACTATATATGTTATACTTTATAACTTTTTATACTGTGTATTCATTAACAAGTTATTGTAGCTATACTTATTTTAATGCTTTTATTTTGTAGCTTTTGTACTAGAGTTAAAAGTGATTTGTACACTAACGTTACAGTATTAGTGTATTCTGAATTTCACTATGTATTTACCATTTCCAGTGACATTTATACTTTTAACTTTTTTTGTGTTTTTCATTAGCATTTGATGTGGTTTGGCTGTGTCCCCACCTAAATCTCATCTTGAATTGTAGCTCCCACAATTCCCACATGTTGTGGGAGGGACCCAGTGGGAGGTAATTGAATGATGGGGCGGGTCTTTCCTGTGCTATTCTCGTGATGAATAGAATCTCCGCGAGATCTGATGGTTTTATAAAGGAGAGTTTCCCTGCACAAGCTCTCTCCTCTTGTCTGCTGCCATGTGAGATGTGCCTTTCACCTTCCACCATGATTGGCCAGAGGCCTCCCTCCAGTCACGCGGAAATGTGAGTCCACTAAACCTCTTTCTTTTGTAAATTGCCCAGTCTTGGCTGTGTCTTTATCAGCAGTTATGAAAATGGACTAATACAGTAAATTGGTACCAGTAGAGTGAGGTGCTGCTGAAAAGATAGATACCTGAAAATGTGGAAGCAACTTTGGAACTGGGTAGCAGGCAGAGGTTGGAACAGTTTGGAGGGCTCAGAAGAAGATAGGAAAATGTGGGAAAGTTTGGAACTCCCTAGGGACTTGTTGAGTGGTTTTGACCAAAATGCTGATAATGATATGGACAACAAAATCCAGGCTGAGCTGGTCTTGGATGGTGTATTAGTCTGTTCTCATACTGCTGATAAAGACATACCCAAGACTGGGTAATTTACAAAAGAAAGAGGTTTAATGGACTTACAGTTCCACGTGGCTGGGGAGGCCTCACAATCACAGTGGAAGGTGAGGAGGAGCAAGTCACGTCTTACGTGGATGGCAGCAGGCAAAAAGAGAGGGAGCTTGTGCAGATAAACTCTGCTTTATAAAACCATCAGATCTCATGAGATTTATTCACTGTCACAAGAGTAGCACAGGAAAGACCCGCCCCCACGATTCAATTACCTCCGACCAGGTCCCTCCCACAACTGGGAAATCAAGATAAGATTTGGGTGGGGACACAGCCAAACCATATCATTCCACCCCTGGTCCCTCCCAAATCTCATGTCCTTACATTTCAAAACACAATCATGCCTTCCCAATAGTCCCCCAAAGTCCTAACTAATTTCAGCATTAACTCAAATGTCCACAGTCCAAAGTCTCATCTGAGACAAGGCAAGTAAGTCCCTTCTGCCTGTGAGCCTGTAAAATCAAAAGCAAGTTGGTTACTTCCTAGATACACTGGGGGTGCAGGCATTGGGTAGCCATTTCAAATGGGAGAAATTGGTCAAAACAAAGGGGCCATAAGCCCCACCCAAGTCCGAAATCCAGCGGGGCAGTCAAATCTTAAAGCTCCAAAATGATCTCCTTTGACTCCATGTCTCACATCCAGGTCACGCTGATGCAAGAGGTGGGCTCCCACAGCCTTGGGCAGCTCTGCCCCTGTGGTGTTGCAGGGTATAGCCACCCTCCTGGCCACTTTCACTGGCTGGCATTGAGTGTCTGCAGCTTTTTCAGGTGTCCAGTGCAAGCTGTCAGTTCATCTACCATTCTGGGGTCCGGAGGACAGTGGCCCTCTTCTCACAGCTCCACTAGGCTATGCCCAAGTAGGGACTCTGTGTGGGGGCTCCAAACCCACATTTCCCTTCTGCACTGCCCTAGCAGAGGTTCTCCCTGAGGGCCCTGCCCCTGCAGCAAACTTCTGCCTGGGCATCCAAGCGTTTCTGTACATCCTCTGAAATCTAGACAGGGGTTCCCAGCGCCAGTCAGCCAGGCTTCTGTGCGGCTCGCCCCAGGCCAGCACCATGTGAAAGCTGCCAAGGCTTGGGGCTTGCACCCTTTGAAGCCACAGCCTGAGCTCTCTGTTGGCCCCTTTCAGCCACTGCTGGAGCGGCTGGGATGCAGGGCACCAAGTCCCTAGGCTGCACGCAGCATGGGGACCCTGTGCCTCACCCAGGAAACCCTCTTTTTCCTCCTAGGCCTCTTGGCCTGTGATGGGAGGGGCTGCTGTGAAGACCTCTGACATGCTCTGGAGACATTTTCCCCATTATCTTGGTGATTAACATTCAGCTCCTCGTTTCTTATGGAAATATCTGCAGCTGGCTTGAATTTCTTCTCAGAAAATGGGATTTTCTTTTCTATCACATTGTTAGGCTGCACATTTTCTGAACTTTTATGGTCTGCTTCCCTTATAAAACTGAATACCTCTAGCACCACCCAAATCACCTAGGTTACAGAGGTGCTTTAAGAGTCACAATGAGACTATTGTTAGCAGGCATGCCTTTATGGGCAGATCTGTGTGCCTTCAGGGAGGTCTCAGGTTAAGCATAACTGCTTCTGAACTATGGCTGCATGCAGCTAGAGCCAGGTTGCAGTGCCACTTCAGGCCAACAACGGTTGGCCACCTGTTGATTAATGTACTTGAGCAGTGAGCCAGACTGTTAGAGGTCTTTATCGCATGATCAGGAGCTTACGACTTTGCTTAAAGCGTGACTTAGCTGGTTGGCTTAAGCTTGTTACTGGCTCTGACTTTGGAAGCCAGCAATTTCCTGGTTGGAGGTGGCGGCTGACCAGAGTGGCTTGGTCTTATTGGGCCCCTGAGGCTGTGATAGGCGGACTGGTGCTGAGGTGTCTCTGATAGCCTCCGCCATGAAGAGGAGCTCTGGCCTCGGGGGCCAGAAGGCCCAGGGGCCCTCCGGCTCCTTCACCTGCTGGTGGTGTTGCAGGGGGGGACGATGTGCGCCCGGTAGATGACAGCCCGCCCAGATCTTGGTGCAATATCGAGGCTCTCGACAAGCTCCTAGAGCTGCCAGCAGTGTAAGAGATCTCAAGGTGGGCCCTTTACATCCTTTCTGTGGGAGCGTGACTTGGATGAGAGAGACAAGAAGAAAAGGTGACAGGAGCTGGGGCTGGGGGGACTACAGGAGGGCAGCCCCCATTTTGGCGGGGGGATGTGGAGTGGGGGGCGAGCCCTCCTGATCCCGGGGTCCTGGCTTTCCTGCCTCCATGAGCCTCCACAGCTTTACCTGGCCTGGGGAAACCTTGGAGGGTTAATTAGAGATTTCGTTACTACACCATAGGTCCCAG
>JAKGGE010001539.1:0-66318 GCA_023748175.1 Hoolock leuconedys
CCATAGGTCCCAGAGGCTCTGTCCTTTTTCCTGTGATTTTCTCTCAATTTAGATTGGGAGATTTCTATTGTTCTATCTTCAAGAGTACTGACTGCTTCCTCTGTAATATTCACTCCACTACCAAGTCCATTTACTGAATTTTAATTTCAGTGATTGTATTTTTCAGTTCTATAATCACCAAATTGTTCTTTAAAAAAAAAACAATTCTTTGGTGAGATCTTATAGCCTTTTCATTTGCTTCCAGAGTATTTAAAACTGATCATTGAAGTGTTTTCATGATGACTGCTTTAAAACTCTTGTCAAATAATCCCCACATCCTATTTCATCTCAGTGTTGACATCTGTTGATTATCTTTTCTCATTCAAGTTGTTATTTTCTCCATTCTTGCTATGATGAGTGGTTTTTCTATTGTGTCCAGTACATTTTTTATATTATGTTAGAGACTGTGGATCCTATTTTAAATTTCTATTTCAGCAGACAGTCACTTTGTTTTTTAGGTTTTATCCGCGTTACAGCCACTTCTGTGTGCTATAGTTACAATGACGGATTACTCAGAGCCTTTTACGCTTTTACTAGTGCTATTCTGGTCAGCAGTTCATCTGGTGCCTGGTGTTCGTCTCCGCCCCAAATCATGCTGCTGATGCAGGAAGAATGTACTTCCCATGTCCTGTTGACATGGGGTGGAGGGTGAGAGACACCAGGTTGTGGGGTAGGGGGTCGGCAGAGGGCAGAGGGCTCTTTCCTGGGCTGCCCTGGTCAGCAGGGCACCCAGTCCCCTGCTGCTGCTACCTGCATGGGCAGCCTCCCTGGAGGAACAGTAGACCACCAGACCCACAGCATGGAGGCATTTCCCTGGACAGCTAACTGTGAGGTGTGTCTTCTGCCACTGGATGGGTTCAGGAGATGGTATTACTGTGGTGTTTTCTGTGAGTTCTGAGGTACCTAACTAGTCTGCCTTTCTATAGCATTGGGCTGGGATTGGAGCTACAGTTATGAAATCATGATTTCATACACACGCACGTGCACATACATGCAGTGAAAGGGCCTAGAAACAAGGACACACTGGTAGTAATGAGTGCACATACCACTCAGGTCTTGATTTCCAAATACCATTCTCCTCTAAAAGGAACCAGGGCTCCTTGGAAAATGGCTGATTACAAGGCTGGCACAAGAAAGGAAAATCAAGAAAGCCTGGAGCATTATAAATTTATAAAAGAGACATGTCAAAAAAAGACATCCGGCAAGGAACATTCAGCGGCTAGGCCTGGGACTGATATTTGTGTATAACATATGGTTTTTCTTATATAGATAGACTATTCCAGCATCATTTAGTGAAAAGTGACCTGCAAGACAATCTTGCTGAAATTTCTTTGAATCTGAACATCAACTGGAGAGAACTGCATTACATGAACCTTCATACACATAAATGTGTTTTATTTTTCTATTTATGTCTTAGAATTTTTAAAATAAATTTCCATACAAATACTATATATATTTTGTTAGATTCATTCAGATCCTATGCATTTTTCTTCCTAATAAATAAGGCATATTTTAAAAAAATATGTTTTCTGTTTGTTGCCAAAGAATAGAAATGCAATTGATTTTTGAATATTAAATTTATATCTAGCCATGGTATTGAATTCTTCTAATTCCTAATAATTTGTCAATTATTTTATTCTTTCTAGGTAAATACTGATACTATAATACATTTTCCTTCTTTCTGTTTCTTTCCTTTTCCTATTATTTACTTTTCTTGCATTACTAGGCTAGTTTGGACTTTAATAAAATGTGAAAAAGCACATTTATCTTTATCTTGATTTTAAATAGAACACTCTAAATACCTTATTATCAGTAAGACTAATGACTGCTGAAGAATTTTGCTGGGTTGAGAAAACTGTTATTTCTATTGTGTTAAACGTTTTCATTATAAATGAGTGTTCAATTTTATCAATTTTATTTTCTGCATTTAATGGGATGATCGTATTTTTCTCTTTTAATCTGTTACTGTGATAACTTACATTTTTGGATTTTCCAGAAACATCTTTGGATTCCTAGAATAAGCCAGTTTTATCGTGAATGGATTGTCTTTATCATATATACGGCTGCTCTTGAGTTACTAATCTTCTATACTTTTGTGTGTAAGGAATGTTTTTAATCTAGGTGAAATTTTGAATCTACGCTCATGAGTAAGAATATCCTTTCTCATACTATCCTTATCTGGCCTTAGTACTGAGCTTTAGATTATCTTGGAGGTTCCATTTCCCTTCTTGTAATGATTCTCATGCCTCATGATGCACACAAAGTTCCCCTTTGTAAATTTTAGCATGAGCTCAAGTCAATAATTACCTTGCCACCTAAAACTCGAGTCTCCCATTAAACAGTGAATTTGCTTCTATTGACGTTAAACTCTAAAGTGAATCACTTAGATCTAAAAATACCTTGTTCAGGTTGTGTGTAATAAATACTTATCTTTGCCAAGATATACGAGTTAAAAGCGAAAATAATGCCACCGCAGAGGCTTAAAAAACATAAGCTGAACATTTGGTTAAATCTCAACTTTTCCCTACTTAGATTTTTTTGTTTCTTTGATATTCTTGAATTTAAAACTTAGTCAATTCATGTTCTTTCCAGTCTACTACTGAAAATGTTGTTGAAAATGAAGACAGTAAATTTTCCTTTGAGTGCAGCCTTAGCCAGGAATTTTTTTTTGATGTTTATGGACACTCTTCTATTTATTGTCATTTTTCAATAGTTTGCAACTGAAATTCTGACCTTCTTTTGAGTTATTAAATTGCTCAATTTTTCTGAAGTGAAAGAATTATATATTACAAGTGTAATGTCGACGTGAATTTCTACAAAGCCTGCATGCCTAAGGACAGGTGGCCTGGGTAAACAGTCAAATTGATAGAACCAATAAAGAATAATAAAAAGACAAAAAAAGCATCATGTCATTCATTCAACAACTTCGTGGACAAATCTTTCTATATTTTCACCATAAAGGATGGGAGAATGCCTCCAACAAGGAGAAAATAGCAACTCCTTCTATTTTGTTCTCTTGTATTGTAGGTAGGAACCTAACTCCTCAACTTGTAACACTTCCAGACTTATCTTCTCAATATATAACATGCAAACATACAGTTCATTTCTTCTGTCACCCAGGGTGGAGTGCAGTGGGGTGATCATGGCTCACTGTAACCTTCCTGGGCTCAAGCAATCCTCCCACCTCAGCCTCCTGAGTAGTTGGGATCACAAGCTCATGCCACCATGCCCAACTAGTTTTTCTATTTTTTTGTAGAGATGGGATTTTGCCATGTTGTCCAGGCTGGTCTCAAACTCCTGGGCTGAAGCTGTGTGTCCACGTTGGCCTCCCAAAGTGCTGTGATTACAGGCATGAGCCACTGTGTGTGGCCCAGGGTTTATTTTTTAACAGAAGTATATCACAGACCAGAGAAAAAGAATATCGTCTGTCCTCATATTAAGAGAATTTGGGAGTTACTACCAGCTAAGCAACTTATTTTACTAGGAAACCACGGAGGTAATATGGGCCATCCATCTGCATATTTGGGAAGAAGCCAAACAAAAATTAGGTAGTGGCTGAGTTCAAATTAGAAGGGGCTGGGAGACCGTAAGGAAAATGTTAAAAGGACAAAAGTAATAGAGTCTAAAGTTGGAAGCAGAAGGAAAGAGAGACAGATGATGGAAAGATGCAGAGGAAAGAAAGGAGAAAGCTGGAAAAGAAACTACAAACTTGAGTTATGTTGAAGGGAAGGTTAACTGAAGCTAAAGAGAGAAACTCAAGACAAACAAATTTTTAAAAAAGCAGGCTGTATGTATATAGCAGAATGAAACATAAGGAAGAGTGGCCTGAAAGTTGGCTGTGAAATCATTGAGCTAACTTCTTGAGAAAATAATTTCTAGTCTTTGCTAAGGACTATTTCCTTACATATCTATCTACTACAGCAGATTAGTAGCTATTTTTTAAGACAGTAGCTATTTATTAACTATAAGTCATTAGCATTTTAAAGCCTATTAACTGTGTTCAGTTTATAGAAATAAAAAGTAGAATTTAAATAAGCTGCATTAAAAACATTGAATCTTACCCAAAAGTTGAGTTCAGTTACTCCCAGTTTTTAAATTTTATTTCCTTTAGAATTATTGCCTAAAATGCATATAAGGGAAAATGAAACAATTCAATTCAATTAACATTTATATTTTGTATAAATGGTACATTCCAAAACTTACATAGTCACCCTGTTCCATCTCAGCTATCACCAGCCATTTTCCTCTTTAACTGTTTATTTTTCAAATTCTGGACGTGGCAAATTTCCTTGAGGTGAGAGTTAAATGGTTTATGTGTCAAAAAGCTGTCTCTTGAATCAAGTTATTTCCTCACTTAGACAACCGGGCCATTTTCTGCAGGATAATTCCTCTACGAAGGTAAATGGTACGTGAGCAGAAGAGAGCATCCATGCAAGTCTGTATGTGAATTATCCAGCAACATTAGTGAACTAAAGTAACATGAAAATCCTTCCTCTCCAAACTGCCAAATATAATATTTAAACATGTTTAAAAAATGTATACACTTGTGAAAGAGAAGGAACTTCTGATGCTAGAAAAAAGGTGAATTTTTAAAAATACAGTATTAATTAGCAGAGAACCACCACCCCTGGCAGTCTTTATAAAGGCCTGTAGAATAAGATTACAACTACAGGCTTGTATTGTAAGGGGAGGGCAGCAGAAGAGGCCTTGGGTCTATGCAAGGTAAGAAGTTGGAATTGAGACTAATACATAAAGCTAGGGTCCTCAAAACTATACCTGCAGTGCTATGGACTGAGTATTTGTGTCCACCTCAAATTCACAGACTGAATCTTTAATCCTCAGTGTAATGGTGTTTGGAGGGTGGGCCTCTGGGAAGTAATTGAGTCATGACGGTTTCACCCTCATGAATGGGATTAGTGTGCCCAGTATTTACAAGAGAACTAGAGTTGATGTCTCTCTCTACCATGTGAGGACACAGAAAAAGGCTTCTGTCTGCAAACCACAAAAAGGGCTACTCGGAGAGGCTGAGGCAGGAGAATGGCATGAACCGGGAGTGAGGGCTTTGCAGTGAGCGAGATGCGCCCACTGCACTCTCCAGCCTGGGTGACAGGCGAGACTCCGTCTCAAAAAAAAAAAAAAAAAAAGGGCTTTCACCAAGAACCAAATCAGCTGGCACCTTGATTTTTGAACTGCTCAGCCTCCAGAACTGTGAGAAATAAGTTCCTGTTGTTTAAGCCATCCTGTCTGTGATAAATTTGTTGTAACAGCCCAAACTGACTAAGACACACAGTGACTAAGAATACTTCACCTACCATCTCCACAAGTTGATAGGTTATTTGTTTATTCCCAAGTTTGGGGTGAAAACAGTGCTCTCATGAGAAGCTGAATTCTTGGACTTGCATATTATTTAGATTTGGATTCAAAATATCATTTTGTTGGTGTAGAAATTCCCAAAGTGAGCCAGGATTACTAAACTTCCAATAGGAAAATATAAATGTATCAGATTATTCATTGCAACATTGTTTGTAAATGCAAAATTTAGGAAACAACCTAAATGCCCAGACACAGGAGAGTGACTGAATTACAGTAAATCCACAATAGAACACTAGGAAACTACCAGAAAGAATGAGGAAAATCTCTATGAACTGATATGATGTTAAATGCAAAAAATATGTTGTTAAATGCAAAAAAAAGTGCAAAAGTCTATCTTTAATATAACAAGAGGAGATATAAAAAATACATATAACAGTTATTAGTACTCAAAAAAGCCCAAATAAATGGGTCAACCAGAAAACTAATGAGATTTCTTACATACAAGGAATAGGCAGTAACAGGGTGAAAAGAAAGGTGGAGAGAATGGGCTGGAAGGAATAGTAGGGAATATTTTCTGAGTATAATTTTATTTTTATTTTTATTTACTTATTTATTTCTTTTGAGACAGAGTCTCACTCTGTCACCCAGGCTGGAGTGCCGTGGCGTATCTCGGCTCACTGCAAGCTCCACCTCCCTGGTTCACGCTATTCTCCTGCCTCAGCCTCCCGAGTAGCTGGGACTACAGGCACCCGCCATCACGCCCAGCTAATTTTCTGTATTTTTAGTAGAGACGGGGTTTCACCGTGTTAGCCAGGATGGTCTCGATCTCCTGACCTCGTGATCCGCCCGCCTCGGCCTCCCAAAGTGCTGGGACTACAGGCATGAGCCACCGCGCCCGGCCGTATAATTTTATATATATATATATAAAATTATTATTATTTATATTTATATATTTTATATATTTTTATATATTTTTATATTTATATATATTTATATATTTACATATATTTTATATATTTATATATATTTTATATATTTTATATTTATGTATTTATATATTTTTATATATTTATATTTATATATTTATATATATTTATATATTTTTATATATTTATATATATTTATATGTATATTTACATATTTATATATATTTTTATACATATTTTATATAAATATATTTAGTGTGGAATATTTTGAGTATAATTATATTTCTTCCTCACTGAAACATGGTAATGTTTCACCCAAAGTAACTAAAATCAATCAGAATGAAACTTCTGCTTCTGTCCAAGTTTGTATAACAGGAACCACATTTACTTTCTCACCCTAAAAAACTAAAATACCAAGCAAAATAGATCATAGAGACAACTATGAACAATTATATGCCAACAAATTAGATAATTTATAAGAAATAAATTTCTAGAAACATACAAGTTACCAAGAGTAAATTATGAAAACACAAAATCTCAACAGACCTATAACCAATAAGGATATTAAATCAGTAATAAAAATTTTCTCAACAAAGGAAAACCTCAAACCAGATGGCTTTACCGGAGAATTCTATGAAACATTTTTTTTTTTTATTATACTTTAGGTTTTAAGGTACATGTGCACAATGTGCAGGTTTGTTACATATGTATCCATGTGCCATGTTGATTTCCTGCACCCATTAACTTCGTCATTTAGCATTAGGTATATCTCTAATGCTGTCCCTCCCTCTCCCCAACCCCACAACAGTCCCGGTGTGATGTTCCCCTTCCTGTGTCCATGAGTTCTCATTGTTCAATTCCCACCTATGAGTGAGAACATGCAGTGTTTGGTTTTTTGTCCTTGCGATAGTTTACTGAGAATGATGTTTTCCATGTCCCTACATGTCCCTCAGTTTACTGAGAATGATGTTCATCCATGTCCCTACAAAGGACATGAACTCATCATTTTTTATGGCTGCATAGTATTCCATGGTGTATATGTGCCACATTTTCTTAATCCAGTCTATCGTTGTTGGACATTTGGGTTGGTTCCAACTCTTTGCTATTGTGAATAGTGCCGCAATAAACATACATGTGCATGTGTCTTTATAGCAGCATGATTTATAGTCCAGTAAGAATTCACAGCAATCCTTCTCAAGCTCTTCCAAAAAACTGAAGAGAACACTTCTATACACATTTTATGAGGCCAGCATTACTCTGATACGAAATCCAGAAAAAGATACTACAAGAAAACTGCAGGCCAGTATCTCTGATGAATATAGCGAAAAAAGAAAAAAAACCCACACAAATATTTCTATTAAAAATGAGCAAAGGATTTGAATAAACATTTCCCCAAAGAATAAATACAAATGTCCAACAGGTATTTAAAATGATGTTCAACATCACTTATCATCAGGGAAATGTAAATCAAAACCACAATGAGATACTACCTCAAACCTGTTAGGATGGCCATTATAAAACAAAACAAACAAAAATTAAAGCAGAAGTAACAAGTCTTGGCAAAAATGTAGAAAAATTGGAATGCTTATGCACTGTTGGTGGGAATATAAAATAGTTCAGCCAAAGGGCACATCAGATAGTCTACACAGAAGAGTTTGCTTCAGAGAGCAGCAATATTAGCCATAAACTAACCACTACTTTAATTCCAGCTAACAAATCTTAAAAGCAAGACCCGACAAGATCAACCTATGTTCAAGTAACTTAACTGTATCACAGAAAAAAGCTCAAGAATATCTATAGGAATAAGAAAATATCCCCTTCCTTCCTTCCTTCTTTCCTTCCTTCCCTCCCTCCCTCCCTCTCTCCCTCTTTCTTTCCCCTCCCTCCCCCTCTTTCTCTCTTTCTCCTTTCCCTCTGTGGCCCGGGCTGCAATCTACTCGGCTCGCTGCTGCCCGGCGCCCGTCTGGGAAGAAGTGAGGCGCCTCTGCCCGGCGCCCGTCTGGGAGGTGAGGCGCCTCTGCCCGACGCCCGTCTGGGAAGTGAGGCGCCTCTGCCCGGCCACCCACCGTCTGGGAGGTGAGCAGCACCTCTGCCAGGCCACCCATGGTCTGGGAGGTGAGGGAAGAGCCTCTGCCCGGCCACCCATCGTCTGGGAGGTGAGGCGCCTCTGCCCGGCCACCCATGGTCTGGGAAGTGAGGCGCCTCTGCCGGCCGCCCGTCTGGGAGGTGAGGCGCCTCTGCCCGGCCACCCATGCGTCTGGGAAGTGAGGCGCCTCTGCCCGGCCGCCCGTCTGGGAAGTGAGGCCTCTGCCCGGCCACCTATCGTCTGGGAAGTGAGGGCGCCTCTGCCCGGCCACCCATGGTCTGGGAAGTGAGGAGGCGCCTCTGCCCGGCCGCCCATCGTCTGGGAAGTGAGGCGCCTCTGCCCGACCACCCATGCGTCTGGGAGGTGAGGCGCCTCTGCCCGACCACCCATGGTCTGGGAAGTGAGGAGCACCTCTGCCCGGCCACCCATGGTCTGGGAAGTGAGGAGCACCTCTGCCCGGCCACCCATGGTCTGGGAAGTGAGGCGCCTCTGCCCGGCCACCCATGGTCTGGGAAGTGAGGCGCCTCTGCCCGGCCACCCATGGTCTGGGAAGTGAGGAGCACCTCTGCCCGGCCACCCATGGTCTGGGAAGTGAGGAGCACCTCTGCCCGGCCACCCATGGTCTGGGAAGTGAGGAGCACCTCTGCCCGGCCACCCATGGTCTGGGAAGTGAGGAGCACCTCTGCCCGGCCACCCATGGTCTGGGAAGTGAGGAGCACCTCTGCCCGGCCACCCATGGTCTGGGAAGTGAGGAGCACCTCTGCCCGGCCACCCATCGTCGGGGAAGTGAGGAGGCGCCGCTCCCCGGCCACCCACGGTCTGGGAGGTGGGGAGGCAGAAAAATATTGAAGAAATACTGGCGGGGAGTACAAATTTGATAAAAATTGTAAACCTAAAGATCTAAGAATTTCAATGAATCCTAAATACAAGAAACATAAAGAAAGCTATAGTAAGGCACATTATATAAACAAACTGCTCAAAATCAGTGGTAAAGAGAAAATCTTATCTCTAGCTAGGAATAGCTAGAGAAGTAACATATTATTTACAGATGAAAGCGTAGGGATATCAACAGATTTCACAAGAAAAAAATGCAAACAACAAGACAAGTCAAGCAGCATCTTTTAAATTCTTAAAGAAAATTGCTGTTAACCTGCAATTCTACACCCAGGAAACATACATTTCAAAAATGAAGGCAAAATAAAGACTTCATGACCAGGTGATTTGCACTAAAAGAAATGTTAAAGGAGGTCTTTCAGACAGCAGGAATACAGTAGGTCAATCTGGCTGTACACAAGTAAAGGGCACTGAAAATTGTAACTATGGGATAAATATATAACGTTTTAAGAATTTTAAATACTTTTAAAAGGTAATTTACTGTTTAAATAAAAACAAAAATTTATTGAGATTTCTATATCATATGTTTAAGTAAAATGTATGACAATAACATGAAATAAATTTAAAAATGCACTTTATCAAAATATGTAGGATGCTGATAAAGCAGTGCCTTGAGAAAAGTTTATAGCACTAAACACCTGTGTTTAAAAAAAAAAAAAAAACAAGAAAGGTCTCAAGTCAATGACCTGGCTTTATACCTTTAAAAAAAAAAAAAAAAAAAAAAAAAAAAAAAAAAAAAAAAAAAAAAAAAAAAAAAAAAAAAAAAAAAAAAAAAAAAAAAAAAAAAAAAAA
Source organism: Hoolock leuconedys (assembly GCA_023748175.1). Classification (NCBI taxonomy): domain Eukaryota; kingdom Metazoa; phylum Chordata; class Mammalia; order Primates; family Hylobatidae; genus Hoolock; species Hoolock leuconedys. Next base: position 10,051 of record JAKGGE010001539.1, read on the forward strand.
AAAAAAAAAAAAAAAAAAAGACAAAGATGTCATAAGAAAACTATGAACCAATTATTGTCATGAACTTAGGTGCAAAATCATAAGTACAATTTTAGAAAGCTGTATCCAACAAAAAATAATAAAACAGCATGACCAAAGTGAGGTCTATTCAAGGAATGCAAAGATGCTATAACATTTGAAAATCAACCAATATAATGCAGCACATTAACAAAACAGAAAAGAGAAACTATATGATTATATCATATCTTCAAAATTCATTTTTGAAAAAACTCAGCAAACTGAACAGAAGGGAACTTCTTCAACCTGATAAAGGGCTTCTCTGAAAAATCCTATAGCTAACACTTACTTGAGGATGAAAGACTGTATAATTAAACAAAACTTATATTTCAAAATGAGCCATTTAAAATAAGACATTTAAAAATACTAAAATATGTGAAAGAATGACACAAATCAAAATTAGAAAAACTGAGAAATGAGCTGACAGAAATCAAAGAATTTGAAATAAAACAATAATTTCAGACATAAAAATTAAAGTAGAAGGAACATGAGGAAATGAACATAATAATAATGCTTTAAGAGCTATAAAAGGTGAAGAGAAGAAACCTTTAGAAATAAAAAAAAAAAATAAGATAAAAAGTATTCAAGAGAAAGTGATACGTTTATAACAGTATCAAAACTTATATTTTAACAGAAGCCAACACGGACAAGTAAAACAAATTACTCAACACAAAAGATAAAAGAGACGGCCAGGTGTGGTGGCTCACACCTGTAATCCCAGCACTTTGGGAGGCAGAGGAGGGCAGATCATCTGTGGTCAGGAGTTCGAGACCAGCCTGGCCAACATGGTGAAACCCCCGTCTCTACTAAAAATACAAAAATTACCTGGGCATGGTGGTGGGCGCCTGTAATCCCAGCTACTCCTACTGGGGATGCTGAGGCAAAAGAATCACTTGAACCCAGGAGCTGGAGGTTGCAGTGAGCCAAGATTGCACCACTGCACTCCAGCCTGGGCAACAAGAGCAAAACTCCATCTCAAAAAAAAAAAAAAAAAAGAAAAGAAAAAGAAAAAAGAAAAAAGAGACGAGAATTTTACAGAGCCAACTTCACTTTCAAGTAAAAGGCGACAAAACAAACTGTGACAAACACATCAGAATTGAAGGAATTCTCTTGTAGAACAAGACTAAGTAACCAAGATAACTAGGAGATAACGACATAAAGACTGGTGATAAATAAATGCATATTTGTTCACATGAAAACATGAAATAAGGTTTATAAGGCAGAAGGTACAGTATGCAATACTCTATGTTCTGACAACATAGATACAGAATTAGTTAAAAAAAAAATGGATGAAGAGGGCCAGGCACGGTGGCTCACACATGTAATCCCAGCACTTTGGGAGGCAGAGGAGGGCAGATCATCTGTGGTCAGGGAGTTCGAGACCAGCCTGGCCAACATGGTGAAACCCCATCACTACTAAAAATACAAAAATTAGCCGAGCGTGGTGGTGGGCACCTGTGGTCCCAGCTATTCGGGTGGCTGAGGCAGAAGAATGGCGTGAACCTGGGAGGCAGAGCTTGCAGTGAGCCGAGATCGCTCCACTGCACTCCAACCTGGCTGACAGAGCGAGACTCCATCTCAAAACAACAAAAAAAAATTGGGTGAAGAGAATGAAAGAAGGATATGCAAAAAATTCTTTATTTCTCATAATCATGTGCGTGGTGCAGTATAGCAATTCTCATGCACACACTTTGGGAGAAGGCAAATGGATATATGATATTCTATCATCCCTAGGCTTCTTGAGACCCAAGAGAAACAAAAAAACAAATACAGGATAGAAAGAGTTAAGTAAAAACCCTGTATTCTTGAATTTGATTTAGAAATATCCATCAGAACTTGTGAGCTAGTTTACCATAAATGCACGCACACACACACACATGCACACACACACATATTTTCATGGTAGATTTTTTAAGAAAGAGAGAGAGCCTGCAACCTGTAATATTTCCTAGCTCTGCCCACTAATAAGGCCTAGAAACAATGACCTACTTAGTAGCAATGAGCAACCTTGGGTCCCAGACTGCGGTCTTAAAACACCATTTCCCCAATAAAGGCAAGGAGGGTGCCTTGCAGGAATGGCTTCCTCCAGGTTTTGGGCAGTACACAAGAGAAACCTGGAAAAACTTGTCATACATGACACAAGTATGCTATCAGACCACCAGTGTCATGTCAGAGAACTTAGGAGAAACCTAAAGAGGCTCCCCTGGTCAACAAAGAAACAATCTGAGAATGAGTAAAGATATTAATTTCAATTAACTTGAAATACATCAAAAATGTTTAAATCCCTATGTTCCTAATGAAACCTAAACACACACATACCCAGCCCAAAGAGCCCACATTTGGAAGATGACAGGGAGACAATTCATTATTTTTAAAACTTGCAAATAAAGAGGTAAATCAACACTTATTTTACTTTTCCTAAATGAACTTTAGATGATGGATTAGAATGTGACCACTTTGCAATCCCTATTGAATTAACAGATCCAGCATAAGGCACTGATGGCTAGTACCATAAAGAGAGACATTATGTGCCTTTTAATGAAAGAACAATACTATAGACTTGCCAAAGTGATCAAGCCTGAAGCAATCCAAGTTTCAGATCCAATTTCTAATATATTAAGCTATAGCATGAGACGAACACGCTTAGCTACACCACAAGAACTCAAAAAGCAAAATCTGGACCGTGAAATCCTCCACATGTTCTATGACTCCAGTTCCTCAATAAATAAATTTCATGAGGATAAAACCAGGCAAGTATGCAGGAAACTTGTAGCTAAAAGAGAAACTTAAGTAATGAAACTATAAAGGAATGCTGGAAAGTTACTATCATAGCAGTCAAGACAGTCATTATTGTTTTAGGGCAGTACAAGGGAGTGCTTTGGGACAGGTCACATGGAGGGCTTCTACACTCGTTTAGAAAGTTATAATTTTGATATAATGGTAGTTTAAGAATGTTTGCCACATAATACATAAGACAGTCAGCCCTCCACATCCTTGGGTTCCAACTGCTGCAGACTCAACCAACAGCAGATAGAAAATATTTGAAATAATAATAATAATACAGTTTAAAAAGTACAAATGAAAAAATATAGTATACAACTATTTGCATAGTATTTATATTGCATTAGACGTTATAAATAATCTAGAGATGATTTAAAGTACATAGGAAGATGTGCATAGATTATATGCAAATAACACACCATTTTACACAACAAACTTGAACATCTGCAGATTTTAGTATCCGCAAGGGTTAGGGGTGTCCTGGAATCAATCCCTGCAGACACGGAGGGGACATTGTACTCATCAGCATTAGCCAGCACTAAGTCAGCACACAAAACATTTGCTTTATGCAGTTTTATCTGTACTATATTTCAAAATAAAAAAGTTTTCATTAAAAGAGGTAGATGAGCACACTATTAGGAGTCCTCTACTCTGTGATGGTGAAACAGTTTGACAAAATGTTGGAAAGAAAGAGCATTTTTGGGGAGGAGAGAAAGAGGAGGGATTAATTACTATGAGGGGAAAAGGATATGGAAAGCAAAAATGTTAAAACATAAGGGCAATCCTAAAAGATTAGATCACTGCACCATACATGGAAAAGTGCTATATTTTGGCATTACTGTAGTTGGTATCATTTCTGATCAGTGTGGAGACGGGAGGTAGAGGAGAATATTCTAGGTTCTGGCTTATAGATACCAGAAATATGACAACAATGTAATAGAACTGATTTACTAAACCACCCTTCCAAACACACATCCAAATGAGTGTCATTCCATGTAGTTCCTGTGAGGAGACTGCACACTTATTCTAATTATCTTGCCATTGCTCAAAGTAGTTTGGAACTACACTTTCTAAACTGCCTTCAGAAATAATTTAGTTATAGGTGCAAAATGACTGGTCTTATGACTTTATTGTCACACCATCGTTTGAGCAAGATCTGTATTACCCAGCCCAGTCACACAAAATATTCTCAAAATTTTGGTCATTTCCAAAAATCAAATCCACTCTTGAAAGGCAAAGATTTGCCACCAGTGAAGACATTCTAAAGAATGTGCCATAGTCTGTGAAGGAAACTCTGAAGAGTTCCAAAAATGTTTTGGGCAATGGCAGTGTCACTGCAATGAGTACTTAACCTCCTCAAGTGACTTAGGAGAAAAGAAGTCATTTTTATCATAAAATGGGATATGTTTAAAGTAAGTCTTATTACTTGATAATTTTTAAATATTTACTTGGGCACTGTCTTAAAAAGAAACACTTCATACTGTAATATTTTTCAAGGATAAGACAGAGAAAAAGGTTTGCTTGGGAAGAACTGTGTCATGTTGAACGATAATCAGGAAAGGGCCTATTTATTCTCTTATACCTGTTTTAGACAGGAAAACGTGCCATTTGGTAAGTTAAAAAAACCCAACTTTATGAACTAAACACCCACATCATTAACAAAGATGAAAAATAATAAGAAGTACATTAAATTTCCAAACATCAAAATGAAACTAAGGATAACTGAAATCTGAAAAAAAGTGAAAAAAATACATTTTATGGTTATTACATATATTGGCATAATGCATACTTTGTAGGTATATAGCCATTTCTAATGCAAATTTATTTGCATAAGGATGAATGATTCTTGGCCAAATGATAATAGAATTTCAAGTCACTGCTAGATTCTAAGTATTAAAATTCAAGACTATAAACTCTATCTGGCAGAATTTAACTTTTTCTCCATCTGCTACTTGGAACAATGAAAAATAAGTCTATGATTTCTATTGTTTTATCAATGGAGTAATATAACAAGAAAGACTTAGTTATAAATACCAGTTTTACTAATCTTATTTTTGTTAGACTTCAGGACTTCTATTATTTATGAAGCTTTACTAACTTTTTATGGTTTTAAGGAAGCTATGTTTGGGACCTAAGCCAAAAACAAAATTGCAAGAATATAAAATTTCAGTTAGAGTGTCATATTCAGGCAAAATGCTAAAAATCTCATGTCTGAGAAAGAAAAGGCAGTTTTAAAAGTAGTTTTAATAATAATAAATAAAACATAAAAATAAAACTTTTAGAGAGTAAAACACATCTACAGTCTAGTTGAAAGTATAATCTGTTATAATATGACATCTATAATATACATTTCCAGTTTTCCTTCTGGGTATCGCCAATACCATATGTATTAAATATTACCAAAAAGGAGGTACCCTATAAAACAGAATCATTTCTATTTTATAAACTCTGAGAACCTATCTTAATATTTGACTTATATATATTAAAAATGTTACCATGTTCATATAAATGATCTTCCAAAATTTGCTTGGTTTAATGTATCCCACTACATACATGGGAAATAATGATGCTATCTGAAATAATATAAAAAAGCAAAAGTGAAAAAAGTATAGAAAACTAACACTTTACTATTCACAGGCAAAGTAAATATAAGAGGAGGGCTACAGTTCTAATGATGGTAAGAAAAGGAATTTGAACCAGTCTTCCCACTAAGAACTAGAATGGCTAGGAAAAATGTAAAGATATAAATAAACATATTTTAAAAATATGTACAAAAGCCACAGATTATTAACAAAGCAAATGAGGAATTAAAAAGATAGATGGCAATCTATACCAATGAGCATGATATTTTGGGCCACTTTTCTCCCAGAGGTATCTGCCAATTTCAACAGAGGCAGATGCCTGCCAGCTGAGAGGCAGTTGGGAGACCAACAAGCTGAGCAGGCATTTCAGCAGATTCAGGAGTCAGAGTGCACCAAGAAGGGTGCTTTAGTTTGGAGTTTCAAAAGGCCATACTATAATAGTGAACCAGAAATCAAGCAGTCCTCAGAAAGACTGAAACCCATCTACGGATCATCTCAATCTGATTGCATGAAGGTGGTTCAAGATTTATTAGTGCTTTTTACTCGCCTTTCCAATTTTTCATTTATAATATCCAGCACCAAATCAAAAATAACCCAGCATAGATAGAGATAAGACACTATCACTAACACAATAGAAATAGATCCACAAAAGATTTAGATCAGGGATTAGCACATTTGATATATAAAAGGCCAGATAATAAATATGTTAGGCTTTGTTGGTCACATACAGTCTCTTGTATATTCTTTTTCTATTTTTGTTCTATAACCCTTTAAATATATAAAAACTATTCTTAGCTTGAGGATCACTCAAACACTTGTCTGGCATAATCAGATATGTCTTTAGTTTTGCTTCAAATGTTCAAGGAAATAACTGATAGGACTGAAAATTCCAGGAGAGCACAGAAGTCATAAAAAAAAATTGGGCCAGGCATGGTGGCTCGCGCCTATAATCCCAGCATTTTGGAGGCCAAGATGGGAGGACTGCTTGAGCCCAGGAGTTCAAGAGCAGCCTGGGCAAGATGGTGATACCTCATCTCTAAAAAAATTAAAAAATTAGCCAGGTGTGGTGGCACGATGAACTAATTTTAGCCTTAATCTATGAAAAACACAATTAAGAATAAATCTTAAAGTAATCCCAGAAAATAACAAATAACATTGAATTATCCCTCTGTAAGCATGAAATGCACACATACAAATAAAACTATATACATTAGTAAAGAAAATAAAAGCCTAGTATATATCCAGAGAATGGCTAGAAAATCATTACAGCAATATCAAACTTACTCAATAGCTTCTTCTTCTTCTTCCTTTTTTTTTTTTTTTTTTTTTTTGAAACTGAGTCTCGCTGTCACCCAGGCTGGAGTGCAGTGGTGTGATCTCGGTTCACTACAACCTCCACCTCCCCCCAGGTTCAAGCAATTCTCTGCCTCAGTCTCCCGAGTAGCTGAGATTACAGGTGCCCGCCACCATGCCCGGCTAATTTTTTTGTATTTTTAGTAAAGACAGGGTTTCACCATCTTGGCCAGGCTGGTCTTGAACTCCTGACCTCATGATCCACCCGCCTCAGCCTCCCAAAGTCCAAGAATTACAGGTGTGAGCCATCGTGCCCGGCCCCAAAGAGCTTCTTAGTTTCATCAGTACCACTGGATTAATAAATTTGCTTGCAATGAAGTGATGCTCATTAAAAATCTATTCTACTCTGTTGGCATGTGCAAATAATGAAAACCATAGAAATAATGTCTGTGTTATAACCTGAAAGGGGCCAACTATTATGAAGTAAAACAGAGGGAATACTTAAAACATGCAGCACCAATTGAGCTGGGGTTATAATTTCATTCTTTGTAGGCTATTGGCAGCATGAGACCTCTTGGCAGAATTTTTCACTTCCAATATAGAATATTATTATTATCATCAGTACTTGTTATGCAGGAAGGAGCTCTGATGGAAGATCTTAGTATCATGAAATGTCATCAAAATTCTCCATTTACTCTCTGCTTCCCCAATTCAGTTTCTTGGTACTAGTTACGTAGTTGCTTTGGAAACAGGATATGGGCTCAGCTCTCTTAAGCAATGATGAGCTTTATGATTAAAGCTCACAGAAATGATGCCAGGTAAAATTCTGCTCCACAGATAAAACAGCCAACATTTAGCTGGATTAGAAGCAGAATGTCCTGCTGTGAAGAGTAGGATTGGCCCTTAGCATGCTATGTAGCTTGGCAGTCAGAATGATTCCTAGGACAAAGGAAAATCTATAGGTAGATATACACAGATATTATCTCAAACACGAAAAATAACATTTGTGAATAAAAATAATAGAAAAACTCTTTCACATGTTGAGCCTTAAAATCTGTCAAACTAACCAATACAGTAAAATAACGTGGAATTATATTATTTCATAAAAATCATACCTTTAAGTAAACTTTATTCCCTACTTTGAAAATCTTTTAGGGCATAAATGTAACCATATTTAAAAATTTCTATGGAAACAACCAGGTACATCTTGCATTCAACTTAATTAATATAAATTAATTAAGGAATATAAATCAAAGGAATATAGATCATTCTATTACAAAGACACATGCACCCATGTGTTCACTGCAGCACTATTCACAATAGCAAAGACATGGAATTAACCCAAATGCCCATCAGTGATAGACTGGATAAAGAAAATGTGGTACATATACACCACGGAATACTACACAGCCATAAAAAGGAATGAGATCAGGTCCTTTACAGGGACATGGATGGAGCTGGAGGCCACTATCCTCAGCAACAGGAACAGAAAATCAAACACCACATGTTCTCACTTGTAAGTGGTTGCTGAACAATGAGAATACATGGACACAGAGAGAGGAACAACACATACTGGGGCCTGTCAGGGGATGGGGTGGGGAGAGCATTAGGAAAAACAGCTAATGCATGCTGGGCTTAATACCTAGGTGATGGGTTGATAGGTGCAAAAACCACCATGGCATACATTTACCTACGTAACAAAGCTGTACATCCCACACATGTACCCCAGAACTTAAAATAAAAATAAAAATGAATTTAAAAAGTCATCTTACGTGTGTAAAAAGAATAAACTGAGCAAACTGCCAGGGAAGCATAAAAGCAACATTGGAAAGACAGAGTGCAATGAAGGGCCTTCTATCATTGCTCGAGGTCCTTAATAGAGAGAATTGATACCAATAAGTTTCACCCTAAAAACAGTCTGTCACTGAAAAGAAAGACTAATTGCAAAATGATAAAATCTAAATTATTCCATTACCTTTACTGTAATACAACAAAATATAGTTAACTTTTTAAAGTATACTAAAAATAAATTGAAATACTTCCTGCCTTGCATGAAGCAATCAAAATTAGTTTGAAAAATAACATTGTAATTTACCACTAAATATTTTAAATACAAAAGCTCATTTTTCTCTACATATGCATGACATAAGAAATTTAATACTCCGGCAAGGAGGTCAGAAAATAGGACACGGCACTGCCCCTGCACACCTCAACATGCTTCTCCTGTATGTGTAGCAACGACTTTTATATACCACCACTTTTCTGTTTCAAAAAACATTGAAGAGAAATGTAAGTGCTGACAAAGTAATAAGTTAACAACTATGGGAAAAAGTTAAGGAAAAAGGAATCTTAAAAAATTAAAAAGTCATTCTAGAATTCAGCTGAAGCATGTGGAAGTTTAAATTGTCCATTCTGCATTACTGAGATGTACTGGGAACCAATACCTTTTACCACAGAGAATTACAGTAACTTTTAGATATGAAAAAGAAACATAAACATTTTACATAAATAATACAAAGCTACACGAGGAGCTTTAGACTTCCTGGACTGCGGGGCCGGGGCGCAGCAAGGGCCAGACTCGGCGCGAGCAGGCTCTGCGCGCCAACCGGCCGGCCCTGGCAGGCACGATCGCACGGTGGCGCAGAAGCTCCTCAATGGCCAGCGCCAGCTGCAGCAGCGGCCGCGCACTCGCCTCACCTGAGCCTGGGCTCTGGCTCTTACCGAATCCACTGGTCTTTCTTGAAGAAATCTGTAGTCAGAACTTTGTGCTCCATTTTTATCTAGGGAAGGAACGGGAAGAGAAGAGTGTGGTCTCCTAGAAATCTAGCACTGGAGAAACGTGGAACAATCCAAAGTTTTAATCAAAGAAGGTGGTGTTCAGTTGCTGGTCACAATAGTTGATACCCCAGGATTTGGAGATGCAGTGGATAATAGTAATTGCTGGCAGCCTGTTATCGATTACATTGATAGTAAATTTGAGGACTACCTAAATGCAGAATCGCAAGTGAACACACGTCAGATGCCTGATAACAGGGTACAGTGTTGTTTATACTTCATTGCTCCTATAGGACATGGACCATTACATAACTGAAGACTCCCACCTTCAGGCAGGATTGGGTAGTACATGTTTGTAACTACTTGGCATTGCCTTTTGTTGAGACTTAAACCATTGGATACTGAGTTTATGAAACATTTGCATGAAAAAGTGAATATCATCCCACTTATTGCCAAAGCAGACACACTCGCACCAGAGGAATGCCAACAGTTTACAAAACAGATAATGAAAGAAATCCAAGAACATAGAATTAAAATATATGAATTTCCAGAAACAGATGATGAAGAAAATTATCTTGTTAAAAAGATAAAGCTCCAGCAGCACCATGAGCAAATGAAAAAGAATTTGGAAGCACAGCACAAAGAATTAGAGAAAAAACGTCCACAGTTTGAGGACGAGAAAGCAAACTGGGAAGCTCAACAACATATTTTAGAACAACAGAACTCTTTGAGAACCTTGGAAAGGAACAAGAAGAAAGGAAAGATCTTTTAAACTCTCCATTGACCACCAGTTATGTATTAGTTGCTAATATGCCAGCTTGGACGTCAGTGTTTGTTGGATCCGTTTGACCAATTTGCACCAGTTTTATCCATAATGATGGATTTAACAGCATGACAAAAATTATTTTTGTTGTTGTTCTTGATGGAGATTAAGATGCCTTGAATTGTCTAGGGTGTTGTGTACTTAGAAACTAACAGCTCTAAGTACCTTTCCTAAATTTTCTTTTTCTTTTTTTATTAAACAGGTATCTTCAATTTAATGCAAGAGAACATTTTACTGTTGTACAATCATGTTCTGGTGGTTTGATAGTTTACAGGAGATTCCAAAATAAAAGGACTCTGAAAGGTTTTCACTGAGGATAAACTGCCATAATATGCAAACTGTGCTTCTCTATGATGATTATAATACAAAGGTTCCATTCAATGCAGCATATACAATAGTGTAATTTAGTGTAACACAGTTGACCCTATTTTTTGACACTTCCATTGTTTAAAAATACACATGAAAAAAAACCCTATATGCTTACAGTGCACCTAGAGCTTTTTTATAACAACCTCTTTTTGTTTTTTTGTTTTGGATTCTTTATATATTATTCTCATTTAGTGCCCTCTTCAGCCAGAATCTCATTACTGCTTGATTTTTGTAATAGCATTTAGATACTTTCCATATATTGACCCTGCTAAAATAGAATATAGCATCTTTCATATGGTAGGAACCAACATGGAAACTTTCCTTTAACTGCCTTTTTACACTTTATGGTAAGTAGCTGGGGGAAAAAAAGCATTTATAGATCATTTCTAGGCAAAATTGTGAAGCTAATGACCAACCTGTTTCTACATATATGCAGTCTCTTTATTTTACTAGAAATGGGAATCATGCCCTCTTGAAGAGAAAAAAGTCACCATTCTGCATTTAGCTGTATTCATATATTGCATTTCTGTATTTTTTGTTTGTATTGTAAAAAATTCACATAATAAACCATGTTGTGATGTAAAAAAATAAAGTCAAAAGATAACAGATGCTGGTGAGGTTGTGGAGAAAAGGGGATGCTTAAACACTGCTGGTGGGAACATAAACTAGTTGAAACACTGTGGAAAGCATTTTGGAAATTTCTCGAAGAACTTAAAACTGAACTACCATTCGACCCAGCAATCCCATTACTGGGTATATACCCAAAGAAATATAAATTAGCCTACCATAAAGACACATACACATCTATGTTCACTGCAGCACTATTCACAATAGCAAAGACATGGAATCAACCTAAATGCCATCAATGGTCGAATGGATAAAGAAAATGTGGTACATATACCCCATGAATATTACGCAGCCATTATAAAGAACACGATAATGTCCTTTGCAACAACATGGAAGGAGCTAGAGGCCAGTATGCTAAGTGAATTAATGGAGGAACAGAAAACTAAATACTGCACGTTCTCACTCATAAGCAGAGCTAAACACTGAGTACACATGGACACAAAGAAGGGAACAACAGACACTGGGGCCTACTTGAGGGTGAAGGGTATGAGGAGGGTGAAGACTGAATAACTGCCTATTGAGTACTATGCTTATTACCTGGGTAACAAAATACTCTATACACCAAACCCCCACTGCATGCAATTTACATGCATATACAGCAAACCCACACATGTATTCCATGAACCTAAAATAGAAGTTGGAAGAAGAAAAAGTGTCAGCAGAAAAATAGAAGACATAAAGTCAAAATATTCAGAACTCAAAAATAAAATGATCAAAATAAAAAACCTTAATGGATGGTACAAGAGAAGAATGGCAGAGATAGAAGAAAATAACCAGTAAACTAGAAGACAGAACAATAGAAATTACTCAATCTGAGCAAAAGAGAAAAAACAGATGCTAACAGAATAAAAAAACAAAAACAAAACAGCCCTAGGGTGCTGTGGAACTTTAACAATGGATCCTACATTCATGTCACTGGAGTCTTGGAAGGAGATGGGAAAGAGGCAGGGCTGAAAAAGAATTCAAGGAAATAATTAGTGAGGCTGGTCACGGTGGCTCATGCCTGTAATCCCAGCAGTTTGCGTGGCCAGGGCAGGCAGATTGCTTGAGCCCAGGAGTTTGAGACCAGCCTAGGCAACACAGTGAAACCCCATGTCTACAAAAAATTCAAAAAAATTAGCCAGGTATGGTTGTTGCCCATCTCAGGAGGCTGAGGTGGGCAGATCCCTTGATTCCAGGAGTCAGAGGTTGCAGTGAGCTGAGAATGCACCACTGCATTCCAGCCTGGGCGAGAGTGAGATCCTGTCTCAAAATAAATAAATAAATAAACAAACAAGAAAGAAAGAAAAAGAAATAATGACTGGACTTCCCATATATGGCAAAAGATATAAACCTAAATATTCAAGGAGCTGAGCAAATCTCAAACAGAAAAAAATCTAAACAAATCCAAACTAAAACACAACATACTTTAGAAAACGTTTGAAATTTGAACATTATACTTTGATACACTTTTGAAGACTAAATTAAAAAAAATACTGAAAACAACAAGAGAGAAACAAAACCTTGCCTAAAGGAGAAAAAGAATTGAACTAACAGTGGATTTCTCATTAGAAACTATGGAGGGCCAGAACAAAATGGCACAACACTTGCCGAATGCTGAAAGAAAGGAACTATCGACCCAGAATCCTATGTCCAGCAAAAATATCTTTCAGTAATGAAAAGAAACTGCATTCTCTGAGTTAAGAAAAACTAAAAAAAAGAAAATGCAGCCAGCAGAAGTTTTAGAATAGACATCTATTCTAAAAGTGTAGCTAAAGAAAATTCCCTAAAGTGAAATGAAATGATAAAAGAAGGAATGTTGGAACATCAAAGAGGAAGAAATAAAAAACATGGATGAAATAAAACAGGCTTTCACTTTCTTCCTGAGTTTATAAAATGTGTGGAAAACTTGAGTTTAAAATAAGTTTGATGATTAAAACATACAGTACAATGACAGCAGCAACAGATTGTAATAAATTGTGTTAATATAATCGCTAGAACCACTAAAAAAAGCTTTGTAAAGCGATATATTTAAAAAACTAGATAAATCAAAATATAACCCTAAACAATGTTCAAATAAAATATTCTGCCACAAGAAGGTTAAAAAAAAGAAAACACAAATTGAAAACCTAGAATAGAAACCACAAAATAAAATTGCAGACTTAAACTCTAACATATTAATAACTATATTAAATGTAAGTGGCCAATTGGTAAATACACCAATTAAGAGATACATTGACAGATTGGATTTAAAAATATTACCCAACTGTTTACAAGAAACTCACTTCAAATATAATAATAGTCAGGCTGAAAGTGAAAGGATGGAAAATGATTAATTTATCATACACACAGTAATGAAAAGAAAGCAGAAGTGACGATGCCATTATCAGAAAAAAGCACACTTCAGAGCAAACAAAATTATCAGAGAAGGAAGAAAAAGTCATCGTTAAATTATTTTTTAAAAAATTCAACAAGAAGACCCTGCAATCCTAAATGCATATGCGCCAAACATAGAGCTACAAAATATGTGAAGAAAAACAGATAGACGTCAAAGGAGAAATGTACAAATACATAATTTTACTAGGAGACTTCAGAATCCCTCTGTCAAAAAACTAGAATTAGTATTTTCAACTAGTTCTTTTAGTTGATAGAATACCTAGACAGAAATTCCCCCAAAATTGAGACAAACTCAATAATACTATGCAAAAGACCCTGTTTAAAAGAATGAAAAGACAAGCTACAGACTGGGAAAATGTATTTGCAATCCATATATATGAAAAATAATTAGCATCTATAATATTTAAGGAACATACTAAGATCCAAAATTCATAAAACAAACAATTCAAATAGAAATGGAGCAAAATACATAAAGACATGTTTCACATACGGATGGCAAATAAGCACAAAAAGATTTACATCATCATTAGCCAATAGGAAAATGCAAATTAAAACCATAATATCACTACATATGTGTAAGAATGAGTAAAATAAAAAATAGTGACAATACCAAATGCAGGTGAGGATACAGATAAACCTAATTTTGGTTGTGCTTAGGTTGTATCCATTGACTACTGAGTATGTAGCACAGGGAAATTTGCATAGTTTCATTCATTCAACAAATATGATATTGAATCAACTCCATATTCCAGGAAGTAGGCACCTGGGATGCAGCTAGGAAATACATAATGGGCACGAGAAAACAGTGGAAAACAAGGTCACTCACTGAGAATGAAAGGGGGACAGGAGGTTTGGGATAACTGGAGAGAGAAGATATGAAACAGGCAACAAGGGGTTAGCAAAAGTAAGGCTCAAGGACCATATCAGGATCTGTGGCCTATTTTTGTACCAGTAATGTGAAAAGGACAGTGTTTGTTACCTTTCCCCCAGCAGTTTAAGCTAAGAGAGTTTAAGACTTATAGGGGAGATAAGGAAGAGGGGGATGGGTGGGTTTCATGCCTTTCTCTAAGTGGCTCCTGTTCTCTCAGGCTTTACCATGGAGGATGCTTTCTGAGCACTCTTGCTAATCTTTTGTCAGCACCTTATGAGATCTGTGTAAAAATGTCTGTAAGCAATTGCAAATACCCTTGCTAACCCATACTAGGCATTTACCGACTGACTGGTGAACAATTTGAGCTGAATTCTTTACCATTGTTTCTAGTGGCATGACCCATGTAATTAAATGCTTGTTTCTGTTCTCCTTGCACATGCTTTTTCTTTTTAATTTATTTTGTGTTATTTGATTTCCCTGTGACCTCAGCTCCCTGACTGCTTCAGGGACTGCTTCTGTAAATTTGAAGACTGTCTGGCTTTTGTTGTTGTTGCTGCTGACATTGCTGGAAGGCCAGGAGCAATGTTCTTTTCGGCTTTCTACATCCAAGGGAAAGCTGACCCAACATGATTAAATCCAACTCTCCATTTTCTCCGTGTTTGTACTCGGGAATCTGATTATAGCTGGAGAAACACAATTCTGTTGGCTGGTTTTGTTCTCAGTTCAAGACCATCCACCTCAAATGAAGCCCTTGGTGCTGCCCAAGAAACTCACATTATATCCCCAGTCTATTCATTCTCCCAGATAAGAGGTCAGCAAGCTTTTCCTATAAAAAGCCAGACGATAAGTATTTTAGGCTTTGTGAGATAGTCTCTGTCTCATACTCTTTAATGTGTTTACATTTACCCCTAGGTTTGTATATGCATGTTTGGTTTGTTCATCTATTCATTCATGCATTTGTTTGGTATTTATCCTTTTTGATGTTCTCTGAGTTTCTTAGATCTGTGGTTTGGTATCTGTCACTAATTTTGGAAAATTCTCAGTCATTTATTTTTCAAATATTTATTCTTCCTCATCCTTTCCTCTCTGCATTCCTATTGACCTATCTTCAGACTCACTGATTATTTCTTCTGCTGTGCTGTGTCTGCTGATGAGCCCATTTAAGGCATTTTTTACTTTTTTTTTTTTTTTTTTTTTTTTTTTTTTTTATTTGAGCATTTCCCTTTGATTCTCACAGTATCCAACTCTCTGCTAAAATTATCTATCTGATCTTGCATATCATCTGTCTTTTCCATTTGGGTCTTTAAAATATTAATCATAGTTACTTAAATCTCCTGTCCAGTTGTTCCAATATCTGTATCTTCTTTGGGTCTGGCTGATGACTGCCCTGCTCTTCGGACTGTGCTTTTTCTTACCTTTAGGTATGCCTCATGATTTTTGCTGAAAGACATGTTGTATAAGACAGTAGACATAGAGGTCAGTATTTTTATGCTTGAAAATAAGAACATCTTTCTTACCGTTAGGTCTTTATTGTAGGGATTTCTGTTAATCTAGTTAGGGTGGGCTGGTTTTGAAGTTTGTAATTGCTATAGTTACCAAAGCTGGAGTTTGTTGCCGCTATGGACACTAGTGATTTCAAATTCCTCTAGTGGTACCTTGTTTTGAACTTGGTTTTGGGTTTTCCTTTGTGCTGCTCTCTAGAAAGAAAATGCCTTGCAAAACTCACTCAGTCACATTCCACTGTGATTTTTACCAAAGGCTTGTTAATGTAATGGGCTGAAGAGTGGCAGGTTTTCTGATGTTCCAATT
This sequence comes from Hoolock leuconedys, assembly GCA_023748175.1. Classification (NCBI taxonomy): domain Eukaryota; kingdom Metazoa; phylum Chordata; class Mammalia; order Primates; family Hylobatidae; genus Hoolock; species Hoolock leuconedys. The sequence continues at coordinate 26,414 of JAKGGE010001539.1, forward strand.
AAGCCTCAATCTTAGACAGGTACTGTGAATTTGGGACTTGGGGGCTGTACCCTTCATTAGTGTTCCCTCCTCAAGGAATATGACTGTTTTTTAACATTTAGGTTTTTTTTTTTTTATTTCGAGCATTTCCCTTTGATTCTCACAGTATCCAACTCTCTGCTAAAATTATCTATCTGATCTTGCATATCATCTGTCTTTTCCATTTGGGTCTTTAAAATATTAATCATAGTTACTTAAATCTCCTGTCCAGTTGTTCCAATATCTGTATCTTCTTTGGGTCTGGCTGATGACTGCCCTGCTCTTCGGACTGTGCTTTTTCTTACCTTTAGGTATGCCTCATGATTTTTGCTGAAAGACATGTTGTATAAGACAGTAGACATAGAGGTCAGTATTTTTATGCTTGAAAATAAGAACATCTTTCTTACCGTTAGGTCTTTATTGTAGGGATTTCTGTTAATCTAGTTAGGGTGGGCTGGTTTTGAAGTTTGTAATTGCTATAGTTACCAAAGCTGGAGTTTGTTGCCGCTATGGACACTAGTGATTTCAAATTCCTCTAGTGGTACCTTGTTTTGAACTTGGTTTTGGGTTTTCCTTTGTGCTGCTCTCTAGAAAGAAAATGCCTTGCAAAACTCACTCAGTCACATTCCACTGTGATTTTTACCAAAGGCTTGTTAATGTAATGGGCGAAGAGTGGCAGGTTTTCTGATGTTCCAATTAAGCCTCAATCTTAGACAGGTACTGTGAATTTGGGACTTGGGGGCTGTACCCTTCATTAGTGTTCCCTCCTCAAGGAATATGACTGTTTTTTAACATTTAGGTTTTTTTTTTTTTTTCCTGCCTGTTCTCTTTCACCAGCTTCACTGGATACCCACCAGTGTCCTCAGACAATGGGTTTGATACTGTTCTCCCTGCAGATCATGGCTTTCTTTTCCTTAGGAGAGATTTCACAACATGGGTGTGAGCAGAGTCTGAGAAATGATTGCTTTTCCTATCCCCTAGCCAGCACCATAGGGAAAGCTTTCTCTAAATACTTCCCCAGTCTTCCCTGAGAGAGCCTGCCCACCTTCTCATTTCATGCCAGCTCACACTAAGCCTGTAGCAGTTCATTAAAAATTTCTGGTTTAATCTTTGTACCAGCTTATATGGCATGCAAAAGCATCTATCTCAGTCAAGCAGTTCCTATTCCAGAATACTCAGTTCTTTGTGCTTTCTGCAGGCACCTGTCCTTCTTGAATTTTTGCGTTGGTTGTCCTCTGACCTCAGTTTTCTGAAGGGTTCAAGAAAAGGTGTTATCTTGCAATTTCTCCAGCTATTCTCCTTGTTGTAGGAATGAGAGTGCCATCATTCCAGCTCTCTTCATCACCAAACTGACACCTGAAGCCTCCAGACGTTAAATATATAAAGAATTAAGAGTTCTTTATATATTAGGTGTATTAGCCCTTTATCTGTGATGTATATTACAAATATTTTCTCCTGGCCGGGCATGGTGGCTCACGCCTATAATCCCAGCACTTTGGGAGGCCGAGGCAGGAGGATCACCAGCCTAGCTTTGAGGCCAGGAGTTTGAGACCAGCCTGGCTAACATGGTGAAACCCCGTTTCTACTAAAAATACAAAAATTAGCCAGGCGTGGTGGCACGCATCTGTAATCCCAGCTATTCAGAGGCTGAGGCTGGAGAATCGCTTGAACCTGGGAGGCGGAGGCTGCAGGGAGCCGAGATCATGCCACTGCACTTCAACCTGGGCGATGAAGTGAGACTCTGTCTCAGAACAAACAAAAAGAAACCACACAAATATCTTCTCCCAGTTTATCAACTGTCTTTTGATTTTATTTCTTTTCTTTTTTAAACTCTGCCCGGTTTTGCCTTTCCCATAGAAACCCCAATAAAAGCAATGGCCTAGGCTTTACCCTCAGTCCTGCTTCCACCTGACCAAACTGTATCTCTCCTGTGGCTCTGTGTGATGTGACTTGTCCTCTTCTCCAAGGAAGTATTAGTCATAAATTCTTCTTTCAGCGGCACTGATCTATCTGTGTCATCACTCAGTCAACCACATAAATTAAGACCTAGGCACAGAACAACTCTGTTTCTATTTCTATAAAATTCTAGAAAATGCAAACTAAACCATAATGACAAAAAGAAGATTAGTGGTTTCGTAGGGATGGGATGTGGGCAAAGAGAGATGAAGGAAGGATTACCAAGGAGCACAGGGAAACTTCGAGATGAGGGATATGCTCATTATCTTGACTGGTGATGGTTTTATAGGTGGGCCAAAACTAATCAAACTTTACACTTCATCTATATGACCAGCTATCATATGTCAATTATACCTCAATAAAGCTGTTTTAAAAACATTTAGGGTATATCTACTGGAAAGTAAAACTGCTTTTAATTACAGACTGTATCATCATGTGCATAGAAAAATCCAAAGGATTCTACAAAAAAGCTACTAGAACTGCTGACTTCATCAAGATGCAGGTACAAAGTTAATATTCAAAATCAACTATATTTCTATACAAAAGAAACAAAAAATGGAAAAATAATTTTAAAATAATGCCATTTATAACAAAAGAGTACTGAGGAAGGCTGTACATTGAAAAAATACAAAACATTGCTGAGACAAATTAAAAATAACAAAATGGAGATCTATACCATGATCATAGATTAGAAAATTCAATATTGTTAAGATGTCAATTCTTCCAAAATACATGTACAAATCCAACATAATCCCAACCAAAATCCCAAGGTTTTTTTGAGAAATTAATAAGCTGACCCTAACATTTAGATAGAAATGTAATTTTAAAAAGGAAAAACAAAGTTGGAGAACTATCTACTTTCAAGATTTATTGTAAAGTTACAGTAATCAAGACAGTGTGGTGCTGACATAATTATAGATCAAGAGAATAATAAGAGTCCAGAAACAGATTCACATTTAATGTGATCAATCAATTTTCAATGAATGTACCGAGACAATTAATTCAATGGGAGAAAAGACAGTTACCACAATGGAGCATTTTTTGGCATTCTGAAAATGTTTTGTAACTCAATTGTGGTGATGGATATAGCTTCATACATTTGTCAAAACTCAGAGAATGGTACACTCAAAATTGGCATATTTTATTATGTGTAAGTCATACCTCAAAAAAGCTGATTTGGTGACAAAGATTTATATACGTTGTTGATAGAAGAAAAAATCCAAATGCTTATTAAACATGGAAATATATTTATCCCCATAAATAATAAGAGAAGTACAAATTAAAACAAAAAAGCATATCACAGCCATCATAAGAGTAAAAATCACAGGGTCTGACAATTCAAAATCTAATAAGGATATGAGAAAATTCTAGACAGCAGTGTGAACTGCTACATTTGCTTCAGACAGCAATTTAGCAATATCTGGTAAAGCTGAAAAAGCACACACTCTATAACAGCAATTCCACTTCTAGGTATATATCCTAGACAAAATATTGCACATATACAGAAGAAAACCATACAAAAGTGTACATTTTAGATTACATTGCTTGTAATCAAAAAATTGGAATAATATATTAAGATGGGGAAATACATAAACTTTAGAATTCATAAAATGGTTAAAATTAAAGAAATATATATATACAGAAAGTTCAAAAATACAATTTTGAAGAAAAAATCCTACAGTGACACATTCAGTATGAGATTATTTATGTGGACTTAAAGCACATAATAAAACAATCTCTGAAAACAGAGATTGGATGGATACACACACCCAATTTTAATAAAGGTATAAGTTGGACTAGAAGCAGAACAAAGGTGATTTTAACTGTATTTATAATATTTTAATTATTTTAAAATAGCTGATGCAAAAAGACAAAGATTAGCATTTATTTATTTTAGATGGTTGATCACACATATTTGAATATTATTTTCTAAGTCTGTAGTTTTAAGCATTTCAAAATCTAAAGAATAATAATTTTTAAAAGCTATAAAAATATGAATAAAGGACTAGAAAGCAGTAACTTTTCATTAATATGCTGGATTCTGAGACGACTTTAAACTCAACAGTAGTATTTGCCATGGTGTCAAATTTAGCATTTATCTTGAGTTCACAAACTGAGTTCACTAATTTTGTCTCCGTTTTTCGAATTCTAGCATTTACAGGCTACTATAACAACCATACTCTTTTAGGCTAAGTGTTGGAAGATAGTAATAGATTTCTGGCTGAAAAAGAAATCTTACTTTACTAACGTAACTCCAAGATCACTATTCAAGCTCGTCACTCTCACTGTCCATTCACGTGGTCATCGTGCCCACCTACGAGGTGTCCAAAGCCAAAAGCCCATCCCCATTTAGAACCTTTTTGGCTCCCATGACTCTCTTTTCCATTTGGCTTGTCTATTACCCTGGCCATTATTTACACACTAAGGTTCATTCTTTGAGTTCATGCGAGAACAGTTTCTGGGGTCTTTAAATTTTAAGAGAGGAACTTACGATATTCTGCTCAACTATAAGGATACACACAACTAATAAACCTGAAAGGTCCCCGTCTTTCTTTTTAACAAGATTGTGCTTATTATTTTTATCTGATAAAGAGGATCACTCTACAAATATTATTTGTCTCAAATTATGACTCACCTCTGGATAAAGATGGAAACATTTTACTGTATTAATTACAAGAGGATATTCAGTAAGCCTGTCATTCATAATCATCCACAGTGCTTCCAAAAATGAAGGTGCTTCAATAATGGTCTTGAAGTAGGAATAATAAAGTCCCTTTTTAAAAAAAAAAAAAAAAAGGTGGGCTGGGCGCGGTGGCTCACGCTTGTAATCCCAGCACTTTGGGAGGCCGAGGCCGGCGGATCACGAGGTCAGGAGATCGAGACCACAGTGAAACCCCGTCTCTACTAAAAATACAAAAAAAAAAAAAGGCACATGTTGTCAATGTAATCAAAACTTTAAAATATTTATTTTTATCACTTCTTTAGAACATTTTTCTGAGAAAAAAAAAAGGCACATGTTGTCAATGTAATCAAAACTTTAAAATATTTATTTTTATCACTTCTTTAGAACATTTTTTTCTGAGAAAAAAAAGGTCAATAATAAGACTTCCGAATTACTCCTCGCTATTTTGCATTCTTGGACTTTAAAAAGCACTTATTTTCAGGTGATCACTGTACTATTCTTTCACATTTTCTATAGGCTTTCAAACTAAAGAGTTGGAGGGATGGTCGAACGATTTAAAGAGTTTCTCTAATAATGTCTTAAAATGTGTAGACAGTGTATGTTTAATTTTCCCAAATCTGGTTTTATCCCCCACATTTGAGATGCTTGAAGGTTGACATCTGATTAATTCTATCATAAACAGGGATGCCTTCATGCCTCTGTACAACTTTGCATATAGAAAATTACTTCTTTTTTTCCCACGCTCTTAGGAAATAAAATATAATGACCATAAGCATCATGAGCAAGGAATCCAGTGCTTCTAGCTTATTCATAGTTCCATCTAATCCTCTGTGCAAAGTGAGAAAGCTCAGTGTCGAGTGACTATTGTTGCTCACAAATGCTATGTACTAAAAAGCAGATTATTTTAGTGTTTTACACTTCAGCATATAAAATAAAGGCTTCATTAGGATAGTAAAAGTGCTGTTGAGTTAAAATTCATGGGTTAACAATAGCATGCTATGTCTTATTTCCCCAACAATTTCTTGCTTTCGCTCCTAAAATCTAAAAGCAAAATAGGGCCACATTGTTTAAAATGCGTTCTCCCTAAAAAATGCTATGTACTAAAAAGCAGATTATTTTAGTGTTTTACACTTCAGCATATAAAATAAAGGCTTCATTAGGATAGTAAAAGTGCTGTTGAGTTAAAATTCATGGGTTAACAATAGCATGCTATGTCTTATTTCCCCAACAATTTCTTGCTTTCGCTCCTAAAATCTAAAAGCAAAATAGGGCCACATTGTTTAAAATGCGTTCTCCCTAAAAAATGCTATATGCTATAATCATATCTGCCTCATCCAACACGAGTAACTACTAAATTACAGGTCTGTTTTAGCTGATGTCTGAAAGGCCATTACCTCATAGTTGATTGGCAAAATATGAGTTCATAAAGAATTTTCCTTTCTGCTTAGGAGGATAAAGCAATACAATAATTAAAGGATATCTAATATGCAAAAGTCTATATTTAGGGAAATATTAAATATATAAATAAGTTACTAATAACAGCTATTGTTTTGTGTTAAGTATTCTGCTATGTGTTGCCTTTCATGATCTCCCTTCATTTTCCTTAAACCCCTCTAAGGTTGTCATTATTTCTATTGAGCAGATGAGATTACTGAGAATCTGAGAGGTGACCTGACTTCCCGTCATATAATAAAGCACAGAACTGCTATTAGAATCCAGCGATCTGTCACCAAAGTCCAGACCCTGCCACAGTTACACTCTTTATTTAATAATATTTCATATTCTGTCTTTGGAAATACCTTTAAAATGTTCAAATGTCATACATATGTTAATGTATCCAATGCTTTGAAACTTTATAGGGGCAATATAGGGATGAAAATTAAAAAGCAGTGACTGAGGGGCCTGGCATAGGCAAAATCATAGAGACTGAAAATAGAGCTGGGTGTCATTAGTGTTTAGTGGGTGGAGTTTCTGTTTGGGAGAGCAAAAAGTTCTGGATGTGGACAGTGGTAATAGTTGCAAGACAACACGAATGTACTTAATGTCACTGAATTGTACGCTTCAATGATAAACATTGAAATTTTTCTATTACAAATTTAAATCTAAATTTTACCATAATTTAAACAAAAAGCAATGGCTAGAGTGAGGAGAGTCAGTTTCAATGCTTCACCAGGCCCCCGACCAGCTGCGAGCAGATCTGGAAGATGGACAATTGTGGTGTCTTCTAAATGTAAAATTGCGCAATTTTGGCATTCGCTATCCCACTTACTCCTCACAGTAATTATGTGAGATGTGTACGGCAGAAAACTCCATTTTAAAGATTAAGTATCAAAAAACAGAAAAATATTTTAAAATTATATCAAAAATTATCTCTTAAAAGAGATTATCTTGAAATCAAAAGAGAGCCAAATAATCATCATCATCAGTAAAAGACCCAGTAAAACATGGGATCTCCCAGCTGTAGCCAAAGAGAGCAATTTCTGATAACATCTCATTTCATTCCCCTTTATCACTTCTTCAGTGCTTTCTTTGTCCTCCTTCCTCAGCTATTATAATTCATCTTCATTATCTTAAAAAGAAGTCTGCATTAGGAAAGGGTGAGAGATAATGAAGTAAGTAACAGAAAAATAATCTCAAAACACTTTACTATTTAAATAATAAACCTGGGTTATAGCTTATGAAACAGTGCAGTTCACCAAAAGTTCGTTTCAATTCCTAATACATTTCTACCTCATAGTCTCGCTATTCTTAAACCACAAATTAATTCATTAGAAGAAGAAACCTATTTCAGTGCGAAAAGTCATCTCCCGTTCCAAAGATGAGAGGTGAGAGAAATGATGATCATTTTCAAAAAGTGTTACTAAATGTAACCTAGAAAAAAATGAAGTATCATATTACAGTAAGAACAAGTTTCAAAACCAACATTAAAATAAGCGATAAGTAAGAAAGCCATAAAAAAGAAAACAATAAATTGTTATAATATTGTTTTTATAATTTGCTTACTTTTATGTTTTTAGGCATTTATAATGCAGTATGGCACACACCTGAAATTCCTTAACTCAGTGGTTTTTAAACTTAATTGTGGCCGAGTGCATTCACTCATGCCTGTAATCCCAGCACTTTGGGAGCCCGAAGTGGGCAGATCACTTGAGGTCAGGAGTTCTGGTCTCGAACTGGCCAACATTGTGAAACCCTGTCTCTACTAAAAATACAAAAATTAGCCAGCCATGGTAGGGCATGTCTGTAATCCTGGCTGCTAGGGAGGCTGAGGCAGAAGAATTGCTTGAACCCAGCAGGCAGAGGTTGCAGTGAGCAGAGATCACGCCACTGCACTCCGGCCTGGGCGACAGAGTGAGACTCTGTCTCAAAAAAAAACTTAATTGTATATCTAAAATTCTTGTGACTTTTTTCACCCTTCCTTCCATCCCAGGCCTCTAAATCAGAACAGAGGCAGGTTAGTGTTTGTTTTTTAAGTTTCAAGTGATTCTAATGTACCAGCCTTGGGAAATACCTCCATAACTGTTGAAAAAGGTTCAGAATATAATTTTAAATAAAATTACTTTAGATCAAAGCAGACTTACAATAAGTATAATATCACATAAGGGATCAACTTTCAAGTGCCAAAGAATACAGGTGTGTACTTGAAGACCTTTTCGTAGTGAAACTCAACAGCTGTAGGCAGTGAAGAAAGGAGTATATGTGATAAACAAAATTGGCTATGGTCGACAATTATGCTATAGCTAAGTTATGTAGTCAGTACTTTCCAGTGAAGTTGAAAATAAAGCAAAGTTCCATATATTAACCCTGTTTTCCACTAACCCTTCTTTACATGTAGGACATATGCCAGGGTACCAAAAACTGCAGGAATATTCCCTACCATTGCAGCCTCAGTTCTAATATCAAAATCTCCCTGCAGATTAAATGTCTAGAGCAGCACTGTGTCAATAGAACATAGGGGCAGATCTCATACCTCCCAAGGGTAGAAATCGCTGAGCACAGGTAAAAATAAAATATTCCAAAGGGAAATATTGTTTTACAAATTTTTATAAACACTTTTGTAAAATAATGTACACAGGCTTGCACATTGAAAGACTCAAAGCCATTTAACTCTGTATAACCACTGCAGAATCTTTATCTTCTTTTTTACCTGATTTCCAATTGGCAGGTGTTACTAAAACTTTATCACCAAAGTTATTTCACTGTCTGGGTGTGGTGGCTCATGCCTGTAATCCCAAATCTTTGGGAGGCTGAGGCAGGTGGATGATTTGAGGCCAGGAGTTTGACACCAGCCTGGCCAACACGGTGAAACCTCGTCTCCACTAAAAATACAACAAATTGGCTGGGTGTGGTGGCGCACACCTGTAATCCCAGCTACTCGGAAGGCTGAGGCACGAGAATCACTTGAGCCTGGGAGGCAGAGGTTGCAATGAGTCAAGATCGCGCCACTGCACACCAGCCTGGGAGACAGAGCAAGACTCTGTCTCAAAAAAAAAAAAAAAAAAGTTATTTCACTAGCAACATATAATTACCATAAAACAAAGGAGGGTTTTAAATGAACTACACATGCAAAATACACTAGAAAAGCTAGATATTTTTTAAAAGTGTGGTGAATTATTTGGTAAAGCCAGAATATTTTAATTCATAAGTTACTATTCCCCTAATGCATCTATTTGGTAAATGCTGTTTCACATATGAGGTTTGTAAAAAAGCAAAATATATGTATAAACTGGTGCACATAAAGATGTTCTGCAAAATATAGCCAGAAGTTATTGTTTTACTGTATGCAAAGAGTTATGGCAATTTTTAATTCAAATGTTTTTAAATATTTCAAACTGAAACTAAATCTTACCAATGTAAAATTGCCACAAAGATGGCTGGAAAAAAGAAAAGCTGCTTTATTATAAAATACCGTTAAAACAAGTATTTCTAATGTATTATTTCACACGTCTAGAAAGATAACACACAAAGCAAGACGGCCAGCTAATCCTGTCTCTATGAGCATAGGAAAAAATCCAGGACACAAAGTAAATTCTGAACAGAGCTTACCTCTCTGCAGCAGGGCTTGACAAGTAAAGGGAGAGACTTGAGAGGGTTTTTTTACTTCAGGTAATTGGTAAGAGTGATGGAATTATGGAATATTATGACCTTTTTTGGTTTTTTAGTATTATTTTCTATTCGTTTATATGAAATTTTTAAAAGAAGTAAATATACACAGTATGCTTCAGCTAGTTCTAACCAAGAGGAGCCACTCTAGGTCAGTTTCTCTAGCATTCATCAGAAGACGATTAAATGCAGGCAATCACTTCCTCAGCAGCACATCTAAAAGCCCCATTGTGCAACTCAACCCTTGATGAATTGCAAGTTCTTTGCAAGCGCCCAGACCTAGGAGCTACTAGATGGCCTAGGAGACTTATCTGGAGGCACCTGTGCCAGCGCCCCATGTATACATAAGACTTCACCAGGGAGCTGGGAGACACTGCTCTGGGTATGGAGCTTTTACCGGAGCTGCAAACGCAGCCTGTGCCCCTGTTTGGTTGGGGAATTGCTTGTTTTCGAGGGTACCATGGAGCTGAAGAGAGAAGAGTGGTGAATAGAACAAGTTAAAGCACCACAGGCTTTGCTGTTCTTACAGAGGTTCAGCAGCTTTTCTTGAATTAATGCCCTTTAGATTGTTGTAAACCTTTGGTTAATTTCCAAAGTTTTGAAGAAAATGATTTTGATAATTTTCCAAGTATTTTCATTGTCGTCATGGAGGAGTGCATTTCCTTGGCTATTCCAGAAGTCCTACCTCCCTTCTGAGATTTTATAATGGTATTTATTATGGTTATCCCAAATATACTTGGCAAGTCGTCTTACAAACCACCAATAATAGCCTCTTAAAAATTCAAAAATTATTCCTCTTGGCTAACAAAATAAATGCAAATTAATTCAATAATTGTTGAAGAAATTAAATTTTTTAAAATTAAAAATTGCAATGTTGAAATTCTCAACCATGCTTATCCAGATCTTTTCCTATACTACTAACTGTCCTGGGCTTATCTTAAATACTTCTCAAAAGATTTACTTGTTTTATACCAGGATAGGCAAAGTATGGCCCACGGTGTATTTTTGGACTGTCTGCAAGCACAGTTGCTATATTTTTTAAAAGGTTGAAAACTTTAAATGGTTGTAAAGATGCTCATTAACTGTTTATTAGGCTTCATTAATTTTAAAATATACAGAGACTATCCTATTCGACTATATTTCTATCCTATTTCTAATTCTCCTAACAATTATATACACTGGCAAAAACTCTTCAGGTGATATATAAGGAAAAGTCAAATATACTACCAAATTCATCCAGCTTTCCAAAGATGCTCAAAATCTTTCTGTGTCTCTCACTCCCTCCCTTAACCCACATACCACATCTGAAAAAAAATGATATGGTGTAACGATGCCAGTATTCTAAATGCTTGAAGGGCTTATCACATGCCCTTTCGAAGCTGTGACAGAAGCATGTCCCCTGGACCCCGGCATCCTATCAATCTCCCCTCTGAAGGTGACCCAGTCTCGTACTTCACTGAAACAAAGACCATTAGACGCCAGCACTCCCAACTTCTTTTATCTCCATTTTAATATTTCTCCATAGAGTAATCCTCGCTTTTCTCCCTGCCATCTCAGAAAAGGAAGTCTCTCTCCTCTTTTCCACAGTTAGCTTCTCAAATTTGTGCCTTTAATTCTACCCCTCCCAAATATTCCAAGACTTGCTCCACTAATTATTTCCTCTCTTGGAATCTTAATCTCATCCTCTTTCCCTTGATCCTTCCCCTCAGCCTTTAAAACTCCTAGACCTTAAAACACTCTCTGCGATCTGACAGCCCTTCAAACCAATATACTCCCCATGTCTCTCTCTCCCCTGGTTCAATGACAAGATCTTTGGCCAACTGCTTTCTACTCGGACCTTGCTATTGTTTGCCACTAGGCACCCACAAACCCTTGCTTGTTAAACTGATCTCCTTCAAGACTTAAAAAAAGCGCCATGCGGCTCCCTCCTAGGGCTCTCCTGCCCTCTCCTCACCGATGCCGAGAGTGGTCCTGCTGGAGAACCGCCACGCCTGCAGTTCGTGTACCTTTTCCCGAAGCTGCGCCAGGAAATTATGGACGAACTGGAAGGGGCCGAGAAGAAGGGTCTTGGCCCCCACCTCTAGCTCCAAGCCTTTTCGTGCTTTCAGATTTCGGATCCTCCGCGTGGAGCACCTCGGGGCCCCCCTTGGCAGGCTCCCGCCGCCTAGGGCCGACTTTTCCACCTCCTCCTCCACCTCCGGCTCCCAGGCGGGGGAGGCCCCGCGCCGCCGCTTAGACTGGCTGGGGCGGGAAGATTGTAGCGGCTTTGAGCTTACTCCTTGTTTTCTCATAATCCCTGGCGGAGCTGGGTCAATTTCAGGCACAGCCCAGCCCAGTCGGGCGAGGTCCAGAAAGGCCTGACTCGCCTGGCAGCCTCAACGGACTTGTCCCCGCAGCCGTTGCGGACCTCCCGGTCGTCAAGGCGACTGTGAAATGTGGGGTGGGGCGCGTGCGTTCGAAGACATTCGCGCGGGCAGTCCCTGCGTGCCCCCCCAAGTGCTCCCCAGCTCGCGCAGCACCCCCGCCTCCGCGCTTCCCCGAGCGTGCAGCTTCCAGTGAGGGCAGCCCCACGCACAGCCCCCCACACCCTCTCCAGCGCCTGCAGCCCCCGGTGCGCGCAGTCCCCAAGCCCGCACGTGCAGTCCCCACCTTGCGCGCAGCTCCACGTACACTTCCCACACGCTCCCAGCCCCACTGGCGCAGAACCCATCACCGCTCCCCCTTCACGCGCTTCACTGGGAGTGCAGCCCCCACCCCGAGCGCGCAGCTCCACGCAGCCTCTCCACACTCTCCCCAGCGCCTGCAGCACCCCCAGTGCGCACAGCTCTGCCAGTCGCTTCCCCGCGCGCCGACCCTGCACCGCTTCGGGCCATAACTTTGCTGGCGACTAAGTCTGAAGAACTTCCCGTGGTTTCATTCTTTTCTTCGGGTTTAGTCTTAGCTCTGACATTTTAACCAAAAGGTTACACGTTAACGAGGTATTAAAGGGGAAGATCTCAGCTGAAAGAAATGACTGTAGGAAGTGTGTCAGGGAAGCCAACGGACCCGCCGGACCGCCCGTGGTGCGCCTGGCATTAGGAACGTCTCTGCTCTCCTAGGATCTCTGGGGTATCGGACAGTCAGTGCCTGTTGCCAATGCGAAGGGAACGGGCCGAGACTGCGGGCAACACGTGACAGAGCCGGCCTGAGTCCGGTGGGTCTGACCCCAGAGCCTCAGGTTGACGCCAATTCCTTGGCACGGGACAGTGTTTACTGAATCTTAAAGCAAAATGCTTTTCTAATAAGGTTCCTCAGAAGTCGTCAGCCCTAGGAGCGGTGTGCTCAAGCGCTTTCAGCACCAGCCAGGACCAACAAAGAGGGGAGCGCTTAGCTCTCAGTCACCGCGCAGCCCTACAGGAGGCCAAAGCGGCTGGCACAGATGCACTGGGGCCACTGACATTTTCCATGTCGTCTGTCACCGGCCACATGCTGTAGCCCACACCGCTTCACTTCCCGTCTGTCTGATGATGGATCAAATTGAACTTCCATATCCTAACTGACCAGTCTAAATCATGGCTCACTGTGGCCAGGTTAATTTTTCCTGATGCAATACAGCACAAAAATGTTCACGGCTCCCCATAGCCCACAGATCACGTCCTAAGCTTGCTCACCAATGCCTTCAATAATTGCCCAATATACCTTTTCAACTTCAATTTCCCACTTCCTCGGGCACAAATCTTCCATCCCAGTTATTTCAGGTGAGGTCCACAGTCTGAGACACCGTAACTGCTGAATTCCTTTACTCATATGGAAAAGCCGTCCCTTGGCTTTTACATCCTTTTCTCCCTGCCCATCTGAATGCTATCACCTTCCAAGCCCCAGCCCATTTCTCCAGCCCATATTAATTATGCTTTTTCTGAAGGTCTAGAGCACTTAACTGATGGTACTATTTATCTTGTCATTCATTTAAATTCAGTAAGTGCTATTACTGTTCATTTCTTGTTTTGGGAGATTTTTTTTAAGGAGCATTTCTACATTCCATTCCTGGCATTGTGTTTAGTGCTCAAAATGTTTTCTTATTTAATTCATGGAATAACTATACGCAAATTTTAAAATCAAGCATCAGGATGTAGTTATTTGCCCAAGTTTTAACAGCTAATAAATTCTATCTGTCCAATACTGCATTTAAAATACAAAGTATTTATGTTGGTTGATAAGAATATATTCTTGAATGGCTAGGCAAACTCAAAATAAAGCACCTTATTTTAAAATATGACTATTTTAATGTCTTTTGGAACAATAAGTGAAGTGGAGTGATTGTTTTTCTTTTTGGTCAGTTTGGTTTTTCTGGAGTTTCCAACTGCCTTTTGCATCACTTGGTGTCCTGGTGGGATACAAAATGCTCTTACCCGTGGTCTAGCCCTTGAAAGTACAAATCTGGTCATTTTTATCATTTAAAAAATTAATCTTTTTATAAGAATGTTCGTTGTGCTATTATTTATATCGTTGAAAAAATAGAGATGGCCTCAATGTCAAACACTAAGTTATGAAACATTCATATAGTGAAGCATTACAGCCACTAAAGTCATTTTGCATGGATATTTAATGATATAGGAAAATAGTCATGATATAGTGTTAAAGGAAAAAAGAAGTAGGATGTATTGTATGATTCATATGTTTAGTAAACACATAAAATTAACTGTGTGCCATGTGCTGCTCTAAATCTTTTACACAGGGGACTCATATAGGAAGATTACCAATGTATGACCTTGAGCTAGTAATTTAGCCACTCTAGGATTAATTTCCTCATCTGAAAAATGAAGACAGTTATATTTGTCTTACTGATGGTATGATTGAATGAATTAATGCTTGTAAAGCATCAAAAACACAGCACGTGCTTAAACAACTGTTCCTTTATTACATTCTAGACTGGCCATCCTATAGTGCACTAGTGAGGATTTTTAGGTTGGTGCAAAAGTAATTGCTATTTTTGCTAATACTTCCAATTAATATTTTGCTCACCTGGTTTCTTTGTCATCAAGTGATATGTTAGTAATTATTGAACAGTAATACATGTTTTAGGTTCATTAGTTAACTGAGAGTTAGTTGCCTAAATCATTATGTATCTACTCCTGCTAAGGAGAGGAGATTTGTGTATAAGAGGGAAATCATGACACTTAGTTTTATGTGTGGTTAAATGGAATCATGGATGTTTTCATCTTTTCATGGCCTCTCTAACAGTGGTCACTTATGATGACCTCATTATTTGCAATGGTTATTTGAGTCACATTTTTAGCTGCATACTAACTAATGACAATAACTTAAAGTAGCCTGATAATTTAATCTATGATGAACTGACAATTAAAATAGCACATTATAATTAAATATGGTGCAATATATTCTTGCATTATCTTATCATCTTTGAAACAGAGATGCTTCATGATTTAGCTTTTGTTGTTGTCGTTGTTGTTCTCAAGATAGGGTCTCACTGTGTCACAAAGGCTAAGTGTGATGGTGTTCACTGCAACCTTGAACTCCTGGGCTCAAGCGATCCTTCTGCCTCAGCCTCCTGAGTAGCTTGGACTACAGGTGCAGGCCACCACACACAGCTAATTTGTTTATTTTTGTAGAGACAGGGTATTACTATGTTGCCCAGGCTGGTCTGAAACTCCTAGCCTCAAGCACTCCTGCCACCTCTGCCTCCCAAGGTACTGGGATTACAGGCATGAGCCACTGCACCTGGCTGCAAATTATTTGTCTTACATAGAGATCTCTAATCCAGTTATGGATATCTAAAGCTTGCCTCATTTTTCCTTTGTCTTTTTTTATTATACTTTAAGTTTTAGGGTACATGTGCACAATGTGCAGGTTTGTTACATATGTATACATGTGCCATGTTGGTGTGCTGCACCCATTAACTTGTCATTTAACATTAGGTATATCTCCTAATGCTATCCCTCCCCCCTCCCCCCACCCCACAACAGGCCCCGGTGTGTGATGTTCCCCTTCCTGTGTCCAGGTGTTCTCATTCTCCAATTCCCACCTATGAGTGAGAACATGTGGTGTTTGGTTTTTTGTCCTTGCGATAGTTTCTGAGAATGATGGTTTCCAGTTTCATCCATGTCCCTACAAAGGACATTAACTCATCCTTTTTTTGGCTGCATAGTATTCCATGGTGTATATGTGCCACATTCTCTTAATCCTGCCTATCATTGTTGGGCATTTGGGTTGGTTCCAAGTCTTTGCTATTGTGAATAGTGCCGCAATAAACATATGTGTGCATGTGTCTTTATAGCAGCATGATTTATAATCCTTTGGGTATATACCCAGTAATGGGATGGCATGGGCAAGGACTTCATGTCTAAAACACCAAAAGCAACGGCAACAAAAGCCAAAATTGACAAATGGGATCTAATTAAACTAAAGAGCTTCAGCACAGCAAAAGAAACTACCATCAGAGTGAACAGGCAACCTACAGAATGGGAGAAAATTTTTGCAATCTACTCATTTGACAAATGCCAATATCCAGAATCTACAATGAACTCAAACAAATTTACAAGAAAAAAAACCAAACAACCCCATCAGCAAGTGGGCAAAGGATATGAACAGACACTTCTCAAAAGAAGATATTTACGCAGCCAAAAGACACATGAAAAAATGCTCATCATCACCGGCCATCAGAGAAATGCAAATCAAAACCACAATGAGATAGATACCATCTCACACTAGTTAGAATGGCGATCATTAAAAAGTCAGGAAACAACAGGTGCTGGAGAGGATGTGGAGAAAATAGGAACACTTTTACACTGTTGGTGGGACTGTAAACTAGTTCAACCATTGTGGAAGTCAGTGTGGCAATTCCTCAGGGATCTAGAACTAGAAATACCATCTGATCCTTTGTCTTTTAGTAAAGCAATTGGGAAAAAAATGCAATTAAACTATGTAACCAGCAGATGGCAATAATTATCTGTAAATCAAAATTTCAAAAATTTTCAATTACTTATTAAATTCATTCTTTAAAAAAACACAGTTCTTATAATAAATTCATTTACTAAATATGAAATGTAGGAAAATTCCAAATGTAACCCCACATAAAAATTACATTGCATATTTCATATATCAAAATAATCAAGATATTCATCATGGCCAAGGTTTAGTTTTCCAAATAATAATGACTTTGTTTTAACTGATTCAGATAATTTATTAGATTGAAAGTTTTAACTTTGCACAAATACATAGATATAATTTAAGTGGATAGTTAAGTTTCATCTCTAGCCTCCAGGCTAGATAGAGGTAGTTCAGTGAAGACCATTTTGAAAACATTACAAACTTTTCCACTTATAATTTGCTAATTTAAAATATGAATTTCACTTTAATTGAAACTTTCTGCATAAAAGATTGGTTTTTATTTGTGCTGTCTCATAATTTCTTATGCATTAAGATACTTTCCCCCCTTTGTACAGTGCAAGGAGTTGGAATTGGCACCAAAGTATTAGTCTCTAGTTTATCAGCATTAGTTATTCCCAAAGATGGTGGCAAAATTTTTAGGATCTCATAGTTATTTTATTTAGTAATTTTATTTTCATTATCCTGCTCTAAGACTTCTACAAATTCAAACATGAAATACATCCTTTGTTTAATTTTGTAGCTCCATTTTTGCCTTCAAAAAATAGGATAGCCATAGGTATGTTCTTCTTGGAGTTTACTTATTTTCTAGGCAATTTCAAATCGGTCTGTTTATAAATGTTAAAAGATCCTTTCAAATTCTTCTTCAGCAAGTTGACTCCACTAAAAAAGTGTCTTTGGACATGTTTATTTTATAAAACAACTGCTTCAGTCTAAAACCTTTCTTGGATTTACATATCTTGGATTGACTCATTTTTAAATAGCATATTTGCTGCTGTTGAATTACTTTACAGAGCCTCTTTAAATTCATATTGGATGCAGGTGCTTCATCAAGGAGAAAGTGGAAAGAAACCAACTTGCCAATGTCAATCAGAAAAGGCCACAAGCCTGAGTCTGAGAGAAAAAAGGAAAACAAAAATATCTTTAGCAGGAAATGAAGTGATTCTGCTCTTCTAGAATTATCTTAGGTGAGCTACAGACCTGCTGCTAACTCCAATTTTTTCATCATTATTTGAATATACCTCATCTTATATGCAGATCGACTAGTGTTCCCTGAAGCTTTCCAATTGCATTCAGTTGAAGGGAGAGGGCCGTAACTGTTTAGGTGCCAATCTCTGTGTTTTTGGAAACGTGAAAAACCCATGCCTCATTTCTCTGCAATTGCATTTTAAGAATACATTATTCACAACAGGGCTGGTCCAGTTAACATTTTAAAAGTGCAATTTCAGGCTTACAAAATGTTAAAGTGGGTGGAGTCTTATATCATCTGGTCTCATGGTTTTCAGATTGCTGAGAGACTCCAAAGCTGTTCCAAGGAGGTGACTCAATATTAATATTTGTACACGGCCGGGCATGGTGGCTCACACCTGTAATCCCAGCACTTTGGGAGGCCAAGGAGGGCAGATCACCTGAGGTCAGGAGTTCGAGACCAGCCTGGCCAAGATGGTGAAACCCCATCTCTACTAAAAATACAAAAATTAGCTGGGTATGGTGGGGGGCCACCTATAATTTCAGCTACTTGGGAGGCTGAGGCAGGAGAATCACTTAAACCCGGGAGAAGGAGGTTGCAGTGAGCCAGATCCTTTCCGTACACTCAGCCCTAGGCAACAAGAGGAAACTCTGCCTGAAAAAAAAAAAAAAATTCTTACACACAACAATAGCATAGAAATCTAGAGGCGATTAAATGTAGTTAAATAGTTTCAAGTTCCTTGAATTATCTTGCATGCAAAATGTGGATTAAGATTAGCCATTGATACACCAACAATGCATGTTACAATTTCAGAGTCATCACTAAAATAATAGAAATGCAAAAATACATATATTTCAGACTAAAAGAGAAGGAAAGCTGAGTGACAAGTCACTGAAACAATTTGAAAGAAAGCAAGAAAAGAGAGAAACAGGGACATAAAACAGCTGGGATAAACAGAAAACACATAGGAAGATGGTGGTTTTTTTATCCAAACTTATTAGTAATTATAAGTACAAAGAGATTAAATGCCCCAGTTAATAATCAAAGACTATGAGACTGATTTTTTAAAAAATAAATAACTGTCTGTTGCTTACAAAAGACATGCCTAAAACACAAGGATATAGAAAGTTTGAAAATCAAAGAATGGATCAAAGAGTCCATGGAAACTGTAGCTAAAAGAAAGCTGGTAAGGCTATATCAATAAAGACTAAATACACTTTAAGACAAAAAGTATTAGTAGATTTAAACAGGGACACTTCATAATGATAAACATTTTAGTTTAATAAGATAAAGTAATAATTCTAAATTTCCAGGCATTTAAAAACGTGGCCTCAAAATAAATACTTTTAAAAGTCGTCAGAACTATAAAACAAATAGAAAAATTCACAACAATAATGGGGAAATTTATCACACTTAATGCCAGTAATTAAAGCAGACAAAAATCAGGAATGATCTGGATAATTTGAACAACATAAATAACACAGGTAGAGCACTTTACCTTACCACCCCTGAACAGACATTTTTTTCAAGCACACATGAAGCAGTTACCAAAGTTGACCACATGCCAGGCCATAAAACAAGCTTCAACACTTCCATGAGATTGAATTCATATAGTCTAGTTTTTCTGATCACGCTGTAATTATGGTGGAACTCAAGAGTAAGAGGATAACTAGAAACTTCTGATAGGTTTGGAAATTAGGAAATACACTTCCTAATAACTTATTGCCAAAGAAGACAGCATATGAAAATTAGAAAACAATTGTACTGAATGCTATTGAAAGCATTATGTATTAAATGTATAGGATACAAATAAAACAATACTTAAAGAAAAAAGAGAAGGATTAAAATCAATAAGCAAATTATCTATCTTATGAAGTTAGAAAAATTTTCCAAATTAAACTCAAGGGAAGTAGAAAGAATAAAATAATAAGAATAGGAGTAAAATTAATGAAATAAGAAACAAACATAATAAAAGTCTCAACAAAGATCAAATTGTGTTCTTGAAAAAAATTAATAAACCTCTGGTGAGACTGGTCAAAGGAAGAAAAAGAGAGAAGGCACAAATAAACAGTATTTTTTAAAGGATATCACTATAGATCCTGGAGTCGATCGAAAGATAATAAAAGGATATTATGATTAAGCTTATGTCAAAACAAATTGAAAATACAGATAAATGGGAAAACATGTAATTGACCCAAGAAGAAACAAAATCAGAATAGTAGCATAACTGCTAAAGAAAGAGAATGTCTTCATTGGTGAGCTCTACCAAAATTTAAGGACAAAGCAACACCAATTTTATAGTCTTCAGTAAAATAGAAAAAGTGTGACTTTTCAGATTACTTATGAGGCTAAAGAAACCTCAATACTAAAACGCTACAAAGGCATTACAAGAAAAAAATCGCAAGTCAATTTTGCCATAAAAATACATGTAAAAATTCCAAAAACAAAAATTACCAATCAAATCCAGCAAAACATAACAAGGCTAACATATATGACAAAACTGGTTTCATTCCAGGAATGCAATGTTGGCTTACTATTAGAAAATCACTCAACTCATTACATTAATAGATTACAGGATAAAACAATATATTAACAGATGCAGAAAAAATGTTTGATAAATTTTTTTGACCTCCAATTATGATAAAAGATTTTCACAAACTTGGAATGGAAGACAGTTTCTTAAACCTTAAAGTTTATCTGCAAGAAAGCTACAGGAAACCTATACTTAATGGTGAAGCTTTGAAGATGTTCCTTTTGAAATAAAGAATGAGTGAAGAATGCCAGCATCATCACTTCTATTCAACATTGTAAGAGATCCTAGCCAGTACAGTAAAACAAGAAAAAAAAATAAGATAAAAGGTATATGGTTTCATAATGAATAATAAAACTGACATTATAGATAGAAATATATAGTTGAATATCAAAATAATATACAGATAAATTATTAGAATTAATCAGAAAGTTTAAAAAGGTTGCAGGATACAAAAAATCAATATTATTTCCACATAGCAGCAATAAATAAAAATTTAATTTTCAAAGTTTTGTAGCAATGAAGGAAAGCTTCCTTTTTTGCCTTGGAGCTTCACTGAAAATCAGGTCATAAAACGCAGATAAATAAGAGAAAAAGCATACAAATTTATTACTCCTATGCACATGGGTAAAATCAGAGTAATTGGCCAAAGTACGCGCTATTTGGGTACTGGGTCGCGTAGAGCCTTCTTCTTAGGAAAGAGATGGGGAAGTGTGGATGATTTTAGGAAATAATAAATGATTTTTAGAATTTGGTGGGCTTGAAGAAAACAATGGTCCAGCACAGGGAGTCTGTTGTGGGCTCACAGAGCAGACTTTTGTTTGTGACAAAAGTCTATTCAGGTTTGTTGATAGACTTTAGTCTTCCTTCTTGTGATATGGGTTCAGTTAATGAAAACTCAGGGAAGGGACGAGGAAGTCATTGTTTTTCTTCTTTGGTAAGTCTAGAATTAGGCAGATAAAGAAACTTCGGGTTAGGAGGCAGAGGAAGGAGAAACAATTGTTCTTGCTGGTAAGAGAACTGAAAACTAGTCCAGTCTTTATGCTGTAGGCGGGAATTTCTTTACATCTGTTGGTCTCTAAGGGCTTTAATTCAAAATACTCATTACAATACCATGAAGCCATGGCCTTTTTGGGGATTTAAGTTCCATGAGCTCACCTGCATTCGTTATTTACAGTAATAAAATTCATAGGAGTAAATTTATAAAAGGTATATGGTTTCATAATGAATAATAAAACTGACATTATAGATAGAAATATATAGTTGAATATCAAAATAATATACAGATAAATTATTAGAATTAATCAGAAAGTTTAAAAGGTTGCAGGATACAAAATCAATATTATTTCCACATAGCAGCAATAAATAAAAATTTAATTTTTCAAAGTTTTGTAGCAATGAAGGAAAGGTATTCTTTTCAATTATATAAAAACTGACATTATAGATAGAAATATATAGTTGAATATCAAAATAATATACAGATAAATTATTAGAATTAATCAGAAAGTTTAAAAGGTTGCAGGATACAAAATCAATATTATTTCCACATAGCAGCAATAAATAAAAATTTAATTTTTCAAAGTTTTGTAGCAATGAAGGAAAGGTATTCTTTTCAATTATATAAAAACTGGACACTTATGGAGAAATTTGAAATGCAAACCTACTGGATTATATGTCAAATTGGTTCCAAATTGGATTATAGACCTAAATTCCACAAACAGTACAACATTGAAAAAATAATATGAGAATAGTAGCATAACTGCTAAAGAAAGAGAATGTCTTCATTGGTGAGCTCTACCAAAATTTAAGGACAAAGCAACACCAATTTTATAGTCTTCAGTAAAATAGAAAAAGTGTGACTTTTCAGATTACTTATGAGGCTAAAGAAACCTCAATACTAAAAAAGCGCTAAAGGCATTACAAAAGAAAAATCATATGAAGTCAATTTTGCCATAAAATACATGTAAAAATTCCAAAACAAAATTACCAATCAAATCCAGCAAAACATAACAAGGCTAACATATATGACAAAACTGGTTTCATTCCAGGAATGCAATGTTGGCTTACTATTAGAAAATCACTCAACTCATTACATTAATAGATTACAGGATAAAACAATATATTAACAGATGCAGAAAAAATGTTTGATAAATTTTTTTGACCTCCAATTATGATAAAGATTTTCACAAACTTGGAATGGAAGACAGTTTCTTAAACCTTAAAGTTTATCTGCAAGAAAGCTACAGGAAACCTATACTTAATGGTGAAGCTTTGAAGATGTTCCTTTTGAAATAAAGAATGAGTGAAGAATGCCAGCATCATCACTTCTATTCAACATTGTAAGAGATCCTAGCCAGTACAGTAAAACAAGAAAAAAAAATAAGATAAAAGGTATATGGTTTCATAATGAATAATAAAAACTGACATTATAGATAGAAATATATAGTTGAATATCCAAAATAATATACAGATAAATTATTAGAATTAATCAGAAAGTTTAAAAAGGTTGCAGGATACAAAAATCAATATTATTTCCACATAGCAGCAATAAATAAAAAATTTAATTTTCAAAGTTTTGTAGCAATGAAGGGAAAGCTTCCTTTTTGCCCTTGGAGGCTTCACTGAAAAATCAGGTCATAAAAACGCAGATAAATAAGAGAAAAAGCATACAAATTTATTACTCCTATGCACATGGGTAAAATCAGAGTAATTGGCCAATACTTCAATGGGTACAGATGCTTGTAGAGCCTTCTTCTTAGGGGAAAGAGAGATGGGGAAGTGTGGATGATTTTAGGGAAATAATAAATGATTTTTAGGAATTTGGTGGGCTTGAAGAAAACAATGGTCCAGCACAGAGTCTGTTGGGCTCACAGAGCAGACTTTTGTTTGTGACAAAAGTCTGTCCAGGTTTGTTGATAGACTTTAGTCTTCCTTCTTGTGATATGGGTTCAGTTAATGAAAACTCAGGGAAGGGACCGGAAGTCATTGTTTTCTTCTTTGGTAAGTCTAGAATTAGGCAGATAAGGAAACTTCAGGATTGAGAGGCAGGAGGAGAGGAGAAACAATTGTTCTTGCTGGTAAGAGAACTGAAAACTAGTCCAGTCTTTATGTAGATAGGGGGGAAAATTTCTTCTAGCATCTGTTGGTCTCTAAGGGGCTTTAATTCAAAATACTCATTACAATACCATGAAGCCATATTTTAGGGTAAAGTTCCATGAGCTCCTGCATTCGTTATTTACAGTAGCCTTAAAAAATGAAATTCATAGGAGTAAATTTATAAAAGGTATGTAAATCTCTCTGGAGAAATTATAATACTATTGAGATGTATTCTAAAAACTAATGAAATGCAGAAATATATCATGACTATTGTTCGGAAACTGAATATCCTAAGACAATCGATTTTCAAATTGATCTCTGAAGATTCAGTAGAATACCAAAGCCCAAAGAGGAATTTGGTAGAACTTAATAAGCTGTCTCTAAAATTTATATGGAAATGCAAAGGCTAAGAATAGCCACGACACTGTTGACTCAAAAGGAAAAAAATGGGAGAGCTTAACTAACCACATATCAAACTTACCATGAAAGAATAATAATGAAAGCTGTGGTATGGGCGTAAAGTAGACAACTTAGCAAATGGAATAGAAAAGGAGGCCAGAAAAAGATGCCCACATATAGGTGAACTTGATTTGTTTCAGAGGTAACATTGCAAAGCAGTAAGGAAAGGGTATTCTTTTCAATTATATAAAAAACTGGACACTTATGCGGGAGAAAATTTAAATGCAAACCTACTGGATTATATGTCAAATTGGTTCCAGGTGGATTATAGACCTAAATTCACAAAACAGTACAACATTGAAAAAATAATATGAGGGAATATCCTTAAAGATTTCAGAGGAGGGAAAGAGCTCTTAAAACACAAAACCACTGTATTCAAGAAGGAAAATATTGATATATTTAATTACCTAAAACTGGAAATTTCTGTTCATCAAAGTATATTAAAAATGTGAAAAGACAAGCTATAGAATGGAAATGACATTTGCAAAATACATAACTGACCAAGATCTAATATTTGTAATATATAAAATCAGTAAGAATTTCTTACTGCAAATCAGTAAGAAAAAGATTTAAAAAGACAATAGAAGACAAAGAAAAATGGGCAAGAATTAACTTCAGAAAAGAGGTTATCCAAATGGACAACAAACATATGAAAAGGTGTTTAATCTCATTAAAAATTGAGGAAAAGTAAATTAAATCACAATGATATATGAGTATGCATATTGGCATAACTTAAAACCTTTGACAATATCAAATGTTGGTGAGGATGTAGAGGATCAGAAATGCTTATCTTGTTGGGCTGGAGAATAAGTAGTACAACTATTCTGGAAAATTACATGCCTTAAACTAGTAAAACTAAGGATTTGTGTTTCCCATGACCTTGAAATGCCATGCTGAGTACACACCCTACAGAAGTGTGAATTATGTGCACCATAAAAGATATGAAAAAATATTCGTAATAGCACTAATTATAAGAGCCTCAAATTGGAGGCAAAACAAATGCCCATTAGCAGTAGAATAGATAAATAAACTATGGTATACTTCATACAATGGAATACTTTACAGCAACAAAAAAAAAATGAAGAAACTGCATATGCTTGCAGCAACATAAAAAAACTTTAAAAAACATAATATAAAGGTCAAAGACAGAGACATTAAAGATATCATATGAGCTCATTTATATGAAATTCAAAACTAGCCAAAATTAAATTATCATATTTGGCAATGCACACATAGGTAATTGTATTAGTCCATTTTTCACACTGCTGATAAAGACATACCCAAGACTGGGCAATTTGCAAAAAAAGAGGTTTATTGGACTTACAGTTCCACATGGCTGGGGAGGCTTCACAATCATGGCAGAAGGCAAGGAGGAGCAAGTCACATCTTACCTGGATGGCAGCAGTCAAAGAGCAAGCTTGTGCAGAGAAACTCCCATTTTTAAAACCATCAGATCTTGTGAGACCCATTCACTATCACAAGAACAGTACAGGAAAGACCCATCCCCATGATTCAGTCATCTCCCACTGGGTCCCTTCCACAACATGTGGGAATTATGGGAGCTACAGGATGAGATTTGGGTGGGGACACAGATCCAAACCATATCAGTGATAAAACTCTAAAGCAAAGCAGGAAATCACTTTTTATAAGAGTCCAGATTGAAATGTCTTTGTGGGGAAAGGGAGGAGATGTACAGAGAGGGGCTGGCAGAGTCTCTTTTTTGCTCTAGGTGGCAGGTTCAAGGGTGTTCACTTTATTTTGGAAGCAGTGCAGAGAAGGGAGCCAGACTAGAAACAGGGAGGTGATCAACTGCGTCTTGGTTACATACAGAAAACAGCAGAGACAGCTGAAAGATCCTTCTCTGTGTTCAGAGCCATCATCTATCACTAGCATCCAGTGATAGCAGGAACATTGATGCCAACATTTTTCAAAGTCTGCAGAAACGACTTGGCTCCTCCACAGAGCCTTGTGAGTCAGTTCAGAAGAAATCAATATCCATCTTCTGTTCTCTTCTTGCCTGCCGAGGGGACCTGGAATCCTAAGCTTTTGCTCCTGGTTTCCCACTTCAATATTCATCCAAAGAGTCTCCTCCTGCTTGTTTTCATTCTTTCTGCCCTTCCTTGTCCCCCAGGGTGAAGATCTCAAGTGTATAATACCCCACTATGCGGTGATGTTAGCCCCAGAGCACAGCTGAACACAGCATTCCTCAGGAGAGGATTCATCCTCTATATAGGGAACACTGGAGATATTGCTGCCCTAACTCCAAAGAACTAATCACCAAAGCTTGGGACTTTGGGCCCATGGTAGGCAACTGGAAGAGCTATCTGGGGCAAACAGTGTAACTCAAACATCATCATAACTATCTGACAGACTTTAAGTAGGCCAATCCAATGTTCTCAAACCTGGCTGCATCATGAATCACTCAAGGAATTTATTTTTTATCCAGATTTCCGAACCCCCAACCCCAGAGATTCTTACTGGGTTCTGAGTAGAATATGGAAATCTGTATTTATAGCAACTCACCCAGGCGATTCATCCAGGTGGCTCTGGTGCAACTCTTCAATGGGCTGGTACTTAGGAGCATCCCAGGGGGTCAGAGCTCAAGTACCTCATGGCCAGGAACTGTGTAGGCCTCCTTTGCTTACATCTAAGTGGTTTCCCATGGTCCAACCAGAACACGAATGTTATCTCCTGAGTCCAACTCAATCACTTCTTCTAACCATCTAGATATCTGCTAGTAAAACTCAAGACATCTCTAATTCTTCCTCTTTCCACTAGAGATTAAATGCATTTTTTTACATAAAGATGGACTTTAATCTAATGTAGTTATGCATGCATGTAAATGCCCAAACAAGAGCCAAGTTGGGAAATATGGCCATGTGTTGATGTGATGACTTGGAACAAGGAAGGACACCTCTGCAGAGGTGTTTTGAGGGCTATACCAACATGCTGATGTGATACCTTATCAAAGCACTCTAGAGCAGCCATTCTTAAATATTTTGGCCTCAAAAAGACCAAACAACTCCTTTATGATTGCTTATGTGTATTGTATGCATTGATATTTACAAGGATATTTATAATCCATTTGTGTTAAAATTTAAAATGAAAAAATATTTGTTTATAAATCATTTACAAATAAGAATAAACTCACTATATTAACATAAATATCTTTTATGTGAAAATAACTATTTTCAACAAAATTTAGTGAGAAAAGTGACATTGTTTTAACTTTATGCAAATCTCTTTAAGTTTGACTTAATAGAAGACAGATTTTCATATCTTTTGCATTCAATCTGTTGCAATATGCTGTTTTGATGGAAATATATAAGGAAAATCAGTCCTCACAAATATGTAGTTAACAGAAAAAGGAGCATTTTAATCTACCTCTGCACTTAATCTGTTGCATTATAACATGGCATGTAACCTCTGGAAAATTCCACTGTACACATGACAGAACAAAAATGAAAAAGGCAAGTAACATCTTAGTACTGTTATAAAAATAGTTTTGACTTCACAGACCCCCAAGATTTTCAGACTTGGGCTCCGCTTCCCCACTCTCCCCACCCCCCATCCTAGTTCTGGACCATGCTTTGGAGACTGAAGACTGCATCTTCAAAGAAAAGCAGTGTGCTCCTTTCTTTGCCAATAGACAGCCCTTGCTGTAACACTGTTCCCTTGGACACAAAGCTGAGGCGGGTGAGGCAGGCAAGCTAAGGGACCCTTCGCATCCATTTGCAGAGCTGGTAAAAGTGCTAACTATAGCCAATGCCGATTGAGGCTTCATTCCAGGCAACAAACACCTCAGCAGGTTCACCTGGCAATTAAACCCACCTCTGCTGGGGCCAAGAACCTGATGCCCTGCTTACACTGGGGACAGGTGATTGCTTGAATTGAGGAAGAGAATAGTCAAGATTCACCTCAAAGTCGATGGCATTTGCCAGGGTTCTGAGTTTGAGCAACAAACAGCACTCATGTTTGTCAGAATGAGCCTCTGAGCCACCTCCCCATGAACTTGAGCAGTTCCCCTTCTAAGAATATGTTTCCCTCAGATATCTGCTTATCCAACATCCTTGCTTTCCTCAGATCTTTGCCCACATGGTACTTTCTAAGAGAGGCCCACCCAGACTGCATCATTTAATACTGCAGCTACCAGCCCAGCAATCCAGATGCCCAACTATCCGGCATTTTTCTTTTGGAGTAGTATGTATTGCTTTCTAACATACTGTACAATGTGCTTACTGGCTATGTTTATTGTTTATTGTTGATATTTCTCATGAGACAAAGATCTTTGTTTGATTCAATGTTGTATTCCCAAGGACAGAACCACACCCAAAATTGAGTAGACACCAATAAATATTAGCTTAATGAATGCACAGGTAATATTTACACATGGAGGGGCAGAGGAGAACATCAGCTTCCTATAAGCAGCCTACTCCCAAGAGAAGGGGAAGGCAGAGCTGAGCATGCTTGGTTTATTCTCTGCAAATTCATGATGCATGGTTCAGCCATTCCTTTTCATCAGAGTGACTGAAGGGCAAATAGGAATTGGGAATGTGACATCTCCACAATGAAAGAAGACATCAGGAATGGAAAAGAAGAACCCACCCCAATATCCCCAACTGTTTGTTATTAACTCATTTGCACTTGACTCCTAAGCCCATGCTCAGTTTAATCCTGTGGTGATCCTCAGAGATCAGAAGTTCCAGCAAGAGCATTCTGCTCCCTCTTCAGCAGGCACTCCCCCAGTGCCAACCATTGCACCTGTGTCCTTTATTTCCCTATTGTTTCTCAGTTCCAAAACCACCCTTCTATTCCCTTCTCTTGATGGTGGGGTGAGTACTTTGCAAACCAAATTTCTCAGAATACCTCAATCATTGACTTTCTGTCTGCCTAAAGGAGATAGGCAGGAGACTGGAAGCAAGCAAGAACATAATTGTGGTGGGGAGGTCAGGGGTGGCAGCAGGCAGTTCTTCCTCCAAGCCCCAGCCTTGCCATCTCCTCAGTTACTAGCAGCGTCCAGGCACTATTTGTCCTGCGTTGCATGGAGCTCACCCCCAGAGTCCCAGCATCAGCCCTGGGGCCTCCTCTGAACTCTCAGGATAGTTCTACCCTTTACTTTTCATTCCTCCAGTCTTAGGAATATTAGCAGCTTTCTGCAATTAGACTTTCTATGTTACTCCCTCCTTCCTGCTCTTTCATTCCTCCAGTAGCCATGGGATCGGTTCTTGCATTGAGTCTCTCTTTCTGAAATACCTAGTGTGGTTTCTCCTTCCTTGCCTGGATGGACCCTAACTCATACAGCTATACAGCTTCTCTGTAGATACTTTTGGGAACATCAGTGGACAAGTTAAAATTCATCCCCATGATGTGGGTCAGAAAATTTACTAATTAAATTTCTACGAGATTGCAAATCCATTCCTTATTCCATTTCTCTTTCCGAAATATGCTCTTCTGCATTGCCCAGTATAATTGGGGTGACCATACACACCAATGCACCCAAGACAGTCCAGGTTTTTGCCTGTTATCCCAGCAAAATTATTATTATAGCCTCCTTTCTCTCTCGAAACTATGCAGTTTGAGCGATAAATTATATAGTCGCTCTAAATATAGACCATCATATGTTCTACAGTGAAATTCAATGACAATATTAAGATACTCCAGCAAGGAGGCATCACGCTACCTGACTTCAAGCTATACTACAAGGCTACAGTAACCAAAACAGCATGGTACTATGTACCAAAACAGATATATAGACCTACGGAACAGAACAGAGGCCTCAGAAATAATGCTACACATCTACAACCATCTGATCTTTGACAAACCTGACAA
This sequence comes from Hoolock leuconedys, assembly GCA_023748175.1. Taxonomy (NCBI): domain Eukaryota; kingdom Metazoa; phylum Chordata; class Mammalia; order Primates; family Hylobatidae; genus Hoolock; species Hoolock leuconedys. The sequence goes on from JAKGGE010001539.1 coordinate 56,162, forward strand.
AAACAACCAATAGGAAAAGGATTTCCTATTTAATATATTGTGTTGGGGAAACAGGCTAGCCATATGCAGAAAACTGAAAGTGGACCCGTTCCTTACACCTTATACAAAAATTAACTCAAGATGGATTAAAGACTTCAACGTAAGACCTAAAACCATAAAAACCCTAGAAGAAAACCTAGGCAATATCATTAGGACATAGGAATGGGCAAAGACTTCATGACTAAAACACCAAAAGCAATGGCAACAAAAGCCAAAATTGACAAATGGAATCTAATTAAACTAAAGAGCTTCTGCACAGCAAAAGAAACTAACATCAGAGTGAGCAGGCAACCTACAGAATGGGAGAAAATTTTTGCAATCTATCCATCTGACAAAGGGCTAATATCCAGAATCTACAAAGAACTTAAATTTATGAGAATAAAACAAACAACCCCATCAAAAAGTGGGCAAAGGATATGAACAGACACTTCTCAAAAGAAGACATTTATGCAGCCAACAAACGTATGAAAAAAGGTCATCATCAATGGTCATTAGAGAAAGGCAAATCAAAACCAGAATAAGATACCATCTCACACCAGTTAGAATGGCAATCATTAAAAGCCAGGAAACAACAGATGCTGGAGAGGATGTAGAGAAATAGGAATGCTTTTACACTGTGGTGGGAGTGTAAATTAGTTCAACCATTGTGGAAGACAGTATGGCAATTTCTCAAGGATCTAGAACCAGTAATACCATTTGACCCAGTCATCCCATTACTGGGTATATACCCAAAGGATTATAAATCATTCTACTATAAAGACACATGCACGCATTTGTTTATTGCAGCACTGTTCACAATAGCAAAGACTTGGAACCAACCCAAATGCCCATCAATGATAGACTGGATAAAGAAAATGTGGCACATATACACCATGGGATACTACGCAACCACAAAAAAAGGATGAGTTCATGTCCTTTGCAGGGACATGGATGAAGCTGGAAACCATCATTCTCAGCAAACTAACACAGGAACAGAAAACCAAACACTGCATGTCCTCACTCATAAGTGTCAGTTGAACAATGAGAACACATGGACACAGGGAAGGGGACGTCACACACTGGGGCCTGTCAGTGGATGGAGGGCTAGGGGAGGGATAGCATTAGGAGAAATACCTAATGTAGATGACAGGTTGATGGGTACAGCAAACCACCATGGCATGTGTATACCTATGTAACAAACCTGCACATTCTGTACATGTATCCCAGAACTTAAAGTATAATAAGAAAAAAAGACAAAAAAAGATACTCCAGCAATAAAATACCAATTACAAGATGTTCCAAATTTGAATATAAACTCCTTCTCATCATGAATTTTCTGAAATTAAAATTAAAAGATTAAGTTCAATGATTAATGTACAAAGATATTAAACCCCAAAGGAGCTAAAGTCCAAAATCACGTTCTCTTCACCTTGTAATTAAAAGTTTAAAGAAAATTAATGTCCAAAATATATCCCAATTTCTTATTCAACCTCTTTGTTATATTTCTCAATGTTCCTAGGCCATGCACAAAATGTTGGAGTTGAGATGTCCAAATATAACTTCTTTTTTCCTCATGAGCATCTTGAACAGATTATAAAATAAAACAAAGAGAACAGAGAAGAGACTAAAACAACACCCTTATTACTAACAAATGTGGCTTGTGCCTGCAGGCAAGAAAGCCTGCTAACAGTGAACTCTAGAACTGATCTTCTCCACTGTGGCATAAACAGCTACTGTTCACCCATGCCTGTGTTTGTCCCCTCTTCCGGGCACAACTACACTATATCTTTCTCAGCCTCCCTTATGGTTAACTCTGTTCATGTCATTGAATTTTGGCCAATGGAAGGTGGAAAAAAATTCTGTGCACCTTCGTAACATGGTCGATAAGAATTTCCCAAATGTGTTTCGTGCTTTCACACCCTCCCCTCATTTGCAAGCTGAATGAAGAGGACTCTCAGGGCTTAAAAGAGGGCAAAGCCACCAGATGGAAGAACACTAGGTCTCAGCATTACTGCATGGAATAGAGCCTGTTTCTTCACCACCAATCCTCATTGAACGGTGACATAAGTGAGAAACAAACATTTATTTTTGTTCTGCTATGGAATGTTTGGAAGTTGTTTGTTTCGCTGGTTAGCCTATCCTGCCTGAAACACCCAGAAAATCCCTGGAAGCGCTGATGCAGGACAGGTTTTCCTGTGGCAGGAAGTGAACTGCTCAGGTGATCCAGAGACGCAGAAGAAACTTCTGACCCAAAGGACAGCTCCCCCCACGAAAAAGAGGGCGAGGCTGAGCTGGGCATGCTCAGTAGAATCTTTCCACACTCAATCCAAGCAGCTTAAGCCCCTCTTTCTTCCCTTGTAGGAGTGAGGGAGCTTCTTTCCAGAGGCTAAAATAATCACACCGCCACATGGAAGGAAACAGCTCCCCACCGAAAATGTGTTTTCTTTCTGTGCAGCTCTTTTCTTGATGTCTAGAAATCTTTCCCTTTGTTCTCCATCAGATTCTATATACTGTTTCTCAAGACACAGCCCCTCTTAGCATCCTTAGCAGGTATAAGACAGAGGGGCACTACATTTCTCTCTTCTGACTAGCCCATGAATGCCAGTCATATGGTCCCCTTTGGGCAAGCTTGGGTGAGAGTTAAAGGAGAAACGGCCCTTCCTGACGGCTCTCCCCACCTGCTCCAGACTCCAGAGTCCATGAAGGGTCATTCTCAGCAGACATAATAAGGATCCTGGATGCATTCTTCTTTTTAAAAATGAGGTCATTTCCTCACAAATCACCAGGCTCTTCCTAAGGAAAATTTGCACCCACAGCAATGCCCAGAGTCCACTTGCCTTACAGCCGTACAGATCCACCTTCCTTCTCTGCCTTTATTTTTTTGTTTTGTTTTGTTTTGTTCTTTTTAACGGTGTTTCCTTTTTTATTTTATTATTATTATACTTTAAGTTTTAGGGTACATGTGCACAATGCGCAGGATTGTTACGTGTGTATCCATGTGCCATGTTAGTGTACTGCACCCATTAACTCATCATTTAGCATTAGGTATATCTCCTAATGCTGTCCCTCCCCCATCCCCCCACTCCACAACAGTCCCCAGAGTGTGATGTTCCCCTTCCTGTGTCCATGTGTTCTCATTGTTCCATTCCCACCTATGAGTGAGAACATGTGGTGTTTGGTTTTTTCTCCTTGCAATAGTTTGCTGAGAATGATGGTTTCCAGTTTCATCCATGTCCCTACAAAGGATATGAACTCATCATTTTTTATGGCTGCATAGTATTCCATGGTGTGTATGTGCCACATTTTCTTAATCCAGTCTATTTTTGTTAGACATTTGGGCTGGTTCCAAGTCTTTGCTATTGTGAATTGTGCCACAATAAACATACATGTGCATGTGTCTTTATAGCAGCATGATTTATAATCCTTTGGGTATATACCCAGTAATGGGATGGCTGGGTCAAATGGTATTTCTAGTTCTAGATCCCTGAGGAATCGCCACACTGACTTCCACAATGGTTGAACTAGTTTACAGTCCCACCAACAGTGTAAAAGTGTTCCTATTTCTCCACATCCTCTCCAGCACCTGTTGTTTCCTGACTTTTTAATGATGGCCATTCTAACTGGTGTGAGATGGTATCTCACTGTGGTTTTGATTAGCATTTCTCTGATGGCCAGTGATGATGAGCATTTTTTCATGTGTTTTTTGGCTGCATGAATGTCTTCTTTTGAGAAGTATCTGTTCATATCCTTCACCCACTTTTTGATGGGGTTGTTTTTTTCTTGTAAATTTGTTTGAGTTCATTGTAGATTCTGGATATTAGCCCTTTGTCAGATGAGTAGGTTGCAAAAATTTTCTCCCATTTTGTAGGTTGCCTGTTCACTCTGATGGTAGTTTCTTTTGCTGTGCAGAAGCTCTTTAGTTTAATAAGATCCTATTTGTCAATTTTGGCTTTTGTTGCCATTGCTTTTGGTGTTTTAGACATGAAGTCCTTGCCCATGCCTATGTCCTGAAGGGTATTGCCTAGGTTTCCTTCTAGGGTTTTTATGGTTTTGGGTCTAACATGTAAGTCTTTAATCCGTCTTGAATTAATTTTTGTATAAGGTGTAAGGAAGGGATCCAGTTTCAGCTTTCTACTTATGGCTAGCCAGTTTTCCCAGCACCATTTATTAAATAGGGAATCCTTTCCCCATTGCTTGTTTTTGTCAGGTTTGTCAAAGATCAGATGGTTGTAGATACGCAGCATTATTTCTGAGGGCTCTGTTCTGTTCCATTGATCTATATCTCTGTTTTGGTACCAGTACCATGCTGTTTTGGTTACTGTAGCCTTGTAGTATAGTTTGAAGTCAGGTACCGTGATGCCTCTAGCTTTGTTCTTTTGGCTTAGGATTGACTTGGTGATGCGGGCTGTTTTTTGGTTCCATATGAACTTTAAAGTAGTTTTTTCCAATTCTGTGAAGAAAGTCATTGGTAGCTTGATGGGGATGGCATTGAATCTATAAATTACCTTGGGCAGTATGGCCATTTTCACGATATTGATTCTTCCAACCCATGAGCATGGAATGTTCTTCCATTTGTTTGTATCCTCTTTTATTTCTTTGAGCAGTGGTTTGTAGTTCTCCTTGAAAAGGTCCTTCACATCCCTTGTAAGTAGGATTCCTAGGTATTTTATTCTCTTTGAAGCAATTGTGAATGGGAGTTCACTCATGATTTGGCTCTCTGTTTGTCTGTGATTGGTGTACAAGAATGCTTGTGATTTTTGTACATTGATTTTGTATCCTGAGACTTTGCTGAAGTTGCTTATCAGCTTAAGGAGATTTTGGGCTGAGACAATGGGGTTTTCTAGATATACAATCATGTCATCTGCAAACAGGGACAATTTGACTTCTTCTTTTCCTAATTGAATACCCTTTATTTCCTTCTCCTGCCTGATTGCCCTGGCCAGAACTTCCAACACTATGTTGAATAGGAATGGTGAGAGAGGGCATCCCTGTCTTGTGCCAGTTTTCAAAGGGAATGCTTCTAGTTTTTGCCCATTCAGCATGATATTGGCTGTGGGTTTGTCATAGATAGCTCTTATTATTTTGAGATACGTCCCATCAATACCTAATTTATTGAGAGTTTTTAGCATGAAGGGTTGTTGAATTTTGTCAAAGGCCTTTTCTGCATCTATTGAGATAATGGGTTCTTTGGTTTGTTTATATGCTGGATTACATTATTGATTTGCGTATGTTGAACCAGCCTTGCATCCCAGGGATGAAGCCCACTTGATCATGGTGGATAAGCTTTTTGATGTGCTACTGGATTTGGTTTGCCAGTATTTTATTGAGGATTTTTGCATCAATGTTCATCAAGGATATTGGTCTAAAATTCTCTTTTTTGGTTGTGTCTCTGCCAGGCTTTGGTATCAGGATGATGCTGGCCTCATAAAATGAGTTAGGGAGGATTCCCTCTTTTTCTATTGATTGGAATAGTTTCAGAAGGAATGGTACCAGCTCCTTCTTGTACCTCTGGTAGAATTTGGCTGTGAATCCATCAGGTCCTGGACTCTTTTTGGTTGGTAAGCTATTGATTGTTGCCACAATTTCAGAACCTGTTATTGGTCTATTCAGAGATTCAACTTCTTCCTGGTTTAGTCTTGGGAGGGTGTATGTGTCGAGGAATTTATCCATTTCTTCTAGATTTTCTAGTTTATTTGCATAGAGGTGTTTGTAGTATTCTCTGATGGTAGTTTGTATTTCCGTGGTATTGGTGGTGATATCCCCTTTATCATTTTTTATTGCATCTATTTGATTCTTCTCTCTTTTCTTCTTTATTAGTCTTGCTAGCGATCTATCAATTTTGTTGATCTTTTCAAAAAACCAGCTCATTAATTTTTTGAAGGGTTTTTTGTGTCTCTATTTCCTTCAGTTCTGCTCTGATTTTAGTTATTTTTTGCCTTCTGCTAGCTTTTGCATGTGTTTGGTCTTGCTTTTCTAGTTCTTTTAATTGTGATGTTAGGGTGTCAATTTTGGATCTTTTGTGCTTTCTCTTGTCGGCGTCTAGTGCTATAAATTTCCCTCTACACACTGCTTTGAATATGTCCCAGAGATTCTGGTATGTTGTGTCTTTGTTCTCGTTTGTTTCAAAGAACATCTTTATTTCTGCCTTCATTTCGTTATGTACCCAGTAGTCACTCAGGAGCAGGTTGTTCAGTTTCCATGTAGTTGAGCAGTTTTGAGTGAGTTTCTTAATCCTGAGTTCTAGTTTGATTGCACTGTGGTCTGAGAGACAGTTTGTTATAATTTCTGTTCTTTTACATTTGCTGAGGAGTGCTTTACTTCCAACTATGTGGTCAATTTTGGAATAGGTGTGGTGTGGTGCTGAAAAAAATGTATATTCTGTTGATTTGGGGTGGAGAGTTCTGTAGATGTCTATAGGTCCACTTTGTGCAGAGCTGAGTTCAAATCCTGGGTATCCTTGTTAACTTTCTGTCTCGTTGATCTGTCTAATGTTGACAGTGGGGTGTTAAAGTCTCCCATCATTATTGTGTGGGAGTCTAAGTCTCTTTGTAGGTCACTCAGGACATGCTTTATGAATCTAGGTGCTCCTGTATTGGGTGCATATATATTTAGGATAGTTAGCTCTTCTTGTTGAATTGATCCCTTTACCATTATGTAATGGCCTTCTTTGTCTCTTTTGATCTTTGTTGGTTTAAAGTCTGTTTTATCAGAGACTAGGATTGCAACCCCTGCCTTTTTTTGTTTTCCATTTGCTTGGTAGATCTTCCTCCATCCCTTTATTTTGAGCCTATGTGTGTCTCTGCATGTGAGATGGGTTTCCTGAATACAGCACACTGACAGGTCTTGACTCTTTATCCAATTTGCCAGTCTGTGTCTTTTAATTGGAGCATTTAGCCCATTTACATTTAACGTTAATATTGTTATGTGTGAATTTGGTCCTGTCATTATGATGTTAGCTGGTTATTTTGCTCATTAGTTGATGCAGTTTCTTCCTAGCCTTGATGGTCTTTACATTTTGGCATGTTTTTGCAGTGGCTGGTACCGGTTGTTCCTTTCCATGTTTAGTGCTTCCTTCAGGGGGCTCTTTTAGAGACGAGCCTGGTGGTGACAAAATCTCTCAGCATTTGCTTGTCTGTAAAGTATTTTATTTCTCCTTCACTTATGAAGATTAGTTTGACCGGATATGAAATTCTGGGTTGAAAATTCTTTTCTTTAAGAAATGTTGAATATTGGCCCCCACTCTCTTCTTGCTCGTAGAGTTTCTGCCGAGAGATCCCCTGTTAGTCTGATGGGTTTCCCTTTGTGGGTAACCCGACCTTTCTCTCTGGCTACCCTTACATTTTTTCCTTCATTTCAACTTTGGTGAATCTGACAATTATGTGTCTTGGAGTTGCTCTTCTCGAGGAGTATCTTTGTGGCGTTCTCTGTATTTCCTGAATCTGAATGTTGGCCTGCCTTGCTAGATTGGGGAAGTTCTCCTGGATAATATCCTGCAGAGTGTTTTCCAACTTGGTTACATTCTCCCCATCACTTTCAGGTACACCAATCAGATGTAGATTTGGTCTTTTCACATAGTCCCATATTTCTTGGAGGATTTGTTCATTTCTTTTTATCCTTTTTTCTCTAAACTTCCCTTCTCACTTCATTTCATTCATTTCGTCTTCCATCACTGATACCCTTTCTTCCAGTTGATCGCATCAGCTCCTGAGGCTTCTGCATTCCTCATGTAGTTCTCAAGCCTTGGCTTTCAGCTCCATCAGCTCCTTTAAGGACTTCTCTGCATTGGTTATTCTAGTTATCCATTCATCTAATTTTTTTTCAAAGTTTTTAACTTCTTTGCCATTGGTTTGAATTTCCTCCTGTAGCTTGGAGTAGTTTGATCGTCTGAAGACTTCTTCTCTCAACTCGTCAAAGTCATTCTCCGTCCAGCTTTGTTCCATTGCTGGTGAGGAGCTGCGTTCCTTTGGAGGACGAGAGGTGCTCTGCTTTTTAGAGTTTCCAGTTTTTCTGCTCTGCTTTTTCCCCATCTTTGTGTTTTTATCTACCTTTGGTCTTTGATGATGGTGACGTACAAATGGGTTTTTGGTGTGGATGTCCTTTCTGTTTGTTAGTTTTCCTTCTACCAGACAGGACCCTCAGCTGCAGGTCCGTTGGAGTTTGCTAGAGGTCCACTCCAGATCGTGTTTGCTTGGGTATCAGCAGCGGTGGCTGTAGAACAGCGGATATTGGTGACCCGCAAATGCTGCTGCCTGATGATTCCTCTGGAAGTTTTGTCTCAGAGGAGTACCCGGCTGTGTGAGATGTCAGTCTGCCCCTACAGGGGTGTGCCTCCCAGTTAGGCTGCTCGGGGGTCAGGGACCCACTTGAGGAGGCAGTCTGCCCGTTCTCAGATCTCTAGCTGTGTGCTGGGAGAACCATTACTCTCTTCAGAGCTGTCAGACAGGGACATTTAAGTCTGCGGAGGTTACTCCTGTCTTTTTGTTTGTCTGTGCCCTGCCCCCAGAGGTGGAGCCTACAGAGGCAGGCAGGCCTCCTTGAGCTGTGGTGGGCTCCACCCAGTTCGAGCTTCCCGGCTGCTTTGTTTACCTAATCAAGCCTGGGCAATGGCAGGCGCCGCTCCCCCAGCCTTGCTGCCGCCTTGCAGTTTGATCTCAGACTGCTGTGCTAGCAATCAGCGAGACTCCGTGGGCATAGGACCCTCTGAGCCAGGTGCAGGATATTATCTCCTGGTGTGCCGTTTTTTAAGCCCTTCGGAAAAGCGCAGTATTAGGGTGAGAGTGACCCGATTTTCCAGGTGCCATCTGTCACCCCTTTCTTTGACTAGGAAGGGAACTCCCTGACCCCTTGCACTTCCAAGTGTAGTGGTCTCGCCTACTTGACTCCCTGCGGTGTGCTGCACCCAATGTCCTGCACCCACTGTCTGGCACTCCCTAGTGAGATGAACCCAGTACCTCAGATGGAAATGCAGAAATCACCTGTCTTCTGAGTTGCTCATGCTGGGAGCTATAGACTGGAGCTGTTCCTATTCGTCCATCTTGGCTCTACCCCCACTCTGCCTTTATTTGAAAAGGAGAGAGAAAAGCTCCAGTCTCCATCATAACAAAACTAATGCTGGGATGAATACACTTCAATGTGCTTGCCATGCTCGTAGTCCCTACTGAGGGACAATGCCCTGCATAGCCCTGGATACTTGGACCAATGTTTTGTCCCACATGGCCTCCACATCCCAACCAAAACAGATGAGGCAGAGGTGGACGCCCATGGATTGGTCAGCACACTATGGCTGTGAGATAAGCCAGTTAACGGGAATTGAAACCCAAAGTTCACGATATAGAATTCAAGTGAGATAAGTCACAATGAACCATCTCAAAACCATGAGACAGCAGGACCCGTGAGTAAACGGAGGAAGTCAGCTCATGGAGAAAGGACAATGGCACAGTTGTAGACAGACATGCAAATGATGAGAGGATAGCGGAGGGACACGAAGCAGAGCACACAGCCTGGAGGAAACAATTCACAGAGATCTCTTGGAACCTGTCCATCATTCAGTGCTTTCTTTCCATGTCTATGTTTATAATAAGCCCCTTTCTCCTTGACCTGACTTGGGTGGTCAAGGTCACTGTGCCTTGCCTGACTGAGACAACTCAGTTGCACAATTGCATAATTAGACTGTGATAAGTGATCCAGAAAACCATGATCATATGAGCTTCTCCTCTTCCTACCTAAAATAGAAGATGCCTTGAGCTACAAACTTTGGGAAAAGGGTATGAATAAGCACTAGATAGTTTTGCAAGATTTGCACTCTAGGGAGAAAGGAGAGCATGTAAAACTTCTTTCTGATGTGTGCATTCAACTAACAGATTTGAACCTTACTTTGATTGAGGCAGAAACACTCTTCTGTAGAAACTGCAAGTGACATTCGAGGGCTAAGAGGCCTATAGTGGAAAAGGAATATCTTCAAATGAAAACTAAGCACAGAAGCATTTCCTCTGTGAAACTTCTGTTCTGTGCATTCAACTAACAGAGTTGAACCTACTTTTAGATTGAGCAGTTCTGAAACATTCTTCTGCAGAAACTGCAAGTGGACTTTTGGAACGCCGTGCAACGCAAGTAGTGGAAAACGACTATCCTCAAATAAA
>JAKGGE010001566.1:0-18287 GCA_023748175.1 Hoolock leuconedys
TCTTTCTGATCTGTGCATTCAACTAACAGAGTTGAACCTTACTTTTGATTGAGCAGTTCTGAAACACTCTTTCTGTAGAAACTGCAAGTGAAAGTTTGGAGGGCTAAGAGGCCTATAGTGGAAAAAGGAATATCTTCAAATAAAAACTACACAGAAGCATTCTGTGAAACTTCTTTCTGATCTGTGGATTCAACTAAAAGAGTTGAACCTTACTTTAGATTGAGCAGTTCTGAAACATTCTTTCTGTAGAAACTGCAAGTGGACTTTTGGAACGCTAAAAGGCCTATAGTGGAAAAACGACTATCCTCAAATAAAAAATACACAGAAGCATTCTGTGAAACTTCTTCCTGTTCTGTGCATTCAAGTAACAGAGTTGAACCTTACTTTTTATTGAGCAGTTCTGAAACACTCTTTCTGTGGAAACTACAAGTGGACATTCCGAGCGCTAAGAGGATTATAGTGTAAAAAGGAATATCTTCAAATAAAAACTACACAGAAGCATTCTGTGAAACTTATTTCTGATCTGTGCATTCAACTAACAGAGTTGAACCTTACTTTTGATTGAGCAGTTCTGAAACACTCTTTCTTAGAAACCGCGGACACTGAGCCTAAGAGGCTCATAGTGGCAAAAGGAATATCTTCAAATAAAAACTACACAGAAGCATTCTGTGAAACTTCTTTCTGTTCTGTGCATTCAACTAACAGAGTTGAACCTTACTTTTGATTGAGCAGTTCTGAAACACCTTCCGTGAAACCACTGGTCATCTGAGCCAAGAGGTCAATAGCTTGGGAAAAAGGAATATCTTCAAATAAAAACTACACAGAAGCATTCTGTGAAACTTCTTTCTGTTCTGTGCATTCAACTAACAGAGTTGAACCTTACTTTTGATTGAGCAGTTCTGAAACACTCTTTCTGTAGAAACTGCAAGTGGACATTCGAGCTAAGAGGCCTATAGTGGAAAAAGGAATATCTTCAAATAAAAACTACACAGAAGCATTCTGTGAAACTTCTTTCTGATCTGTGCATTCAACTAACAGAGTTGAACCTTACTTTTGATTGAGCAGTTCTGAAACACTTTTGGCAAGAGATGCCCGATTTTCTAGCCTTGTCAATAGCAAACAACCATGCATTTCAAAGATTTATGAGGCATGATTATCGGAAGACAAATGACTATATTTTATACCAAAAGTTACTCCTCCTGTGTATGTGATGTGACTCCATATGTGTTCTGGAGAACTTCATATTTTAATCTGTGCCAGGTGTATCCTCACAGCGTAAGAAAAGGCCTAGAGAGTTAAGTTCGTCGTCTTGGACCCATTTTTGTTTGTTCTTTGTCTCATGATTAATTGTTTCCTTTGAATAATTAGTAAAACTTACATTGGATAAGTTTTCTGATTCTCATGATACTGAATGCACAATCTAATCCTTTTTGCATTACTATTTACTCAATATCGTTTTGCTGTTATTAATCAATGTCCACAGTTCTAAGGCTGAAATCTACTAAAATCTCCAAGAGTAAGATCGTTTCATTATAAAGTCCTGTCATGAGAAAATAAATCATTGTGAATATATGAAAGAACTTATTTGAGCACTGCAAGGCAGATCATGGCTTTTACTTGAAGTTATTTATTTTTAATATATAACTTCTGTAATCTCTCTCAGAAATATTCATCAAGAAAAACTACCAATTATGTTAGTGCCATTTCTAAAAAGCTACCTTTTCTTTTTCTAGAAATATGGGAAAGTTGTAAAAAATTATATTTCCTCAAAATTTTGGGTAAATATAATTGCATAATACAACCTATGGCAAATATTTAAATCTTTATTAATCCAAAGGAAAATAAATTGGCTTTGTCTAATAATTACTAAATATCTACTAAATACTAGGACATGTGCTATGATTAACATGTGTTAATTAAATCTCATATGCCCCACAATTTTTTTCAGGTAACAATTATTATTTATAGGTGAGAAAACAGATTTGAGAAGTTAAGGAGTAGGTAGTCCCTGGATTATATTCACAAAATGACAGAGGACAAGTTAAATCAGAGCTAGTTTAATGAATGCCCATCCTGTCTTTCCTACAGCATGCTATGTAATGTAACACTGATCTAAGCACACATTAGTATACGGTAAACTGGGAAAAGAGTTGCTCTGGATTCTGTACAGTTATTAGAACATTTAATAATAATTTTATAGGAACTATTGATTTTTAGTTTAAAATTCAAAACAATTGATAGCAATTCATCTTTTAATATTTTAAATACATTTAGTTATATCTCTGTTTGTAACTGAATCAAACATTGTCAAATTAATTCCAACAAAACTACATTATTTATCATTTGATATAAATTATTAATTGTAATTTATTGATTGTGTGGTTATACATGTATTGGATTTGTTTTATAATTGCATAAGAACTGTAAACATGAAAAGTTTGATAGAGATTTATAAAAGAATTTAAATCAACAGTAGGAGCTGAGACTTTTTTTCTTTTTTGAAAAGGTGAATACCTTGGACATTTTCAGAAACAGAGACTAAAATTCCTTGTGCTTTGACAATTATGGTGGCCAAAGCTAAGAGATTAAAATTTGGCAGGGAACAGAATGCTCAGGTATTTTGGATCTTATGGTGGTTGTTTCTCAATGCAAATCAACAATCTTTTAATTAAGTTATCTTTCCCAAATTTGTATATATTTTCAGTAGTGCCAGTTTCTTAGAGCCTGATTAGTTCTGGGCCTTTGTTTAAAAAGTGAAAGATGAGATAATAGAAAATAATCCCCAAATATTGTTGTTACTAGCCCACCTTCAACTCCATATTAAATTTTATACAAAAAGCTAAAAATTTCTAGGTTTTTAAAATGAGAAATTGAGGCACAAAATGTTTACTTCATCAAAATGGGGACCTATGTCATACATGAATGGGGAAAGATGGAAGGGAGACAGGAAGCACAGGTAGAAAGAAAAATGCATCCTACAATTTGACTTGAATTTAGGCATTGGGATAAGGATGTTTAGGCATTGGAGTTAAACAATCAGCTACCTGCTTTCAATATTTCTTCCAAGTCTGGTTTTGCTTTACGTGGATATTTGTTTTTCTAATAGAATGAATTAGTTTGAGAGAAACTACCACCGCTCAAAATTGAGCTATCATTTTAGCTATCATTAACAGCTAACAAAGTAGTGGTATTCTAAAATTCCTGCATTTTTAACTCAATGTAATATCATGATGTTTCAGAGAGGTGGGTACTGGGATTATGCCCATTTTACTGATGGAGAAGTAGAGAAATAGAAAGATGATGTAATTTAAACAGACTGTAGGGATAAATTCAAACCAGTGTGCAGCTCCTCAGTCACTATATTGTATAGCCTTTTCCTGACCTGGCAAATCACTTTTGGCAGTCAATGGTTTGGCTTTTGTTTTGTTTTGTTTTTGAGACAGTCTCGCTCTGTCGCCCAGACTGGAGTGCAGGGGCGCGATCTGGCAAGCTCTGCCTCCCGGGTTCCCGCCATTCTCCTGCCTCAGCCTCCTGAGTAGCTGGAGCTACAGGCGCCGCCACCGCGCCTGGCTAGTTTTTTGTATTTTTTTTAGTAGAGACGGGGTTTCACCGTGTTGGCCAGGATGGTCTCGATCTCCTGACTTCTTGATCGGCCCAGCTCAGCCTCCCAAAGTGCTGGGATTAATGGTTTGGCTTTTTAAAAGCCTCACTAGCGAACATATTTATGGACGATTTAGTTTAAGACATGGAATCTACAATGGTTGCTATTAAAGAGTATTGATTGTCTGTTGGGCGTGTCACAGCTAACTGCTATTCAGTAACTAAAGCTGGTATGTGATGCCAAGGATTGAGCACAGAACGCATGCCTGCTGGTCACTGTGATCTCTTTATAATACTATTCTAAGGACTGTGCATCACTATTTCATAATCTATAGGCTCAATATTTGATGAGATATTGTATCTCTATTAAACTTATTTTGCAATTAAAATTTTTTAAATAAATGGGTTATTATTTTGAGGTTTATGCCATATAGGTTGAAAATGTTACAGTAATCCTCATGATTTTATGAGTAAAAGTGAGGACTGTTTAAAGTGGAATGACTGGGAATATGTACACACTGAGGCAGCCTTACGCTCAATATCTCACAAATCAGTTGGTAGAATTAACTTTTAACATGGTTAAAGTTTTGACTAAACCTACATCCTTATTATGATTAAAAATGGGCTATGTATGAAGTGCAGTTTATGTAAAGAAATCTAATCATATTTTATTTTCCTCATAGGAATATTTTATTTTACTTTGATTTGATTTCTATTTATAATTGATTTGTATCAAATAATGCTGCTTAAAATAATTATCATATTAATTATTATAAATAAAGTATCCCAATCATAAATTAATTCTATTTTCCTTTGGTAGATATTTCAAAGCATTTTGTCATTATTTATGACAGATACATAGATGTACATACACCTTCTTACTCTGTTAATTTTCCTTGTGGAGCCATCAGATTAAGCTTCTTTCTACTGAATTTCTTTTTTTTTTTTTTTTTTTGAGATGGAGTCTCGCTCTGTTGCCCAGGCTGGAGTGCAGTGGCGCAATCTCGGCTCACTGCAAGCTCCGCCTCCCAGGTTCACGCCATTCTCCTGCCTCAGCCTCTCCGAGTAACTGGGACTACAGGCGCCCGCCACCACGCCCGGCTAATTTTTTGTATTTTTAGTAGAGACAGGGTTTCACTGTGGTCTCAATCTCCTGACCTCGTGATCCGCCCGCCTCGGCCTCCCAAAGTGCTGGGATTACAAGCATGAGCCACCATGCCCGGCCTCTACTGAATTTCTAATTTGTGGTGGGTAGCCAGATGTAACTCTTTCAGTTGATTCAGTAGCAGGAGATAGATTCACCCACACTCCTTCTGCTAACATTATGGTGGTATAGTGAGAAGAGAGCTTACAAAAAGAAGCATGCATAGTATTATGATCAGATACTTGAAAAAAATTATAATGCCAGTGAAAAACTCAATGACGCTTCAGTATCCTTATATTCATTTCCAAATGCAAGTACCTTTTATTCCTTCACACAAGTGTCATATCACAGCTATGCTTTCACCAAACCCATAGCTGGCAAACATCTACCTCTGTGAGTAAACTCAGTAGTTCCATCTATAAACATTTATTTCTATATCAGCTGCTTGGTTGTTAAAATTATTTAGCTGTTGTTGAAAGATTATGATCCTTGTTCCATTAAATAAGTTGATATATATGTAAAACATTTTGACCAGTGCCAGGATATAGTAAGCAATATAGAATGTGATGTGTTATATTTTTTTCTCAAATTAAAGCTTGGCTCTTTTGGCAGATTTTAAGATGAGACAATACATCTAACTTTCTAGATTTAAAATATCATACACACACTAACACATATTATTTAAAATATATCTTTTAATTTCATCCAGCAACCCTAATAGTGGGTATATCCCCAAAGGAAAAGAAATCATTATACCAAAAATACACCTGTACTTGTATGTTTATTGTAGCACTTTGCACAATAGCAAAGATATAAAATCAACCTGTATCTATTAATGGATGACTGGATAAAGAAAATGTGGTATATTTACACAATGAAATATTACTTATATTAGTCCATTTTCACACCGCTGATAAAGACATACCTGAGACTGGGCAATTTACAAGAGAAAGAGGTTTATTGGACTTACAGTTCCACGTGGCTGAAGAGGCCTCACAATTATAGTGGAAGGTGAAAGGCACATCTTACATGGTTACAGATAAGAGAGATTTTATATGGAAACTCCCCTTTTTAAAACCATCAGATCTCATGAGATTTATTAGTGATGATGAGAAGAGCATGGGAAAGACCCGCCCCCATGATTCAATTACCTCCTACCGGGTCCCTCCTACGACACATGGGAACTCAAGATGAGATTTGTGTGGGGGCACAGCCAAACCATTTAATTCTGCCCCAACCCCTCCCAAATCTCATGTCCTCACGTTTCAAAATGAATCATGCGCTCTCAAAATCCCCCAAAGTCTCAACTCATTTCAGCACCAACTCAAAAGCCCACAGTCCAAAGTCTCATCCAAGACAAGGCAAGTCCCTTCTGCCTATGAGCCTGTAAAGTCAAAAGCAAGTTTATTACTTCCTAAATATAATGTGGGTACGGGTATTGGGTAAATATAGCTATACCAAATGGGAAAAATTGGCCAAAACAAAGGGGCTACAGGCCCTGTGCAAGTCCAAAATCCAGCAGGGCAGTCAAGTCTTAAAAGCTCCAAAATGATCTCTTTTGACTCCATGTCTCAATTCGAGGTCATGCCAATGCAAGGGATGGGTTTCCATGGTCTTGGGCAGCTCTGCCCCTGTGGCTTTGCAGGGCATAGCCCCCCTCCTGGCTGCTTTCATGGGCTGGCATTGAGCATCTGTGGCTTTTCCAGGTGCATGGTGTAAGCTCTCAGAGGATCTACCATTCTGGGGTCTGGAAGATGCGGGCCCTCTTCTCACAGCTCCACTAGGTGGTGCCCAGTAGGGACTCTCTGTGGGGGATTAGACCCCACATTTCCCTTCTGCACTGCCCTAGCAGACATTCTCCATGAGGGCCCCGCCCCTGCAGAAAACTTCTACCTGGGCATCCAGGCATTTCTACATGTCCTCTGAAACCTAGCAGAGGTTCCCAAACCTCAATTCTTGCCTTCTGTGCACCTGTAGGCTCAACACCACGTGGAAACTGCCAAGGCTTGGGGCTTCCACCCTCTGAAGCCACAGCCCAAGCTGTATCTTGGCCTTTTTAGTCACAGCTGGAGTGGCTGGGACACAGGGCACCAAGTCCCTAGACTGCACACAGCAGAGGGTCCCTGGGCCCAGCCCACGAAACCATATTTTCCTCCTAAGTCTCAGGGCCTGTGATGGGAGGTGCTGCTGCAAAAGTCTCTGACATGCCCTGGAGACATTTTACCCACTGTCTTGGTGATTAACATTCAGCTCCTCTTTACTTATGCAAATTTCTGCAACTGGCTTGAATTTCTCCTCAGAAAATGAGATTTTCTTTTGTATTGCATTGTCAAGCTGCAAATTTTCCAAACTTTTATGCTCTGTTTCCCTTTTAAAACTGAATGCTTTTAACAGCACCCAAGTCACCAAGCAGCACCTCTTTGCTGCTTAGAAGTTTTTTCAGCCAGATACCCTAAATCATTGCTCTCTAGTTCAAAATTCCACAAATCTCTAGGGCAGGGGCAAAATGACTCCAGTCTCTTTATTAAAACATAACAGGGGCCACCTTTGCTCCAGTTCCCAAGAAGTTTCTCATCTCCATCTGAGACCACCTCAACCTGGATTTCATTGTCCATATCATTATTAGCATTTTGGTCAAAGCCATTCAACAAATCTCTAGGGAGTTCTGAACTTTCTCACATTTTCCTGTCTTTTCCTCAGCCTTCCAAACTGTTCCAACCTCTGACTGTTACCCAGTTCCAAAGTTGCTTCCACATTTTTGGCTATCTTTTCAGGAGTGCCCCATTCTACTAGTACCAATTTACTGTATTAGTCTGTTTTCATGCTGCTGAAAGACATACCTGAGACTGGGCAATTTACTAAAGAAAGAGATTTATTGGACTTACAGTTCTACATGGCTGGAGAGGCCTCACAATTATAGGTGAAGGTGAAAGGCACGTCTCACATGGTGGCAGAAAAGAGAAGAGAGTTTGTGCAGGGAAACTCCCCTTTTTAAAACCATCAGATCTCGTGAGACTTATAAGTGATCATGAGAACAGTATGGGAAAGACCTGTCCCCATGATTCAATTACCTCCTACAGGGTGTCTTCCACAACATATGGGAATGCAAGATGAGATTTGGGTTAGGACACAGCCAAACCATGTTATTACTCAATGATAAAACATGGAATCATGTCTTTTGTAGCAACATGGATTGAATTGGAGGCCAGTATCTTAAGTGAAAGAAGTCAGAAACAGAGACAAATACCACATGTTCTGAGTTATAAATGGGAGCCAAATAATGTGTCCACATGAACATAGAGTGTGGAATAATAGACATTGGAGACTCAGGTGGGTGAAGTGGTGCTAGAAGCCAATGATGAGAAATTACTTACACAACCTACATTACTGAAGTGCTGAATACCCTAATAGCCCTGATGTCACACTGTGCAATATATCCCTGTAACAAAATTATACAAGTATTTCATACATTTATAGAAATGAAAAAGTAACAAAAGTAATATACATGAATTTATTTTGGATTTCAATGATTGTTTTCATTCATTTTTAAAACACTGCTTCTTAGGAAAATATGATTATGAATTTATTCCTTATGCCAGAAATAACTAACTCATGGGTATCATCTTACATAAATTTCATAAAACATAATTGTCTACTTTAAGTATAGCTACTTTTCTTACACATACAGTACACTTTGTGAGGGTGTTTGCCTTGTGAACCTATGAAGTAATTCTGAAAACTTTGTATAATTAAAACTTTCTAGATGCCTACTTTAAAAAGCATACTATAAATATTTTATATAACATTTCCCCTTTTCTAGCAATGAATTTCACCCACAGAGATATGATTGGAAGAATGCATGGGTAAGCATGAGCATTGGGACTGTACACACTGTAATGGATACGTAGGGATTTATAAATAACCATGTGGGAGCTCTGAATAGAGATGAATTGAAAAAAAATCCTGCTTTGTGCTAGCCAACATGAACTATGGCCCAAACAACTAAAAGAAAGACTATATTTATAGTTTTGCTGACCCCAAACTGATATATAACAGAAAATTACTGCTAAACATGATGTCAGCAGAAGCTACCTCTAATTTTTTTCAATTGCTTTTTGCTGAAAAAAGTCTGTTTTCTCAGATTAAAAACTTAACCCTCAAAATAGTTTTAAAAATCCAGTCCCAATAAATTTTGATTATTACCTGCTAAAGTTTATTTAACTGTTAAGATAAACAAAAAGAGAACTCTAACATGGCATTTCATCACTCATCTTTATTTTTAAAATGGTTATCTTGCAGTCATCCGATTTTTTTTATCATTATTATACTTTAAGTTTTAGGGTACATGTGCACAATGTGCAGGTTTGTTACATATGCATCCATGTGCCATGTTGGTGTGCTGCACCCATTAACTCGTCATTTAGCATTAGGTATATCTCCTAATGCTGTCCCTCCCCCTCCCCCCACCCCACAACAGTCCCTGGAGTGTGATGTTCCCCTTCCTGTGTCCATGTGTTCTCATTGTTCAATTCCCACCTAGGAGTGAGAACATGCAGTGTTTGGTTTTTTGTCCTTGCGATAGTTTACTGAGAATGATGTTTTCCAGTTTCATCCATGTCCCTACAAAGGACATGAACTCATCATTTTTTATGGCTGCATAGTATTCCATGGTGTATATGTGCCACATTTTCTTAATCCAGTCTATCGTTGTTGGACATTTGGGTTGGTTCCAACTCTTTGCTATTGTGAAAAGTGCCGCAATAAACATATGTGTGCATATGTCTTTATAGCAGCATGATTTATAGACCTTTGGGTATATACCCAGTAATGGGATGGCTGGGTCAAATGGTATTTCTAGTTCTAGATCCCTGAGGAATCGCCACACTGACTTCCACAATGGTTGAACTAGTTGACAGTCCCACCAACAGTGTAAAAGTCTTCCTATTTCTCCACATCCTCTCCAGCACCTGTTGTTTCCTGACTTTTTAATGATGGCCATTCTAACTGGTGTGAGATGGTATCTCATTGTGGTTTTGATTTGCATTTCTCTGATGGCCAGTGATGATGAACATTTTTTCATGTGTTTTTTGGCTGCATAAATGTCTTCTTTTGAGAAGTGTCTGTTCATGTCCTTTGCCCACTTTTTGATGGGGTTGTTTGTCTTTTTCTTGTAAATTTGTTTGAGTTCATTGTAGATTCTGGATATTAGCCTTTTGTCAGATGAGTAGGTTGTGAAAATTTTCTCCCATTCTGTAGGTTGCCTGTTCACTCTGATGGTAGTTTCTTTTGCTGTGCAAAAGCTCTTTAGTTTAATTAGATCTCATTTGTCAACTTTGGCTTTTGTTGCCATTGCTTTTGGTGTTTTAGACATGAATTCCTTGCCCATGCCTATGTCCTGAATGGTATTGCCTAGATTTTCTTCTAGGGTTTTTATGGTTTTAGGTCTAACATGTAAGTCTTTAATCCATCTTGAATTAATTTTTGTATAAGGTGTAAGGAAGGGGTCCAGTTTCAGCTTTCTACATATGGCTAGCCAGTTTTCCCAGCACCATTTATTAAATAGGGAATCCTTTCCCCATTGCTTGTTTTTGTCAGGTTTGTCAAAGATCAGATAGTTGTAGATATGTGGGATTATTTCTGAGGGCTCTGTTCTGATCCATTGATCTATGTCTCTGTTGTGGTACCAGTACCATGTTGTTTTGGTTACTGTAGCCTTGTAGTATAGTTTGAAGTCAGGTAGCATGATGCCTCCAGCTTTGTTCTTTTGGCTTAGGATTGACTTGGCGATGCGGGCTCTTTTTTGGTTCCATATGAACTTTAAAGTAGTTTTTTCCAATTCTGTGAAGAAAGTCATTGGTAGCTTGATGGGGATGGCACTGAATCTATAAATTACCTTGGGCAGTATGGCCATTTTAACGTTATTGATTCTTCCAACCCATGAACATGGAGTGTTCTTCCATTTGTTTGTATCCTCTTTTATTTCATTGAGCAGTGGTTTGTAGTTCTCCTTGAAGAGGTCCTTCACATCCCTTGTAAGTTGGATTCCTAGGTATTGGATTCTCTTTGAAGCAATTGTGAATAGGAGTTCACTGATGATTTGGCTCTCTGTCTGTGATTGGTGTACAAGAATGCTTGTGATTTTTGTACATTGATTTTGTATCCTGAGACTTTGCTGAAGTTGCTTATTAGCTTAAGGAGATTTTGGGCTGAGACAATGGGGTTTTCTAGATATACAATCATGTCATCTGCAAACAGGGACAATTTCACTTCCTCTTTTCTTCTTTATTATTCTTGCTAGCAGTCTGTCAATTTTGTTGATCTTTTCAAAAACCAGCTCCTGGATTCATTAATTTTTTGTATAAGGTGTAAGGAAGGGGTCCAGTTTCAGCTTTCTACATATGGCTAGCCAGTTTTCCCAGCACCATTTATTAAATAGGGAATCCTTTCCCCATTGCTTGTTTTTGTCAGGTTTGTCAAAGATCAGATAGTTGTAGATATGTGGGATTATTTCTGAGGGCTCTGTTCTGATCCATTGATCTATGTCTCTGTTGTGGTACCAGTACCATGTTGTTTTGGTTACTGTAGCCTTGTAGTATAGTTTGAAGTCAGGTAGCATGATGCCTCCAGCTTTGTTCTTTTGGCTTAGGATTGACTTGGCGATGCGGGCTCTTTTTGGTTCCATATGAACTTTAAAGTAGTTTTCCAATTCTGTGAAGAAAGTCATTGGTAGCTTGATGGGGATGGCACTGAATCTATAAATTACCTTGGGCAGTATGGCCATTTTAACGTTATTGATTCTTCCAACCCATGAACATGGAGTGTTCTTCCATTTGTTTGTATCCTCTTTTATTTCATTGAGCAGTGGTTTGTAGTTCTCCTTGAAGAGGTCCTTCACATCCCTTGTAAGTTGGATTCCTAGGTATTGGATTCTCTTTGAAGCAATTGTGAATAGGAGTTCACTGATGATTTGGCTCTCTGTCTGTGATTGGTGTACAAGAATGCTTGTGATTTTTGTACATTGATTTTGTATCCTGAGACTTTGCTGAAGTTGCTTATTAGCTTAAGGAGATTTTGGGCTGAGACAATGGGGTTTTCTAGATATACAATCATGTCATCTGCAAACAGGGACAATTTCACTTCCTCTTTTCTTCTTCATTACTCTTGCTAGCAGTCTGTCAATTTTGTTGATCTTTTCAAAAACCAGCTCCTGGATTCATTAATTTTTTGTATAAGGTGTAAGGAAGGGGTCCAGTTTCAGCTTTCTACATATGGCTAGCCAGTTTTCCCAGCACCATTTATTAAATAGGGAATCCTTTCCCCATTGCTTGTTTTTGTCAGGTTTGTCAAAGATCAGATAGTTGTAGATATGTGGGATTATTTCTGAGGGCTCTGTTCTGATCCATTGATCTATGTCTCTGTTGTGGTACCAGTACCATGTTGTTTTGGTTACTGTAGCCTTGTAGTATAGTTTGAAGTCAGGTAGCATGATGCCTCCAGCTTTGTTCTTTTGGCTTAGGATTGACTTGGCGATGCGGGCTCTTTTTTGGTTCCATATGAACTTTAAAGTAGTTTTTTCCAATTCTGTGAAGAAAGTCATTGGTAGCTTGATGGGGATGGCACTGAATCCATCAGGTCCTGGACTCTTTTTGGTTGGTAAGCTATTGATTATTGCCGCAATTTCAGAGCCTGTCATTGGTCTATTCAGAGATTCAACTTCTTCCTGTTTTAGTCTTGGGAGGGTGTATTTGTCGAGGAATTTATCCACTCCTTCTAGATTTTCTAATTTATTTGCATAGAGGCGTTTGTAGTATTCTCTGATGGTAGATTGTATTTCTGTGGGATCGGTGGTGATATCCCCTTTTTCATTTTTATTGTGTCTATTTGATTCTTCTCTCTTTTCTTCTTTATTATTCTTGCTAGCAGTCTGTCAATTTTGTTGATCTTTTCAAAAAACCAGCTCCTGGATTCATTAATTTTTTGAAGGGTTTTTTGTGTCTCTATTTCCTTCAGTTCTGCTCTGATTTTAGTTGGCCTTCTGCTAGCTTTTAAATGTGTTTGCTCTTGCTTTTCTAGTTCTTCTAATTGTGATGTTAGGGTGTCGATTTTGGATATTTTCCTGCTTTCTCTTGTGGGCATTTAGTGCTATAAATTTCCCTCTACAGGCTGCTTTGAATGTGTCCCAGAGATTCTGGTATGTTGTGTCTTTGTTCTCATTGGTTTCAAAGAACATCTTTAATTCTGCCTTCATTTCATTATGTACCCAGTAGTCATTCAGGAGCAGGTTGTTCAATTTCCATGTAGTTGAGCGGTTTTGAGTGAGTTTCTTAATCCTGAGTTCTAGTTTGATTGCACTGTGGTATGAGAGACAGTTTGTTATAATTTCTGTTCTTCTACATTTGCTGAGGAGTGCTTTACTTCCAACTATGTGGTCAATTTTGGAATAGGTGTGTTGTGGTGCTGGAAAAAATGTATATTCTGTTGATTTGGGGTGGAGAGTTCTGTAGATGTCCATTAGGTCTACTTGGTGCAGAGCTGAGTTCAATTCCTGGGTATCTTTGTTAACTTTCTGTCTCATTGATCTGTCTAATGTTGACAGGGGGGTGTTAAAATCCCTCATTATTATTGTGTGGGAGTCTAAGTCTCTTTGTAGGTCACTCAAGACTTGCTTTATGAATCTGGGTGCTACTGTATTGGGTGCATATATATTCAGGATAGTTAGCTCTTCTTGTTGAATTGATCCCTTTACCATTATGTAATGGCCTTCTTTGTCTCTTTTGATCTTTGTTGGTTAAAAGTCTATTTTATCAGAGACTAGGATTGCAACCACTGCCTTTTTTTGTTTTCCATTTGCTTGATAGATCTTCCTCCATCCCTCTATTTAGAGATTATGTGTGTCTCTGCATGTGAGATGGGTTTCCGGAATACAGTACACTGATGGGTCTTGACTCCTCATCCAGGTTGCCAGTCTGTGTCTTTTAATTGGAGCATCTAGCCCATTTACATTTAAAGTTAATATTGTTATGTGTGAATTTGATCCTGTCATTATGATGTTAGCAGGTTATTTTGCTCTTTAGTTGATGCAGTTTCTTCCTAGCCTCGATGGTCTTTACAATTTGGCATGTTTTTGCAGTGGCTGGTACCGGTTGAATATCTTCAAATAAAAACTACACAGAAGCATTCTGTGAAACTGCTTTCTGATCTGTGCATTCAACCTGCAGAGTTGAACCTTACTTTTTGATTGAGTAGCTCTGAAACACTCTTTCTGTAGAAACTGCAAGTGGACATTCGGAGCGCCTAAGAGGCCTATAGTGGAAAAAGGAATATCTTCAAATAAAAACTACACAGAAGCATTCTGTGAAACTGCTTTCTGTTCTGTACAATCAACTACCAGAGTTGAACCTTACTTTTGATTGAGCAGTTCTGAAACACTCTTTCTGTAGAAACTGCAAGTGGACATTCGGAGCGCTTAGAGGCCTATAGTGGAAAAAGGAATAACTTCAAGCAAAAACTACACAGAAGCATCCATCCTGTGAAACTTCATTCTGATCTGTGCATTCAACCAGCAGAGTTGAACCTTACTTTTCATTGTGCAGTTCTGAAACACTCTTTCTGTAGAAACTGCAAGTGAACATTCGGAGCTCTAAGTGGACTATAGTGGAAAAAGGAATATCTTCAAATAAAAACTACGCAGAAGCATCCATCCTGTGAAACTTCTTTCTGTTCTGTGCATTCAACTAACAGAGTTGAACCTTACTTTTGATTGAGCAGTTCTGAAACCTCTTTCTGTAGAAACTGCAAGTGGACATTCGGAGCGCTAAGAGGCCTATAGTGGAAAAGGAATATCTTCAAATAAAAACTACACAGAAGCATTCTGTGAAACTTCTTTCTGTTCTGTGCATTCAACTAACAGAGTTGAACCTTAAGTTTGATTGAGCAGTTCTGAAACACTCTTTCTGTAGAAACTGCAAGTGGACATTAGGAGTAACTAGGGAGGCTACTCAGTTGAAAAAGTAATATCTCAAATAAAGGCTTACACGAAGCATTCTGTGAGAGCTTCTTTCTGTTCTGTGCATTCAACTAACAGAGTTGAACTTACTTTTGATTGAGCAGTTGTGAAATACTCTTTCTGTAGAGACTGCAAGTGGACATTCGGAGCGCTAAGAGGCCTATAGTGGAAAAACTAATATCTTCAAATAAAAACTACACAGAATCATTCTGTGAAACTTATTTCAGTTCTGTGCATTCAACTAACAGACTTGAACCTTACTTTTGATTGAGCAATTATGAAACAGTCTATCTGTAGAAACTGCAAGTGGACATTCGAAGCGCTATGAGGCCTATAGTGGAAAAAGGAATATCTTCAAATAAAAACTACACAGAAACATTCTGTGAAACTTCTTTCTGTTCTGTGCATTCAACTAACAGAGTTGAACCTTACTTTTGATTGAGCAGTTCTGAAGCACTCTTTCTGTAGAAACTGCAAGTGGATATTCAGAGCAATATAAGATGAATATATTTTCACTTTAAGCATAAGAGTATAAGAGTAAGGGAACATGCCTGCAATTCCCCAAGGTTTGATTTTATCTTACATGCAGTTCATTATCCAGTCAGTAAGTGTTTGTTGTTCTCGATCCTGTGCCAAGTGCTGGGAATTGAGGGATGAGGACAAAGGAGTAGAAACTCGGCCTATTGAGATACTATTCAAAAGGCTCTCCTCAGTATAAGTTAGTAATCACATAAATAGACGAGATATTGACATATTATTATATATGCTATGAAGAAAAATCAGATTGAGGATTTTTATAAGAGGTTGAAGATGAAGTGAGATAAGTGGGATCAGGAAAGGCCAGTTTGAGGAAATTAATCTCAGGCCTGAAAGAGGAGAAGATGACAAGAGAATTCCAGGCAACCAGAAGAACACATGACAAGGCCTTCTAACAGGAGAATGTTCAGCGTGTATGAGTAATAGAAGTCCATGGTGGCCGGAGCATAGTAAGTGTGGGATGAATGACATGAGGTTATACACACATTTAGAGATAGGGGGTCAGAATATGGGGTGTGAGCTTTCTTGCACAAGTATTGGGAAGCTTCTGGAAGATTTTTCTAGGGCAATGACCTGATGTTATTCCTTTCCTGTTTTCGTTTTTCTTTTTTTGGTGATTACTCTCTTTGCTTTCTAGAGAACAGATGGTAGAAGGGGGAGGTGGAAATATGCAGACACATTAGGGATCCATCATAATATTGAACTGAACTGATGGGTTTGGCCGTGGTTTGACCTAGAGTGGTTATTATAGAGAATGAGCAGAATGGATGCATTAGAGATTTCTCAAGTTTGAAATGGTTGAGCTACGGATTGGATACAGGTAGAAAGATGGTA
Source organism: Hoolock leuconedys (assembly GCA_023748175.1). Lineage (NCBI taxonomy): Eukaryota > Metazoa > Chordata > Mammalia > Primates > Hylobatidae > Hoolock > Hoolock leuconedys. The sequence goes on from JAKGGE010001566.1 coordinate 16,122, forward strand.
AAGGAAGGGGCGACATCAGGTATACTTGAGTTTGGTGTTGACAAGGAGGGTGCATGGTAGAGCCGTTTATGAGAAGGCTTCAGTAGAAAAGGAATAACTTCAAGTAAAAACTACACAGAAGCATTCTGTGAAACTTCTTTCTGATCTGTGCATTCAACCAACAGAGTTGAACCTTACTTTTGATTGAGCAGTTCTGAAACACTTTCTGTAGAAACTGCAAGTGAATTGAGCGCTAAGAGGCCTGTAGTGGAAAAAGGAATATCTTCAAATAAAAACTACACAGAAGCATTCTGTGAAACTTCTTTCTGATCTGTGCATTCAACTAACAGAGTTGAACTTACTTTTGATTGAGGAGTTGTGAAACACTCTTTCTGTAGAAACTGGAAGTGGACATTCAGAGCAATATAAGATGAATATATTTTCACTTTAAGCATAAGAGTATAAGAGTAAGGGAACATGCCTGCAATTCCCAAGGTTTGATTTTATCTTACATGCAGTTCATTATCCAGTCAGTAAGTGTTTGTTGTTCTCGATCCTGTGCCAAGTGCTGGGAATTGAGGGATGAGGACAAAGGAGTAGAAACTCGGCCTATTGAGATACTATTCAAAAGGCTCTCCTCAGTATAAGTTAGTAATCACATAAATAGACGAGATATTGACATATTATTATATATGCTATGAAGAAAAATCAGATTGAGGATTTTTATAAGAGGTTGAAGATGAAGTGAGATAAGTGGGATCAGGAAAGGCCAGTTTGAGGAAATTAATCTCAGGCCTGAAAGAGGAGAAGATGACAAGAGAATTCCAGGCAACCAGAAGAACACATGACAAGGCCTTCTAACAGGAGAATGTTCAGCGTGTATGAGTAATAGAAGTCCATGGTGGCCGGAGCATAGTAAGTGTGGGATGAATGACATGAGGTTATACACACATTTAGAGATAGGGGGTCAGAATATGGGGTGTGAGCTTTCTTGCACAAGTATTGGGAAGCTTCTGGAAGATTTTTCTAGGGCAATGACCTGATGTTATTCCTTTCCTGTTTTCTTTTTCTTTTTCTTTTTTTGGTGATTACTCTCTTTGCTTTCTAGAGAACAGATGGTAGAAGGGGGAGGTGGAAATATGCAGACACATTAGGGATCCATCATAATATTGAACTGAACTGATGGGTTTGGCCGTGGTTTGACCTAGAGTGGTTATTATAGAGAATGAGCAGAATGGATGCATTAGAGAGATTTCTCAAGTTTGAAATGGTTGAGCTACAGATTGGATACAGGTAGAAAGATGGTAAAGGAAGGGATGACATCAGGTATACTTCGAGTTTGGTGTTGACAAGGAGGGTGCATGGTAGAGCCGTTTATGAGAAGGCTTCAGTAGAAAAAGGAGACTTGGAAACTATTCAGAAAGACTGTGTTCTGAATCTCATGGTAGAAACAGGAAGGATTCTATTGTATACAGTAACAGGAAGAAGAATGCAAATGCAACTTTTTTGACCAGCTTTACAGAGTTCAGCCAAACAAGCCATACCTAGTTCAACCTCATGTTAGAGATGAGCAAACTGAACTTCAGAACCTGTAAACAACCTGTCAGAATCAAAAACGAGCCAGAAGAATATTTCGCCCATTACATGGTACTTTGTTTATTTAAATAGTTATAATTATTTTAGATATTTTACTTTCTTGATTTTATTATTAAGCACAAGTAACATTGTACTTAAAGTTTATCTCTATTTTTCACTTTTCTTATTTTATCATAATTTCAGGTAAAAATCAATCAAAAAATTATATTGAAATTGAAATACTGAATTTTATACTAAAGACAAGGCATCCAAATGAAAATGAAATTTTCCAGGTGAAAATTTCCAAATCATAAATATGTAGGTACAAAAAACTTTATTTATAAAGAAAAAGATAATTCTAATTAATTGATGATTCAAAGGTTTACAACTTTAAAAGTAAATATTATCTTTGAAGTAAAGTCCATTTAAATTATTTATGCAGCCAAAGTTTTTGTAATTGTATATGTATATCATGTAAACTTTTTCGATAAAATGGAATTGGAAATGTTAGAGTATTATGCGGAAAAATCACCTAAAGGAAAAATTATCTCCTCATGAAGGATTACTTTAGCCACTTTGACAGGTGTAGGTAAAAGAACACTAAATGCACAT
>JAKGGE010002404.1:0-21148 GCA_023748175.1 Hoolock leuconedys
GGTTGGGGGCCGCACGTCGAGAGGGGAGGGGCCAGGGGGCGGCCCCCTTGTGACCAGCCCTGAGGAGAGGTCAGGAGAGAAGGCTGGCTGAGGAGCGCCTGGACAGCAGCAGTTGCTGACGTTCTGTATCACGCGCCTGGGGCCCAAGGTAACCCCAGACCTTTACCAACAAACTGCCGGGCTGGGGGTGTTGCGGGGGCAGGAGAGGGAAAAGGGAGCGGGGACTTCGGGGGTCGCGCGAGGATAGTGGTGGCCATAGAGGTGGCAAATGCCTGAAGGGAGGGAGTAGTAATCCGAATTCTAGGAGAAATCATAGGAATTGAAGTCGCAGAAGCAAGAAAAGGGGTGTGAGAGCACAAGCGCGAAAAAGCGTGAGAGGGCGCAAGAGCTGGGCGGACCGAAAGTGCGCTGAGGGGCAACGACTTAGAGTGGAACACACCGGGTCACAGAAGTATAGGTAAGGTAGAAGCAGAGGGACACTTTCTTCCTGTGAGTTCATTTTCCAAAAGTGCGTCCTTTCAGCCATTTTGGAGAGAAAATGTTGACCCAAGTGTTTTTTAGGATACAGGGAAAGAACGTCAGAGGAAGCTGCACCAAAGCGAGGCTGCGCAGGGCGCAAAAAAAGCAGTCAGAGGGTGGCGCCTTTTTTAAAGAAGTTTCCATCCTTTCTGTCCTAAAGCTCAGGCCCTTCCCCACCCCCACCGCTCGCTAGCCTTCTGTTCCCAGTCCCCTGGCCCCTGCATGATCTGATCGCCTTTAAAGCAGGTAACCGCCTCGGTCTCCCCATCAGCTCCAGGGGCCTCTCAGTTGAGTGGGTGGAGCCGACAGAAGCCGCGGGCTGAGCTCAAGGGCCGATGGGAGGGGTCCTGGGGGCGCTAACTGCGCACCGCGGCCATGACGCTGGGCAGATCATTCACAGAAGTCTCTGTCTCGTTTCATCTACAGTCGCAGCTCGTTTCCAAACGCCTTGCTCCTCAGGTCGGGTAGTGAGCTGATGGCCCAGGTTCGAGAAACTTCTTTGCCCTCCGGCTCTGGGGCCCGCTGGATCTCCGGAGGTGGGGGAGGAGCCTCTCTTGAGGAGGCGGTTGAGAAGGCGGGGAAAATGGAGGAGGCGGCGGCAGGGGCTACGAAGGCGTCTTCGAGACGGGAAGCTGAGGAGATGAAGCTGGAGCCATTACAGGAGCGGGAGCCCGCGCCGGCAGGCGTGGGCAACGGCGGCGGCGGCAGTGCTTTCCTTCAATCCCCCTTCGCTGTCACAGCAGCTCCTCGCCCGTTTGCCCGCGCCGCAAGCCCCGCCCTCGGCCCCAGCCCCGGGCCCGCTCCCGCAGCCAGCCTGGGCTCTCGGCCCCGCCTCCAGCCCGGCCCCCGCCCCCGCCGCCACCCCCGCCCCCACCGCCACCCCCGCCCCCACCCGCACCGCGGCCGAGGGCCTGGCGTGGATCCCGGCGCAGATCCAGGCCTGGGTCCAGGCCTCAGACACGGAGAAGCTGCTCTGGTGACCTAGACGGGTCGGGGGATCCTGGCGGCTTGGGGGTGGTTGGAGAGGTCGGGGATCAGGGGTCCCACAGGTATCTCATGTGGAGAGCTTTAAAAGTGAGTAGAGCAGCAGAAAGAACCTGAGGTTGATCTACCAGCGTTTCGTTTGGAGTGGGACCCCAGAGACTAGGAAACGTAAAGCAAAGTCATGCATCTGTCACGTATGTAGTACCCATATAGACAGAACTCGCTGTCTCTCTGTATGCTTTCTTTTTTGGCTGCTTCACTGAGAAACATATTCACAAACATGCAGAAACAAAAGCAGCACCATTTAGCTGTAGACCTTTATCATGGGGTCATATATTGCTTCATGTGTAAGGATTATGTATATGACAAAGACATAGAACAGATTGCCAAAGAAACAAAAGAAAAAATTTTGAGATTATTAACTTCCACCTCAACAGATGTTTCTCATCAACAGTTTATGACATCAGGGTTTGAAGACAAGCAATCAACCTGTGAGACAAAGGAACAGGAGCCAAAATTGGTGAAACCCAAGAAAAAGAGAAGAAAAAAGTCAGTCTATACTGTAGGCCTGAGAGGGCTAATCAATCTTGGGAACACTTGTTTTATGAATTGTATTGTCCAGGCACTTACCCATATTCCTCTACTGAAAGATTTCTTCCTCTCTGACAAGCACAAATGTATAATGACAAGCCCCAGCTTGTGTCTGGTCTGTGAAATGTCTTCGCTTTTTCATGCTATGTACTCTGGGAGCCGAACTCCTCACATTCCCTATAAGTTACTGCATCTGATATGGATCCATGCAGAACATTTAGCAGGGTACAGGCAGCAGGATGCCCATGAGTTCCTTATTGCAATATTAGACGTGCTACATAGACACAGCAAAGATGATAGTGGTGGGCAGGAGGCCAATAACCCCAACTGCTGTAACTGCATCATAGACCAAATCTTTACAGGTGGCCTGCAATCAGATGTCACATGTCAAGCCTGCCATAGTGTTTCTACCACCATAGACCCATGCTGGGACATCAGTTTGGACTTGCCTGGCTCTTGTGCCACATTCGATTCCCAGAACCCAGAGAGGGCTGACAGCACAGTGAGCAGGGATGACCACATACCAGGAATCCCCTCACTTACAGACTGCCTACAGTGGTTTACAAGGCCAGAGCACCTAGGAAGCAGTGCCAAAATCAAATGCAATAGTTGCCAAAGCTACCAGGAGTCTACTAAACAGCTCACAATGAAAAAATTACCCATTGTGGCTTGTTTTCATCTCAAGCGGTTTGAGCATGTAGGCAAACAGAGGCGAAAGATTAATACCTTTATCTCCTTTCCCTTGGAGCTGGACATGACTCCGTTTTTGGCCTCTACTAAAGACAGCAGAATGAAAGAAGGCCAGCCACCAACAGATTGTGTGCCCAATGAGAATAAGTATTCCTTGTTTGCAGTGATTAATCACCATGGAACTTTGGAAAGTGGCCACTATACCAGCTTTATCCGGCAACAAAAGGACCAGTGGTTCAGCTGTGATGATGCCATCATCACCAAGGCTACCATTGAGGACTTACTCTACAGTGAAGGGTATTTACTGTTCTATCACAAACAGGGTCTAGAGAAAGACTAGTCTTACGAGACCACTCACTGAAAAAAAAGTAAATGATTAGGCAAGGATTTTGAAGTGACACACAGACCTACTTGGAATGGACAATGACAATAACACCTATATGACAGCTAGTATCTTGATGTAAAGAACCTATTTTAGCATGGCCCGTGGGTCTGTCAGAAGAAAAAAATGAATACTAACCAGTGACCATTCAACCTTAAGAAATGGGGAGAGGGAGAAGAGGTTGAAAATGGTCACATAAAGCATAATGAAATGGAAAGGAAATGCTTTAGGTGGGACAAGCCTTGAGGTAGAGGTGTTCTGTTGCTTGCACATGGTGTTTGACTTCTGCAAATATCTTGTGAAGTCAGGGAGTATTCCTTTATCAGCAAAAACTTCACAATTGGTGTTCCAGCTGTGGCTGACCAGCCAAATAGTTTGAAAGAAAAATAATATTTTAAAATAAAGTTTAAAGAGCTTTAAAAGAAAAACATTTAAAAAGGAAAAAATCATTTTTAAGGTTTTAAAAGAAAAAACCATTTTTAAGTGTTGGAAAAAATTTAAGTAGTTATTTTTAAAAGAAATATTTTAAAAGTTAAAAGTAATTTTTTAATTTAAAGAAGTTTCAGAAGTTTAAAAATTAAAAGCAAAGAAAATTAAATTCTTAAAGTTTAAAAATGTAAAATAAACAAGGAACAAGGTTAAAAATGAAAGTTTACCAAAAAAAGAAAGAAAATACTGTTAAAAATTAAAGCTAGAAGCAAAGGAACATCTTAAAAGTTTCAAATGAAGGAAAATAATATAAATAGATATTTCAAAATTAAAGTATAAAATATACATATTTTAAAAAGTGTTAACAAAATTACTTCTATAATGATTAAGAAATAAATTTTCAAAAATACAGAATGGAATGCAATTCAGATTTTAGAGAAAAGTTTTAAAAGAGGAAAGTTTAGAATAATTCAAGACAAAAAGACAAAATGTGTTTAAAGACAAAAATTGAAAAAATATAGGAAGAAAATAGAGCCTTGTAAGATAAAAAGAACCTTAGATAAGTTCAAGAGATTTAAATGAAAACTTTAAATGTTTAAATAAAGATTTAAAAATTTGAGCTTAAAAAGAAAAACAGTTACATAGAAATTGACAAGTGAAAAAATGTAAAAGATTCAAGTAGAAAAAAATTATTAAAATCGAAAGTTGAAGAAGTTCTATTTTTTTATTTAAGCATATTAAAATACAGATGGGTATGAAAGAAATAAATGGAGGAGACAGGAATAACAAGACAGCGGTGTGTGAGTATATACATATATATTTTTGAGCTTTATGTTGATATATCAATATACTTTGCAGAAGAAAATAGACATTTTAATCATTATCTTACCATCCAATTGTGAAATGGCTGCAAGGCCTAAACACTAACTAACCCACCTTCCCCTCTTGAGATTCCATGCCCCATCTCATACTGGCTAAAAGTCGAATTACTTTCCTGTGAATCACAATCTGAGAAAAAATGAAAACTTTAGGGACTTTCTCCCATTTAGAACTGCATTATTCATACAAATTCTTAGCTTCTGAAAAGGGGCTCTTGATAATTTGGTGGCTTAGAGAAGTTAGATCACAGCTGTGAAGCTCTGGCTTTGGTATTTGAGCCCCATGGCCTGATTGAGGAAGTGGAAGGGACCCATATCTGAGGCCCTCCCACCTTCCTTTTTCCCTCTTCCCCCTCCAAGGGGAAACAAGACCTTTAATTTCCACAGTAGAGCTATGGGTTTGTGCTTGCAGTCCTTCTGCTCATTCTTTATTCCCTCTTTATTTCCTTTTTTTGTCACTCATGCCTAGTTCCCTGAACCCCTCACTTACCTGGCCTTACCTACATCTCTGAGCCCCAGCCTGCAGGGCTCCTTCTTTGACTATTCACCTGGTGGCTTTTACCCCTCCTTCAAGACCCAACTCACAGATGACTTCTCTGGAGTCTTCCCTGAATGCTCTAGGCAGGTATAAATGAGAAAATTGTTCCTCCCTCCCCTTCTTTATTCCTCTCACTGTGCCTCCAAAGTACTTTGTCCATACCTCGGTGATAGTACTTATTCTACTGTGATTTTATTGTAGCTTTGTGATTGTCTGCCCCTCTGCACTGAGCATCTAAGAACAGGGGGCCAAGCCTTATTCATTTCTGTGTTAATAAATATTTGTTAAATGTGAAGACGAGTTCAGTTTTTTGCTCTATTCACCTTGTCATTAATGTTTTCTCACCCCTTCATCCATCAGGCTGCCATTAAATGCCCAGTGCTATAATACAGTGTGATCAGTATTGTATTTTACTCCAAAGCAGGGTATGAAAAGCACTCAGCTGCAGGGGCTGGCTTAAGAAAGGTGCTCAGTGAGAAATAGCCAGGTGTGTGGAGGGAGGCCCAGGTACAGTGCAGAGAAAAGAGCACAGGCCTGGAAGTTGGCAGTCATGGAAGACTGGGTGGGGATGAGGAGCAGCAGCTGAAGGTGAGGCTGAGCTCTCTGGCATGTGTGTGGCCACACTGCCCCTCATCACAGTGTCCCTCAGCAGCAGTGTCTCACAACTGTGTACTACACCTCTCTAGGGTTTACCACTTAGTTTACCTTCCCTGTGAGACAGTAGTACCTCATCACTGCACAGTGTTCTTCATCACACTGCACATCATCACTCTACTACAAGGGAGTGATGTCTGGCGACTGTGTTTATTGAAGAGCTGTAGTTTATTTTTCTGCTTAGCACCCTCATTTTCCCACCATTCTTTGTGGACCTATTGGGGCTACTGATCACTTTTTCCTGCCTCTGTCACCCCTCCCCAAGTGAGCACATCACTCAGGCTGGGCCAGATTAGAGTTCTCAATTCTGCTGTCCCTCTACCAGTAGTCTGTTGCTAAATTGAAGGTATATGGACACTGGAAGAAAAAACGTGTCTCCCTCCTGACCCCACCCCCAAGCTCTAGTCACTATGCTATGATAACGTGATTCTGGGACTTTGAGAGGTCAATATCTGTAACACAAAGAGAAAACCAGAAAGAACTGGAGATTGGGAGAAAGAGCCCAGGGAACATCGTTTGAAACTTGTGTATCCAGCTGTGCCAGAAGTGCCAAAGTTCCCAGCTATCTGAGCCAATAGAGTCCTTTGTTTTGCTTAAGCTAGTTGTCAGTTGGGATCCTGTCATTTGCAGCCAAGAGTCTTGAACATACTAACCAAGCTATATGATTAGTGGAGCATCAGTTCCTAAGAACACAAAGCATGAGAGAGAAAAGGGAAGGAGGAGTGACCTTCGATGAACTTCATCATATAAAATTAAGAAACTGTAGTGGGTCCCTGTACATCTTTAAGAAGCAAGTTTCAGCTCAGCCACTGACCTGTGCTAGACTTCAAACCTTACAGCAATGAAATGCTTATTCCAAATAAAATGGAAAAAAGGCAATAATGTTATATGAGTACAGATTTAAATCAGGCACTGTGTTAACTGCTTTACCTTTATTATCTCACTGGGTCCTGGGTCCTCATAGTTCTGGGAGACAATCATTACTGAACATATTTCACAAACTGGGAAAGTGAAAATCAGAATAGAAAAGTGATTTGCTTAAGTTCACTCTACTGTTCTAATCAGTGAAGCCAGTATTCAAATGCAGGTCCCCAAAGCCCATGAATGTCCCATCATAATCCAGTATAGATAATTCAAATATATATATTTTTGCTTTTCCTGATTTTGCTATGGAAGACAGGATAAACCAGCATGGTACAGAAGGCAGCTTCTGACAAATCTGGATGCAGGTAACCTGCAAGGAGAGAGTAACCTATCAACCACACAAAGTTGCCCATGCTACAGGGGTATTTGTTTCTGTGGAAATGGCTGATTCAGATAGATCAGGCTAAATGACTTTCCTAAGGATAATCTTGATGGATGAAGCCAAAATATTACCCCCAATATAAGACATGTAGCCTCACTCAATGCTATATGCCAGGCTGAGCCCCAAGACCTGACTGTAAGATCTCATGTTTTTGCTGTCTGTAAAACCATCAGCTCTTTAACCATACAAGACTTCTTTTCTAACTTCAACACCATAGCCATCACTTTGAGTGTCACTTTTATCACCCCTCTCCCTCAGATCCTCCCAAAATGCCCGCAACACCAGCTCCTCCAACGAGCCCGGGGAGGGACTTACCTATTGGGACCTTACCCAGGTGGTCCAATACTGATTTGCAATGTACAGCTTCTGTTGTTTCTGAATTGCTTTCATTTCCTTTAGATTCTCTTCCAAACACACAGTAGTGGCTACTCCAGGCTAGGGCCGGACCTATGTGTTTATAAATCCCACAGGCCTACCACAGTTTATGGCAGTACTTAACATGCTAGCTGAATGAATATATGAATGAATAAATGAAGACATTCCATTCTATAAGCCTCAGCTTCAGCAGGTGACTTCATGTCCTATTTTTCTGAAATCAAAAATCTCATAAGAATGCCTGATTTACCCACATCTACACACTTAAGTTTCCATCCATCCTCCATGCCTTCACTGTCATTTCAAAGGAAAAGGAATACTGCTTCTTTTCTGAAGCTGCACCCACTAGCCTCCTTCTTCTCATCCATTCCTAACAGCCAGAAGGCCTTACTCCTACGCACTTCCCTCTATTCCAGTAACAGCCATGTTTTCACTAGACAGATAAAATCCAGCAACTAGACATCCTAGATTTTCTATGGTAGTTCCTCAAAAATGTTGTCCCATCATCCTTGTAAGAGATAAAAAAAGTCTCCCAAATCCCAATACTTCTCCAGAGTGTATATTATCCCCAGAAGAAACCCAAGAGTCTGTTTTAAAATCCAGATTTGGGGATCATGTTTAAAAGAAAAATACATTACCTTTGCTCCCCTTCGTTTTACTGCCAAATTCTTTCACATGTGTTTTTTTCATACATTATTTTCACTTACCTCCTGCTCCATCTTTAGTTCCCTGCATTCTGGTTTCTGCTTGCACCACTCTGTTGAAACTACTTTTGCTTAAGTTAAAATGACTTATTTTTTCAAAATTCCTTGTTTTACTACTTTATTCTATTTAGTAAAGAGATATATGATATTTGCAGATAACGGAACAACAATCACAGCATATTTGAAGTTAAAGCTTTCCCAAAAAATCCAGATCATAATGTTGCCATGTTGGCTACCATTTAGGAGCAGTTTCCCCTTCCCTTATACTAGGAGGGTATGCCAAATCTGAGAAAGGGACTGCAGCTAGAGGTGGAGCAAGTGGAGTTGAGGAAGGAATTGCACAGAAAATCAGATTTTTAAAAACTGTATCATGTTTTAAATGTATCAGAGAAGTTGGTATCTAAGGACAGGTGTAGAAAATACTTTTTGTATGCCAATGAGGTCTTATCCAGAATCTAACCATGCACTAAATTGATCTGTTTTTAGAAGAGTCTCCTTAAAGACACACCTGTATTCTATATGCAGTCTTACAATTTGAACCCTCTTTCTCACTAACCCTTTAATAGAGAAACTGACTGGTCTGTGATTTCTACTTCTTTATGATGAGGTACCTGTGGTGAGGCCTAACTAGGCAGAAGATGACTGAGGCACCAGAAAGACTTGAGCTGAAATCACATCCCAGATTTGCCATTTATTAACTGGCGACACTGGGCCAGTAACAGAATCTTGTGCAAAGCCCTCCCAGGATTGTAGAGGAGACTAAAGCTAACAGTCTTTGTAAAGCATTTGGTGGATAGCAAAATGCTTGCTATCTACATATGGTTGAAGCTAAAAAGAAAAAATAGTCATATCTCTTGTCTCACGTGTCAGCGTCCAAATACTGTCTTTGATCCACACATGTCCATAATAGATAAGAAGTGCTAGCTCTCTGGAAGCATATTTTCCAGCACATTACATGGGATTGTTACCTGAGGAAATCCTCACCAGGCAGGGCTCTCCCAGTGGGGTGTGTCTTACTGTTGGCTATACTTGATAAAGAATATGAGACTCAGAGAACTTGAATATTTTTTCCAAAATAAATAGTAACTAAGACACAGAGCTGGGTCCCAAAGACTGAATGTTAACCACCAGGCTGTGCTGCATCCACAGAAGCTGCCCTGGTCTAGACCAACCTCTAAGGATCTATTCTCTACCCTGGTTTTGCTCTCCTATACACCCAGGTCAAGTGTTGCCTCCTCCAAGAGGCCTTCTCATATCTCCCAAATCAAGAGAGAAGGGGCACTCAGAGCACAGAAGCACTACCAAGACAGTGTCCACAGATTATAAAGGGGTCATGTCATTCGGATTAGACCGCAGCCCCAATGCCTGACTCTTCTATCCCTGCCCCTTTGTCAGTAGGGATAGGGCTACATAAAGAGGCCTCCACAAAGAAAACAGGTGTCCGGTAAAAAAGGAGCTAAAAAAACTTCCAAATCTCAGTCACAATACAGGAACCTGGAGGGAAAGTGCTTTGGAATTATAGACTGGCTTGTGCAGGAAAACGTGTTTTTTCTCCCCTAGGGAAGGGCATTTTCTCAGCCACAGCTAAGCAAAGAGCTGCTCCTCTCTGGGTTAGCAGACCTAGAAGGAAATGCTGAGTCAGTCATTTGCTAGCTGTGCCACCTGTGGCTTGGATCCCAGCTGCTCTGAGACAGCCCTGCACCCTTTATGCAGGCAGGGAGGCAGGGCACAATTTATAAATACTTCTGTCTTCTGAGCCTTCGCTTTCTCCTGTGCAAAATCAGAATCATGAGAATGCCAGCCCTACCTAGATTGATTGATTCAGCAGATATGTAAAGAGCACCTACTGCTGCACTGGGCACTATGAATATACAGCCTAACAAAACTGGGCACAAAAGCAAGTAAGTCAGAGTCCCTGCCTGAGGTCCACATCGGGAAATGCACAGGAATGTGCTGTGAAGATTAATGTTAGTTAATAAAGGCCTAAAAACCACTCGTAATCAACAACTTAACATTTGGGAGGTGGGATTGTTACAGTGCTTCAAAAAGTTTCTGAAAACAGTTGTTATTGAGCTAGACACGCCTTTAAATCGGCCCACACGCTATCGTGACCAAACAAACGATTTCTTCATCGACAATTGTCCTGCAGGAAAACCTCAGAACAGCGTGATGGGTCACTACAGTCAAAATGAAAATGAATGGGTCTGCATGGTTTAGGCCTTTCTGGAGTTCACTGGTTCCTCCAAAATGAAGCTGCGTCTAACCTTCTGGTGGACTTAACAGACTGCTAGACCCCACTCCCAAAGTTCCCAGTTCAGTGGGTTGGGTGAGGCCCAATAATTTAGGTTTCTAACGCTGTACCAGCTGATGCGGATGCTGCTGGCATGGAGATGGCACTTTGAGAACCACTACTGTGGGATAATGTGTAAAGAAGCCCAGGTCAAGGCACTCTGGCCTTGGTAGCAGGAGCCATGTCTGATGGAGCTGGTTTCCCAGGACTGTGTTATGTTGGCGTCTCTTACAGATTCTAGCTGTGGCAGGTGTGGCAGTGTCCTTTGGGAGTGGGATGGTGTATGAAAGAGCAGGATTGGGAAAAAGCCTGCCTCTGTGCTCCTGGTAGCTCACTCAGTACCTTGAAAACTGGACCCCTGAAGCCTCACACAGCCTTCTTTCTCCCAACCTGGGCCCCTTCCACCCAGCCTCCTGCCCCCGCACTGATGGATCCCCTCTTCTGTTCCTTTTCTGCCTGCGCACCAGCTCGTAGCTGGTCTGCCTCCGACCTTCTGAAGCAACAGCCTCAGACACCACTGGAGTGTGCCCTCTCCTGCCCACAGACCCACGGTGACTCCCTGTGGTCTCTTGGTTAAAATGGAAACTGCCCAACTTACTCCAACTCCCCCCGCCCACCCCTGAGTAGGTCCAACCTCAGCTTCACTTTCTGCTTTTTTGGGCTGCAGCACTTCAACCACAGAAGCCTCTGTATTGTCCGTGCATATGAGATTATATATGTGAAAACATCCGGCCTGTTAGTCTATTGCCTTCCCTTTGCCCTTGGATGTTCATTTCAAAACATCCCCTAGAGTAGGTGTTTTAGTTGGGGTTCTCCAGAGGGACAGAACTAATAGGTATATGTATCCTACACACACACACACACACACACACGTATATGTATATATATGAAAAGGAGTTTATCAGGGAGAATTGGCTCAAATGATCACAAGGCGAAGTCCCATGGTAGGCCGTCTGCAAGCTGGGGGAGAAAGCAGCCAATAGTGACTCAGTCTGAGTCCAAAAGCCTCAAACGTAGAGAAGCCAACAGTGTAGTCTTCAGTCTGTGTCCCAAGGCCCGAGAGCCCCCCTGCAAACCACTGGTGTAAGTCCAAGAGTCCAAAGGCTAAAGAACCTGGAGTCTGATGTCCAAGGGCAGGAGGAACAGAAGGAAGCATCCAGCACGGGAGAAGGATGAAAGCCAGAAGACTCAGCAAGCCAGCTTGTCCCACCTACTTCCATCTGCCCTGCCTTACCCGTGCTGGCAGCCGATTGGATGGTGCCCATCCACACTGAGGATGAGTCTTCCTCTCCCGATCCACAGACTCAAACGTCAGTCTCCTCTGACAACACCCTCACAGATGCATCCAGGAACAATACTTTATCAGCTATCTAGGCGTCCTTCAATTCAGTCCAATCAAGTTGACACCTAATATTAACCATCACAGTAGGGATCCTCAGCCTTTCAGTGCCTTGGATCCCTTTGATATCCTGGTACAGCCGGTGGATCCCTTAAGACAATGATATTTTTAATATAAATATATATAACTGAATACACGGGATTATAAAAATGCATTGTATGGAGATGGCATTTTGTACTTTTAGAAAGATATTGTGATATGAGGAAATTTTTTTTATTAAACCTTACATAACTATCACAAGATGGGTATAATAACTACCATAAGTTCAAAGTAGTGCTGAGCATAAGTGATACTCTGAGAAATGTAAAAGAAGTGTAATGTGATACCAAAATTTTTATTGGCGACACAGTCACTTGTAGTACTACTATCAGTGGAGTTTCATGCCTAGGCTCATAGTTTTAGGACAGGATCACTTTAAGTTAGAGGTGGGCGAAAACAAAGACGCAGCTCTTTTCCCCACACACATGCACAGACCTCTGAATTCCAAGCTCTGACTAGGCTTGCTTCTCGATGCCCTGAGCACTTTGCCTGCTTAGTGGGCCAAAGAATTACAGATCATTTATTAAGTGCATATCGCGTGCTCTTTTCTCTTTCATTTTTCCCACAAAACTTTGGTATGCTCTATTTATGAAGAAAGAGTGATACAAAAACAAAGAGCATTATTTCAAAATCATAAATGTATTAACACTTAAAACTGACAGAATTAAAGAAAAAAATAGAAAACCCACAATCACAGTTGGATGTTTTAACACTGCTCTTTCAATAATTCATGAAACAAAAGGCCATAAGTCAATAAAGATACAGAAGACTAAACAACACTGTGAACCAACTTCTGGTAATCGATAGTTATAAAATACACCACTAATATACACCATAAAATACAGTCTTCCTTGAGTATCTGCAGGGGATTGGTTCCAGGACTCCCATGAATACCAAGATCCTTGGATGCTCAGGTCTCTTATATAAAATGGTATATAGTATTTGCATATAACCTATGCACATACTCCCGTGTACTTTAAATCATCTCTAGACAACGTATAATACCTAATACGATTATGTGAGTATGGTTATGCTGTATTTTTAAATTTGTATTATTACTTTTTATTATTGTATTGTCATTTTTATTTCTATTTTATGTTTTAAAATATTTTCAATTGACGGTTGAATCCACAAATGTGTAACCTGCAGATATGGAGGGCTGACTGTACACATCTTTTGAAATGTGCTTAGTATTCAGGAAGATACAGGAATTGAGAAACTTTTTCTTAGAGAGAAAAATAGTAAATATTTTAGGTCTTGTAAACTACTCAGCTCTGATGTTTTAGTATAAAAGCATCCATAAATAATGTATAAATAAATGGGTGTGACCTTATAAAAAAAAAAACCTTAATTGACAATAACAAGCTGCCAGCTCACAGGGCATACTTTGCCAACCCTAAGATGCACTATATTCTAGGACCATAACACAAGTTTTAACTAATTCCAAAGGAAGAAAATCATACAGAGTACATCCTCTGTTCACAACCGATTAGAAATCAATAATATTTAGATACATAGAAAAGTCTCCATTACATGGTGCTTAAAAAATCACATTTCTAAATTACCCACGGAGTCAAAGAAGAAAGAGCCAAACCTGACATAGATAAAAGACCAATAAAAGACATTGGTTATTACCAGAAAAGACCAATGTCCCTCATGAACTAAGATCCAAAAATTCTCAATAAAATATTAGCAAATTGAATCAAGCAAGCTATAAAAGGTTATTATATAACGATGAAGTGATATTCATTAAAAATTACAAGGCTAGTTCAACATTCAGGAATGAATCTAATTCATTCATGACATTAACAGAACAAAGTGATCATCTCAACAGATTCAGAAAAAAAAAGGTATTTTTCCAAATTTAATCTACATTCCTAACTAAAACTTAACAAAAACATTTGAAAACTAGGAATGAAAGGATAAAAGTGCTTTATGAGAGATATGATTTGCAAATATTTTCTCCCAGTCTTTGGTTGTCTTCTCATTCTCTTTATAATAATTTTTAAAGAACAGAAATGTTAAATTTTTATTTTTAACTTTTATGGGTACATAGTAGCTGTACATATTTATGGGGTACAGGAGATATTTTGATACAGGCATAATGATGTGTAATAATCACATCAGGATAAATGGGGTATCCATCACCTCTAACATTGATCATTTATTTGTGTTACAAACATTCCAATTATACTTTTAGTTCTTTTTAAATGTGCAATTAATTATTGTTGATTGTAATCACACTGTTGTGGTATCGAATACCAGATCTGGGCCAGGCGTGGTGGCTCACGCCTGTAAGCCCAGCACTTTGGGAGGCCAAGGCGGACAGAACACTTGAGGCCAAGAGCTCGAGACCAGCCTGGCCATCATGACGAAACCCCGTCGCTACTAAAAATACAAAAATTAGCCTGGTGTGGTGGCGCAGGCCTGTAATTTCCAGCTACTCGGGAGGCTGAGGCATGAGAATCGCTTGAACGCAGGAGGCGGAAGTTGCAGTGAGGGGCGAGATCGCGACACTGCACTCCAGCCTGGGTGACGGAGTGAGACTCTGTCTCAAAAAAATAAATAAATAAGTCAGCCCGAAATACCAGATCTTATTCTTTCTACATAACTATATTTTTGTACTCATTAACCATGTCCACTTCCCCAGCCCCCGCTTTTCCCAGCGTCTGGTTACCATCATTCTACTTCACTTAACATAATATCCTGCAGTTCCATCCATGTTGTTGCAAGTGAGAGGATCTCATTCTTTTTATGGCAGAATAGTACTCCACTGTGCATATGTACCACATTTTCTTTATCCATTTGTCTGTTGATGGACACTTAGGTTGCCTCCCAATCTTGGCTACTGTGAATAGAGCTGCAATAAAGATGGGAGTGCAGATATCTCTTCAAAACAGTGATTTCCTTTCTTTTGGGTATATACCTAGCAGTGGGATTGCTGGATCATACGATAGTTCTAATTTTAGTTGTTTGAGGAACCTCCAAACTGTTCTCCATGGTGGCTGTATTAACTCACATTCCCACCAACAGTGCTCGAGGGTTACCTTTTCTCCACACCCTCCAGTGCTCCAGGGTTCCCTGTTCTCCACACCCTCGCAAGCGTTCCTTATTGCCTGCCTTTTGAATAAAAGCCATTTTAACTGGGGTGAGATGATGTCTCATTGTAGTTTTGATTTGCATTTCTCTGATGGTCAGTGACGTCGAGCACCTTTTCACATACCTGTTTGCCATTTGCATGTCTTCTTTTGAGAAATGTCTATTCAGATCTTTTGCCCATATTTTAATCAGATTATTAGACTTTTTTGTATTGAGTCATTTGAGCTCCTTAGATATTCTGGTTATTCATCCTTTGTCAGATGGACAGTTTGCAAATGTTTTCTCCCATTCTGTGGGCTGTCGCTTCACTTTGTTGATTGTATCCTTTGCTGTGCAGAAGCTATTTAACTAGATGCGATCGCATTTGTTCATTTTTGCGTTGGTTGCCTGCGCTTGTGGGTTATTACTCAAGAATTATTACTTTGCCCAGACCAATGTCCTGTAGAGCTTCCCCAGTGTTTCTTGAATTCTTCGTTGGTAAAACCAGGCTGATTATACTAGTACCACCTATCGTTGAGAGATGTGGACAGAATTCAATAGCTACAGAAATAGCAAGTGCATAGGGCAGAGCCTGACACATAGTGAAGGCGAAATATACGTAACCTCTCTGCTCCTTCTCAACGATTTTCCTCTCAGGATCTTTTCACACATTCCTTTACCTGGAACTGTGTTTCCCTATGACTTGCCTTGCCTTCATTCGGGTTTCTGCTCAAATATCACCCAGAGAGGCCTTCCCCAACCCACCATCTCAGGGAATAAAGGGCATTTTGTTTCCCTTTGTTCATTTTATTTGACTTTATTTCCCACTTTATAATATATGTGCATGTGATGTCTCCTCCAATAGGATCAAAGTGGCCCAAGGGAAGGCAGTTTTTCTTTTTTGCTTATTGCAATATCCTTGGTTCCTATTAGAAGCATAGCAAACTTTCAGAATGGTCTGTCGACTAAGTGAAAAAATAGTTGGAAGAGGTGCTTACTATTACCATCCTCATCTTACAGATGAGGTGAAATAATGTCATACAGCTAATAGATAGTAGAGTCAGGATTGAACCTCTGCACTCAGACACAACATCCCTCTCTCCAACTAGAGTGTACTGTGTTTGCAAGTGACTTCAATGTTGGATGCAAATGGCCCTCAAATGTCAGATCTAAAAGTTGAAATTGCTAAACACGGACATTTCAAAGACCGACAATTGTGTTCCGTTATGTTCGTGCTTCAAATAAGTAAAATGTCCTGTCGTTGATGATGAAGAAATTAAACGATCAGCATATATCAGTTCCATGCCATCATGCATGTGAAATCAGAAAACTCAAAAATACTTTATCCCAGTGTTCAAAGAGCAAATGAAAAAATGCTCAGAAAATATCAGAATTTTGAGAAATATCTTCTGTATAATGAAAAATCCCTTGGGCCATGAAATATTAATGAAACTTCATAAAGAAATAAAATGATGGCTGTGTCTTTGCCATTCAAATTCAGTCTTGCCTGTGATACCTGTCTACTGAAATGAGAAGGCAACCTTCTAGAAATCTTACAAATCACAAAACGAAGGTTGGGGTGACCAAAATTTTAGAACATCAACCTTGGATATATCCACTGGAGACAAGAAAGCATTGTGTCATAATCAGTAGTACATGTGTGCATTATTCCTTTAACATAAAATAAGAAAAATAAGAGTTCCCTTACAATTACATATCACTCCGTATTTCTTTCTTTGGTTTCATAAATGCCATTGTTTAAACAAGGTGACAATGGGACTAGTTTACAGTGCCAAATAGTAGTAAATAAATGGACTATTTACGCAATAGATGTGAAAAATATAACGGTATAGCATAATGTTCCTTTCTGTCTTTTGACACGGCAATTTATGGTAACTCTTTTTAGAAAAATTCTTATTGGATTTTAAAATTTTGTTGGCTGTATTATTACTTTTTATCATACACAACCAGAAGACTTTTTAAAAGGCATATGCAGAAACAGCAGTAATAAGCACACAGATATTTACCCACATTAAAAAAAAAAACCCACTGGCTTGTTTCATTCTGTCACCCAACATAGTAAGATATTTTTATTTTTTCTGTCATAACTCTTCTCTGAACTGCCCGCCGTGTTAGAACTTCCTTTTTTCTTTTATTTTGTGCAGTGGCTAATCGGCACTAAACCAGACTTACAATTTACTTAAACATATCCAGTTCTCCTCTTCCCAAGGCCACATTAGAGTGCCTCCTGGCATCAGTCCAATGTAATGACATTGAACTAAATATCCTCTCAACAAAAGCGTTTGAGCATGGATTTTACTTCTACCTACAGTAGGTTTTAGATTGTAGAAGTCGATTTCCAGGTTTCCAGAAATGTGCATTTCCTTTCTATACATAAGGCTTGCTTTGTCAGTCAATCGGGTCCTTTGTATCAGTGATTCCTCCGATAGACTGTTCATGGCTAAAGTGTCCATAATTCTTAAGCACTCTGAAGCACACTGGATGTCATTGTATGTTACATCGCTCTTTCTCGGGAAAAAGGTTTTTAAAGATCAAGGGTAATTTGAACTTGCATTGTTGAAGTTGGATTTCCTATAAGTTAAATTATTAGCAAAGAAGTTGAGAAAGTCCTGTTTGATGTGGAAGCCTTTTGCTAGTGACTTTTTTCTCTTGATTTCTCAAGCAGTCTTTTTGCCAAAAAAAAAAGTGTCTTTTTTTTTTTTTTTGCCATGTCAGTTTTCATTGCAACCTACACATAACATGGAACAATTCAGGGGCAGTCAGTTGATAGGTTCTTAAGCTCTTTATGGCCTCTTCAAGGACCTTCACACAGTTTTGGAGAAATGGCATATACATTTCTGCTTTACTGTATCTCTCGTCTCCATTTTACTGTAATCCTTTTCTTTATTCCTATCTTCAGCACATTTCCAAATAAGAGAAAGACATTCTTCTTGTCTCACACTTTGAAAATATGATTTTATGGGCAGCTGGACATCTTAACATCTTTTCCATGGTTGGCAGCAATGACAGACATCTTATAGTCCCATGTCTCTGTCAAACCTCATTACTTACTTCCGCATGTTTGAGGAAACTAAAAAGTGGCAACAAACCTTCGCTATATAGGTCTCAAAATCACAGGTAAGCAAATCACACTTTTCTTCTCATCAGTGTTGAGTACATGGTGTGCAGCACATTTAACAGGTAAGAGCTTTTCATTTTCTTTGATAGGAAGTTTGTAGGCTGGATGGATTCTGCCAAATTGTACATTTGCTCTGTCTTTCCACTATGCAGATCGATGAGCAAAGCTGAGTTTGTATTTGGGAAGATATCAGCAATCTTTTGCTCTATGTGTCTGCGGTTTCATTAAAATCTTCACAGGAATCAAGAAGACTATTTGCAACTGCATTTTCCAAATCGAATTACGTAAGAGCTTGGGGGAGATGTTTTGGTCATTGCCATTGGATGCACACATCACTTGACACACTCTAGAAAGCATGATAGTTGGTAAGATCTGACAGAATAAGCTCTACACGCATTCTAAGGTCCCAACACATCTGCGATCAAACTTTCTCTTATTCATGTACAGAACATGTTTGTTGCAAACTCTGAATGTAACTTCACTCAGCTTCATAGAGCAATCAAGGAAATGGAAGCACACTGTGTGTGGGGTCAGTGTGGTATGCCTAAAATAATTCAGCAGCCTCCGTTTTCAATGGGACATTGGTGACTTTTTTGGGAGTCTTTTGGTTGCTTTCACATCCCCTTCTCCACCATACCTGACCCCAAATTATTTCTGCATTTTGTGTAGTGTTTTCTGCTTTTGTCATTTACCTCCCTAATCCAGTCTTATGTGTTCTTCCATCTGTCACTAAAATAACACAATAATTTGTCTGTCTTTTTTTTTTTTTTTTTTTTTGGTCATGCTGGCAGTGGTACTGTCATCATTCTCGTTTTCGTGATGTGAATTCTTAGATCTGTACTCACAATGTACAGTGAATTCACTGTATTCACAACGTTAAAAGTTAAACCAGCACTATCGCAATTCAAGTCACAACTGTTTATCCACAGACAGAGTGCTAATGCTCAGGAATACAACATGCTTAAGTTGCGCACTAAATTCACATCAGAATGTCACCATGTGTAATCCATTATTGGGGGCCCCAAATCATAGTTGCCAATATCAGCAGTGAGGGGACAAAAGCAACCATGGAGGCCGGGCACGGTGCCTCACACCTGTAATCCCAGCACTTTGGGAGGCCGAGGCGGGCGAATCATGAGGTCAGGAGTTCGAGACTAGCCTGGCCAACATAGTGAAACCCCATCTCTACTAAAGATACAAAAGATTATCTGGGCATGGTGGCAGGGCCCTGTAATCCCAGCTACTCGGGAGGCTGAGGCAGGAGAATCGCTTGAACCTGGGAGGCGGAGGTTGCAGTGAGCCGAGATCACGCCATTGCATTCCAGCTCCGGGCGACGCAAAGCAGACTGCCTCAAAAAAAAAAAAAAAAAAAAAAAAAAAAAAAAAAAAAAAAAAAACAACAACAACAAAAACAACTATGGAAACATGGAAAGTGGATAATCTGTGCGGTGTCCATTTCACACTAAAAACAGGGTTACTTTCAGCCCCTATATTGAGGGCCACTTGTAAGAAGCCTGTCCCTCCTCCCACCCCAAATTTCTACACTCATCTGTGAAACCTGTGTCTTTGCATGTCCCTCAGAGAGGTTTCCAGGACACAGGAATCTCGGTGCTCATGTCAGGATAGTCAACTTCAACCATTTCAGCGGAAAGCCTAGTGAAATTTATCTAAAATATGAAGTTTGGGAGAAATCTCATCTGAAATCATGTACCAAACCTTATGGGTACATGCTGTGTGTAGCCATAAGAATGGGTTGAGAGAAGGAGGTTAATGCAAAAATACTCAGATGAACATGTATTCGAATTTGAAAGGCATTGACCATGGAATGCTGGGAAGAAAGTCTGAAATTTCAGCCAACGATTCAGATAATTTTGCAAATGTTTTACTTTGGGGACAAGTCATCATGTTCAATTATCTCTGGCTGGTGCCATAAAGGATATAAAGCAAATATTTGAAAGTCTTTTCTCAATAAACTTTGTTTACCATCTTACTTCAAGTAACCTGTGGAAAGAAGCAACATTCTGAAAAGCTAGAAATTGAAATAACGAAAGTGTGAAGAATCCCTGGACCCAGTCAGCTCCTCATATCACCGCAGCTGCAAAAGAGTTTGGAAGTTCTGGCCGGGCGTGGTGACTCACGCCTGTAATCCTAGCACTTTGGGAGGCCGAGCAGGTGGATCACCTGAGGTCAGGTGATCGAGACCAGCCTGGCCAACATGGGGAAACCCCGTCTCTACTACAAAACTACAAAAAATTAGCCGGGTGTGGTGGCACATGCCTGTAATCCCAGCTACTTGGGAGGCTGAGGCAGGAGAATCGCTTGAACTCAGGAGGCAGAGGTTGCCATGAGCCGGGTCTGTGCCACTGCATTCCAGCCTGGGTGACAGATCGAGACTCATTCTCAAATAACAAAAACAAAAACAAACAAACAAACAAAAACAAACAAACAAACAAAAACAAAAAAACGGAGTTTGGAAATTCTATCAAGCAATGTATAAGCATTTTAAGAGAAATCAGCTGTTAAGCTACAAATTTAATCATGTGTTACATAGTTTTGTCAGAAATCACTTATTGAGGGGATATAAAGAACCCGTTTCAATATTTCATTGATATACTGATTTATGTATTGATTGATATTACCATACCCTTTGTAAGTTATTGCGAATACCATCCTCATTTGTGTGTGCTCTCCAGGTTTCTTTCCTCTGCCGTCCCTCTTTTAGGGATGGAAGGCGTTCTGGACACCAGGGTAGATTCTCTTCAGCTCTCAGTCGCTTTCCTGATTCTCCACTGGGATTTGTCCTACTGAAGCTCTGTTTTTTTAGAAACCAGTTTGTGTGCCCAGGAGCAGTGGTTGATCCACTTTGTGTGAGCTGCATGGTAGAAAGGGCAAATGACTCCTGTATTGGGTGGTGACCTTAAACCACCTTTTCCTCCACTGCTCCTGTCAGGCCCCATCTCACAGTTTGACAGTGAATGAGAGACTTGAGGCTCCTTCCATCTGCCATTAGAGCCAATCAGGCCTGTGGAGATCAAATGCTCTCGATTTTCAGGGCCAGTTCTGATTACATCTAATTGTATCATTGTGAAAACTGCAATTTGTTCAATGTGTGGGCAAATGTGATTGAATTTT
Organism: Hoolock leuconedys; assembly: GCA_023748175.1. NCBI lineage: Eukaryota > Metazoa > Chordata > Mammalia > Primates > Hylobatidae > Hoolock > Hoolock leuconedys. Next base: position 21,128 of record JAKGGE010002404.1, read on the forward strand.
TATATCTTCATGAGGACTCCA
>JAKGGE010000283.1:0-23916 GCA_023748175.1 Hoolock leuconedys
TATGACTAGCGCTGGCTGTGGCTTTGAACCTCTATTCAGCAACAGAACATTTCCCAGCAGAAAGGCTGGGAGTGTGGTTAGGTGCCCGGGTGGGCCACAGATAGAGCCTGTCCATGTCACCGAAAGACCATTTACTAGAAAGCCTGTAAACCTTTACAACACTGTCTCCACACAACAGAGCTGCGATTTCTTTTCTTTCTTTCTTTCTTTCTTTCCCTCCCTCCCTCCCTCCCTTTCTTTCTTTCTTTCTTTTTTTGAGACAGAGTCTTGCTCTTTCACCCAGGCTGGAGTGCAGTGGCATGATCTCGGCTCACTGCAGCCTCCTCCTCCCAGGTTCAAGCAACTCTCCTGTCTCAGCCTCCCGAGTAGCTGGGATTAAGGGTGCGCGCCACCACACCTGGCTAATTTTTGTATTTTCAGTAGAGACAGGGTTTCACTATGTTGGCCAGGCTGGTATTGAACTCCTGACCTCAGGTGATCCGCCCGCCTCAGCCTCCTAAAGTGCTGGGATCACAGATGTGAGCCACCTCGCCCAGCCCAGAGCTGCGATTTCAAGTGCATCTTCTCTGTCCCATGTGCCATGAACCTAGGGCTTTAGAAACAGTGGGAGGGGCCAAGGCAGGTGGGTGAGGGGGTCAGTGACGCAGGAGCAGGGCTGCAGACAGGAGAGGCAGAGGGCTCAGAGACGGCTCTAGCCCAAGTTGGTTACCCCTCTGCTAAAACAGCGCAGCATATTTCAATTTTTTTTTTTTTGAGACGGAGTCTCCTTTGTCGCCCAGGCTGGAGTGCAGTGGCATGATCTCGGCTCACTGCAGCCTCCTCCTCCCAGGTTCAAGCAACTCTCCTGTCTCAGCCTCCCAAAGTGCTGGGATTACAGGCATGAGCCACCTGCTACTGCCAGGGGTATTATTTCCCACTTTTTACAGCTTATGTCTGTAAATGCCTAGAGACGCACCAAATCTTTAGACAACCTGCCAGCCACAATGACACATCAGGACATCCTGGGTCCCTGCCCTGCCTGCCCCAGGCTTTGGGAACCTGCTTGGTCCAAGGGTCCGCTACTGGCCCAGCTGCCCTTACCATGGAACTCGGCTAGGTGTCTGGCAGGCCACACCCCGCCCACCTAGAGGTGCTTCTAGGGCAGACACAGGAATAACTTTTTCAAGAAGGGGGTTAGTCCAAGCCTTTTATTCACAGTGGAACCCTGGCCTGGACCTGCCAGGAGTTCCTGTGGGAAGCCTCGACTGCTCTCCAGACCCCACAAGCCTTCTCTCCACCCTGCTGTGTTGTCCAGAACAGACCTCAGGCAGGGAGCCCCAGACCTGCTGCCGCATCGAAGCCAAGACCCCAGGCGCTTGCTGTTCTGGAAGCTCAGGCGAGACTCTGGTCAGGCTCTGCCCCCACCCCCACAGAGCGGCTTGATTCCTCCCTTGCCCCGAAGACTGGGCCTGGCAGACACCAACCCAGGGTGCAGCAGGCCCGGCCTGCCTCTCACAGCCCCCATCTGGGAATGGCCCACCCTCCTCCCCATTCCCACAGGTAGGCAGGAAAGGCAGCTCTCACCTCGAAGCTCCCACGGCTGTCTTGCTGCCCAAACACCCACACACCTGTCTAGGTTTCTCCAAGGCCACCAGGAGCTCATCACCCTCCCTACAGGTCAACCCCATTTCTTTCTTTTTTTTTTTTGAGATGGCGTCTCACTCTGTCGCCAGGCTGGAGTGCAATGGCACGATCTGGGCTCACCGCAACCTCTGCCTCCCAGGATCGAGCAAATCTCCTGCCTCAGCCTCCCGAGTAGCTAGGATTACAGGCATGCACCACCAGGCCCGGCTAATTTTTTTTTTTTTTTTTTTTTGTATCTTTAGTAGAGACGGAGTTTCACCATGTTGGTCAGGCTGGTCTTGAACTGCTGACCTCAGATGATCCCCATCCTCGCCTCCCCAGCAGCTGGGATATATGCGGAGCCACCGGGAGCCCAGCTTAACCCCATTTCTTGAGGATTCAAACAAATCTCAGGTGCAAAGGGAACAGAGGCCTGGGGTCGCTGAAAGAATCCAGGTTCTGGCTTGACCTTCTAGTGATTCAGCCCGTGCCTGTAAGACTCAAGTCCTACCTGCCCCCTGGAACAGCCACAGGATCCCAGCACGTCAGGCTGGTGAGGCACTTGTTCACATGTGGAGCTGGACCCAGGGGTCAGATGCCAACTGAACAACAGCCCACTCCAGGCAGGGCCGGACTCTATGACCTACAGTACTCACCCTGGCGCCTTCACTCTTCTGCTGCTGCCACCTGTGACCACAGGGCTGAAGCGGGGCGATGGGCTTGGTGGTGGTGGCACTGCCAGGGCGCCAGGACACAGGCAGAGGGAGACCTGTCAGACTCAGGTCCACACCTGCTGGGCTGCACTCCAGGGTGCTGCTGACAGCTGCAGGAATTTCAGTGGGGCAGGCGGGCCTGGCGGGGGAAGCAAGAGCTGCAATGGGTGTGCAGTGGGGAGCTAGGTCCCCTGCACCCACCACCTCCAGCCCAGCCTCAGCTGGCCCAGGACACCTGGCTCCACTGGCCATCAAACTTCCCAGGAAGGCCTGTCTCAACCTATGCACCCCTCTGGCTGGTGGCAGGCTCCTTGACAGGAACATGAGGGAGCTGTTCTGAGCCCAATGTCAGTGTATGGCCAGACGGGAGCCCCTTGGTTGGGTAGACCGGTGGGCAGTGAGGGCAAGGCCCATGGGTGGGAATAAGCCAGCAGCACCCCAGAGGGAGCCTGGGCCACAGGCCATTGTCAATGTGAGCCAGGTTCTGCCATCTACCCCACACCGTGATTCTGAGAAAGTCACTGCCCGAGCCCCACTCTCTTCTTAAAAGGGACATTTGATTTATTTTTTATTTTATTATTTTTTTGAAACGGAGTCTTGGCCGGGCATGGTGGCTCACGTCTGTAATCGCAGCACTTTGGGAGGCCAAAGGCCCGAGGCCGGATCAAGGTCAGGAGATGAGACCATCCTGGCTAACTCACGGTGAAGCCCTGTCTCTACTAAAAATACAAAAAAATTAGCCGGGCATGGTGGCAGGCGCTTGTAGTCCCAGCTACTTGGGAGGCTGAGGCAGGAGAATGGCGTGAACCCAGGAGGTGGAGCTTGCAGTGAGCCAAGATCATGCCACTGCACTCCAGCCTTGGTGACACAGCGAGACTCCGTCTCAAAAAAAAAAAAAGAAAAAAAAAAGAAACGGAGTCTCGCTTAACATTCAGGCTGGAGTACAGTGGCTGATTCGCCTCATTGCCACCTCTGCCTCCCAGGATCGAAAGCAAATCTCCTGCCTCAGCCTCCTGAGTAGCTAGGATTACAGGCATGCACCACCATGCCCGGCTAATTTTTTTTTTTTTTTTTTGGATCTTTAGTAGAGATGGAGTTTCACCATGTTGGTCAGGCTGGTCTTGAACTGCTGACCTCAGATGATCCGCCCATCTCGGCCTCCCAAAGTGCTGGGATTACAGGCGTGAACCACCGAGCCCAGCGAACCCCATTTCTTGAGGATTCAAACAAATCTCAGGTGCAAAGGGAACAGAGGCCTGGTGTCGCTGAAAGAATCCAGGTTCTGGCTTGACCTTCTAGTGATTCAGCCTGCCTGTAAGACTCAAGTCCTACCTGCCCCCTGGAATGCCACAGTGATCCTGAACACGCTCCAGGACGTGAGGCACTTGTTCACATGTGGAGCTGGACCCAGGGGTCAGATGCCAACTGAACAACAGCCCCTCCAGGTGGAGGTAGGCCCTCGGACTTAGCCACAGTACCTCACCAGCTCTTCCCTCTTCTGCTCGGCTGCTCGCACTTGAGACAGAGAGCGACGGCATGGGCTGGTGGTGGTGTACTGCTGAAGCCAGACACAGGCAAGCAGAGGGAGACCTGTCAGACTCAGGTCCACACCTGCTGGGCTGCACTCCAGGGTGCTGCTGATGGCCCGGGTGCCTTTCATGGTGGACGAGGCAGGCCCTGAGCGGGGAAGCAAGAGCTGCAATAAGATGCCGTGGGGGAACTACAGTCCCTGCACCTGCTACCTTCACCTCCAGCCCAGCCTCAGCTGGCCCAGGACACCTGGCTCCACCTGGCTACTTCAAACTTCCCTGTTCCCAACCCCTATGCACCCCTCTGGCTGGTGGCAGGCTCCTTGACAGGAACATGAGGGAGCTGTTCTGAGCCCAATGTCAGTGTATGGCCGGGCAGGAGAGCCCCGGATGATGGACAGGTGGGCAGTGAGGGCAAGGCCCATGGGTGGGAATAAGCCAGCAGCACCCCAGAGGGAGCTCAACACAGGCTACTGTCAATGTGAGCCAGGTTCTGCCATCTACTACACCCGTGATTCTGAGAAAGTCACTGCCCGAGCCCCACTCTCTTCTTAAAAGGGACATTTGATTTATTTTTTATTTTATTATTTTTTTGAAACGGAGTCTTGGCCGGGCATGGTGGCAGGCTTGTAGTCCCAGCTACTTGGGAGGCTGAGGCAGGAGAATGGCGTGAACCCAGGAGGCGGAGCTTGCAGTGAGCCAAGATCACCCCACTGCACTCCAGCCTGGGCAACACGGTGAAACCCGTCTCTACTAAAAATACAAAAAATTAGCCGGGCATGGTGGCAGGCGCTTGTAGTCCCAGCTACTTGGGAGGCTGAGGCAGGAGAATGGCGTGAACCCAGGAGGTGGAGCTTGCAGTGAGCCAAGATCATGCCACTGCACTCCAGCCTGGGCAACATAGTTAGACTCCATCTCATAAAAAAAAAAAAAAAAAAAAAAAAAAGGTGGGAGTGGTTTTGTGAGGTCCAGACAAGATGCTGGTCTCAAGGCCTCAAGGCTGCAGTGGTATGCCTGTAATCCCAACTACTCGGGAGGCTGAAGCAGGAGAATGACGTGAACACAGGAGGCGGAGTTTGCAGTGAGCCAAGTTCATGCCACTGCACTCCAGCCTGGGCAACACAGTTAGACTCCATCTCATAAAAAAAAAAAAAAAAAAGGTGGGAGTGGTTTTGTGAGGTCCAGTCAAGATGCTGGTCTCAAGGCCTCAAGGCTGCAGTGGGCGAGCACTCACTGGGTAATGTTATTCCAGCAGGGGACGGGGGTTCTGACGATCAATCGAAGGGATAAGCTTGGGGATGCTGGCTTCCTTACTTTGGAACTTCTCAGAGCAAACCCTGCCAGCTCCCAGCCCGTCCCCACGTGGTGCCTCAGCTGATCTTTCTGAACAGGTCTCAGCTCGTGCATATGCCCCTGCCAAAAACCCTGCAACAGCTTCCTAGGCACAGAGAATAAAGTCCACACATCCAACTCCTGCAAGATGTGGCCCTGTACTCTCTGTGACCCTGCCAGCTCCCAGCCCGTCCCCACGTGGTGCCTCAGCTGATCTTTCTGAACAGGTCTCAGCTCGTGCATGTGCCCCTGCCAAAAACCCTGCAACAGCTTCCTAGGCACAGAGAATAAAGTCCACACATCCAACTCCTGCAAGATGTGGCCCTGTACTCTCTGTGACCTCGCCAGCTCCCCTGCTGTGCCCCTTTGTTGTGGCTTCAGCCAACACAGCCTCCCTGGTGCTCCTCAAACTCAGCCAGCTTGGCCCCGGCCAGTCACCTGCCTCTAGGTCTCAGGACACTCCCTCCCTGCACTCAGAGGCCTTCCCTGAGCACCCATCACTCTTCACTCCCCATCCGGCTCTGACTCCCTTCCTGTGGCTGTACACAGTTGGTTTATGGATTGTGTGGCTCCTCTGCAACCCCAGCACCTGCAGGGAAAGGCACTCAGCTGAACCAGTAGATGAATGGGAGAAGCTGGAGCCAGGGACCAACGTTGAGAATTACCTCCCTGCCACGGTGGCCTCCAGTGGGCCAGCAGGCACCCAATCTATCGCCCAAGGTCACTCTGGGCTTCCTTCAGCCCAGCACCCCACAGCAGGTCCAAGGTCCCTTCCACGGAGAGATGGATACCCCTACTCCCTAGAGGCTGACCCTGCCACTGACCAGGCCCGAGTCCTCAGTTATGCACTTCCGGTTGTGCGGATGAAACTTAACACCCTCCTCTTGCAGGGCACTGTCCACCCCTGGCTGGACCCATGCAAGCCCGTGGAGCCCAGGACTCTGCTCTCAGCCACACATGCAAGCGGCTCTGGGATGGCGAACGCGGCCTCTCCATGGAAACCTCCAGGCCAGAAGGGAGGCCTGGGAGGCCACTACATCTTGGATAAAACTGTGTCCCTCCCAGGACTTGAAGGGGCGGGGACTGATGACGAGCGCCAGGACCTGGTTCCCAGGGTGGGCTGACCCTGACCCTGACCCTGACCCTGACCCTGGACAGAGAGGCCAGAGCCCACGCGCAGAGCCCTCCACTTGTTCTCGGGGCAGCTCCCATCTCCCCATTTTCCCTAGGGCTTAAGGCAGCCGGGCCAGAGATGCCGGGACTGGACTCCATGTTGTCCTGGGGACCTAAGGGGAGTGGAGGGAAGTGGAGGGGGTGGAGGGGATGGAGGTGGGGACCCACACCCTCAGGCACGAGCCTGTCCTCACCTGCGCGGGCCCCGGACCTGCCTCCCCTGTGCGCACCCTGGTTCCCCCTCACTTCCCCCGGACCCCTCCTTCAATTGCGCGGGCACCGGATCCCCCCCTCACCTGTGCGTGCCCCGGATCCCCATCACTTCATCACTGGACCAGGACCTCCCACCTGTGCGGGCTCCGGACCCCTCCAATCTCCGCGCGCCCTGCAACCCCCTCCCTTGCCCGGGCCCCCCTCACCTGCGCGCGCCGGGGGCGCAGCCGCGAAGCCTGCCTGGCGCGCGGGGCCTGCAGATTCGGCCGGCGGGCAGGGGATGCGGAACCAGTCGCGCCCAAAGCTCGGGTCGGCGACCTGGCACCCCGCCACCCCCGACACTGCCCCGAGGCCCGGTGACAATGAAGCGGCCAGACGGCCGGGGTGAGCGGCGGCGGCGGCAGCTAGCAACTAGCCTGAGCAGCCGCCTCCCCAGCCCGTCACGCCGGCCCGCCTTTCCTGCGCGCGCCGACTCCGGATTGGCCCTTCACGCTCCCGCTCAGGCCGTCCAGGGAGCTCACTGGGCCGCTCGGCTGTCCTTCGGGAAGTTCAAGCGTGGGAGGAGCGGCGGATGGCTGAGGGACGCGACTGCAGAGAGCGGCTGATTGGACGCGGCTGGAAAGGGGCGGGTCATATGGAGGGCGGGGGGCCGAGGGCGGTGGAAGGAGCTGGCCGGGCGGGGGCGGGGCCCCAACGGTTGTGGGCGGGGCGTGAGGTGGGGGTGTGATGGGCGAGTGGGGAGAGGCAGATGAGGGCGGGGCAAGGCAGTTGTGGGCGGGGCACGCAGGCCCTTGGGAGAAGACACCAGGGAGGGCGCGAGGAGCACCGGGCCTCGGCTCCGCTTCCCGACACCCCCAGGCCGCCGCACTCCCGCGGCCCCGGGCTCCCCCGCTGTCCTAGGCCGCTCTGTCCCCACCCGCGTGCGCGCCTCCCCTCGTTACTCAGTACGACTGTGAGGGCGTGTGGGCGCCTTGCTAACCTCCCTGACCTCCTTTTCTTCGCGCTGCTTTGTTGCTGTTTATTTCCTTCTCCAAAGTTTTAACGCTGCGCCCGTGCGTAGCCGCTCTGTGACTCCCCCCTCTCTCCGGGAGCCCTGGGGATCCCGCCCAAGCCCTCTCCAGGGAAGCCATCCTTCCCCTAAAAGTCACTGCACACTAGTCTCCCCTGCCCCCGCTTTTGAAAAGTCCAGTGCTCTGTGAAAAAGTTTGGTTTATGGGCCAGGAGCGTGGCTCACGCCTGTAATCCCAGCACTGTGGGAGGCCGAGGCGGGCGGATCATGAGGTCAGGAGATCGAGACCATCCTGGCTAACACGGTGAAACCTCGTCTCTACTAAAAATACAAAAAAAAAAAAAATTAGCCAGACGTGGTGGCGGGCGCCTGTAGTCCCAGCTACTCGGGAGGCTGAGGCAGGAGAATGGCGTGAACCCGGGAGGCGGAGCTTGCAGTGAGCCAAGATCGTGCCACTGCACTCCAGCCTGGGCAACAGAGACTCCGTCTCAAAAAAAAAACACCCCAGTGACACTGGCTTAAGTCCCCCATTTACTTTTAGGAGTTTCCAATGTGATGGAACCGGTGCCCAGGCTCACAACCCCCACCCCAGCTTTCTTCACTCTGGTCACATGGCTTCCTTCAGAGCTTTGTGGAAAGTTGTGCAGGCAGACACTTCTGTCCACCTGGGGCACTGATGTCATGCCAGGGCCTGTCCTGCAGCTAACTGGGGTCACAGGCCTCCAGGAGTCTGGGCCGAAGACAGTGTTTATGCTGCACCTGGAACCGCTTTGCCTGTTTCTCACTCTCAGAGCTCCCCTCCAGTCAAAAGCTCTGGAACCCAAGGCAAGAGCCCACATGCAGGAAGCTAGGGCCCAAAGGGGAGAGAGCTGGCTGCGGGGAGAGGCCAAGGCCGCCCAGCAGGGAGACAGAGCGGCGTCTCACCCTGACCAGTGAGCCCAAATTACCTGTCCCACCGGGGCTCAGGGACCCCATTCATTGTCGTCCTTCCTGGGCACAGGGCTGCGTTTCCCAGCACCCCCTGTGGCCCAGCGCCTAAGTTATGGACAGCTGATTGCAAACCAGTGTGGTGGGAAAGGGGACCACAGGAGCCATCTTGGAGGCTGCTTGAGCCCCCGGCCAGCCTGGACCCCCAGGAACTGACAAAGGTGAGGGAAGGGCACCAGCAAAGCCAGGACACCATGGGCTTCTTGGAAATTATTTGATATTTGATGGTTCCAAACAACATCAAAGTAATCAATGTGGGAGCAGCTCAGACCTGTGCCGAGGGGATGGGCACCATTCGGCACTCCCCACCACCCTTGCTGGGACCTCTCCCCAAAGCCTGGCTCCCGGTGCCCACCGCCTTCTGGAGGCCCCAGTCCCGCCTCGCTTCTGCCCATCGCTCTCACCACAACCCTCCCCGCCCCAGTGTCTCACTCATGCCTTACACCTGGACTCCCCAGTGGGGCACACCTTAGAGGGTCTCACGTGGGAAGCCCCATGGCGGGCCCAGCCCGGGTTCTGCACGTGAGCCTCCTGGGAGCCGCCCCACACCTGGCGCTTCAGCGCCTGCCAGGGTCCCTACAAGTGGTCTGCAGACCACACTTTGAGAGCGGGCTCCCCGGGTGGTGGCCGACGCCTGTCACCTGTGGCCCCACTTAACCCACCCTTCACCGGCACTGAGTCCCCCGGCACAGACCCCGGGATCCAACCCCGACTACGCAGAAAGGGAAGCTGCACTTGGGGTGACAGGAGCAGGTCAGGGGCCCTGCACCAGCTGCTGCCACCGGTGCCTCCGCCTCATCCTAGCTGCCCATGGAGGGAATCCCCCAAGTCCGGCCCTGACTCTGACCCCCATCCTCACCCCCATCTGCATCCCCATCCCCACTGGACTCCCCAAAGACCACAGCGCCCTCTGCTGACACCAGAGTCCCACTGCTGAGAAGGCTGATTGGCTCAGCTCTGTCAAGCCCAATCACGTGATCAGAGCAGGGCCTCCTCTGATTGGCCATCCTGGGGGCACTGTGAGTGGCAGCCTGCCAGGCCTTGCTTTTGGGTGGGAGCCGGGTTCCTTCAGCCCCTGCACGGCAGGTGCAAGCCCCGACTCCCGCTGCAGGGGATTCTGGGTGGCGCTGGCGCCCGGGCCTCTGGGGAGCCCTGGACCGAGCCCTCGGTGGTTGAGCTGGGCCCAGAACACCTGGCCTTAGCTGTCCCCTCTCACTCTGAGGTCATTGGGCCAGGCTCTCCCTCTTACAGGATGCAGTGGACGCAGAGGGGGCTGTTGGCTGAGGAGGGGGTACTTGAGGGACTCTTCCTTGAGGGTAGAGACAGAGACGTGCTGAGACTGTCTTGGGGGTCGTCCATCCTCAAAATCCCACATGGGCCCCCCCAGGTCGCCCCCTCCCCACCTGCCCTGGGAAATCTCCCAGCAGCTGTTTTCTGGAACAACTGACGGCTAAGGTCAGCTGGAGGTCAGAAGGAGGGTTTAGAGCCCGGGTGGGGGTGAGGATGGGGAGGCCCCAGGAGGGGTGGGGGTGGCCCGGCCAGCCGGGAGCCACAAAGGGCAGAGAGAGTGCAGCGCTGCGGCCAGCCGCCAACGGGGCCGCGAGCAAAAAAGCTTTCCATGTCGAACCCTGTTCCACATGTGGCTGGACCACGACTTGTGTGTCTGTCCACTCATGGGTCAACAGCACTTGGGTGCTTCCACCTCCTGCTGGCTGTGACCAGGGCTGCTGTGGACTCTGGTGCTCTCGTGTCTGCACCAGCCGCTGCCTTCAGTTCTCTGGGGTCTGTAGCCGGAGTGGCATCGTTGAGTCATGTGGGAATCCTGTGCTCTGCTCTTTTTTTTTTTTTGAGACAGAGTCTTGCTCTGTCGCCCAGGCTGGAGTGCAGTGGCATGATCTTGGCTCACTGCAACCTCCACCTCCCGGGTTCAAGCGACTCTCCTGCCTCAGCCTCCCGAGTAGCTGGGATTACCAGTGCCCGCCACCATGCCCAGCTAACTTTTGTCTTTTTAGTAGAGATGGGGTTTCACCATATTGGCCAGGCTGGTCTCTAACTTCTGACCTCAGGTGATCCGCCCACCTTGACCTCCCAAAGTGCTGGCGTTACAGGCATGAGCCACCGCACCCAGCCTATGCTCCACTTTTTGAGAGGCCGTCAAACCTCACTTGCTTTTTCAATCCAGATTTTAACCTTTGGGGGAAAAGAAAGATTTTTTTTGTTGCAGGCATGAGCCACCGCGCCCGGCCAACGACGTCTCTTAAAAAAAAAAAAACAAAACTGTGATAAGGTCGGGCGTGGTAGCTCACGCTTGTAATCCCAGCACTTTGGGAGGCCGAGGCGGGTGGATCACGAGGTCAGGAGATCGAGACCACGGTGAAACCTCGTCTCTACTAAAAATACAAAAAATTAGCCGGGCGTGGTGGCAAGTGCCTGTAATACCAGCTACTCCGGAGGCTGAGGCAGGAGAATCGCGTGAACCGAGGCGGAGCTTGCAGTGAGCCGAGATCACACCACTGCACTCCAGCCTGAGGCGACAAAGGGAGACTCAATCTCAAAAAAAAAAAAAAGAAACCCCGTCTCTACTAAAAATACAAAAAATTAGCCGGGGATGGTTGTGGGTGCCTGTAGTCCCAGCTACTGGAGAGGCTGAGGCAGGAGAATGGCGTGAACCGGGAGGCGGAGCTTGCAGTGAGCCGAGATCACACCACTGCACTCCAGCCTGAGGGACAAAGTGAGACTCAATCTCAAAAAAAAAAAAAAAGAAAGAAAAAGAAAAATACAAAAATTAGCCAGGCGTGATGGCAAGTGCCTGTAATACCAGCTACTCCGGAGGCTGAGGCATCAGAATAGCTCGAATCCGGGAGGCGGAGCTTGCAGTGAGCCGAGATCACACCACTGCACTCCAGCCTGAGGGACAAAGTGAGACTCAATCTCAAAAAAAAAAAGGAAGCAAGCTGGGTATGTGCGTTTAGAGGTGCTGTGCATTTTCAGCATTATAAATGAATAGAGATGAGTGGCAATAGTTACTTCGGTTCATAGATTTTTGGTATCTTCACTAGTTTTGGATCTCTTCCACTAAAGGGATTGCCTGTTGAACGTTGTTAGGAATGTAAGTACTGAAGGCAAACTGCCTGGGTTTGAATTTTGTTCTGTCCCTTGCACTCTGCCTGGATTCAAATCCTAGCTCTGCTTATTATTAAGTTCTTTTAAGGTGATGTGATCTTTGAGCAAATGTCTTAGCTTCCGCTTTCCCAAGTAAATGGACACAATAGTTGCTACCTTGTGAAAGATTCGTGTAACTGACCAGCATTTACCAAGTAGCATCAGTGTTTAGTTTTAGTCATTGGTGATTCTGTAGTTGGATTGTGAGGTGGTACTGGGGTGGGGGGTGGCGTGTGTGTGTAGCACTTAATTGCATGCGGAAAGGAAAAGATACTTTTTATAACCGAGAGGCAGCTTTTCTCTGCTTTTGTGTCAAAAGGGAAGAAGGGAGTTTGGAGAGGGAAACCAGTTCTCTTTAATACTAAGCTCTCTTCCTCAAAGTCAGAGGTAGATAGAATGTGCAATAATTTACAGAATTTCTAGACTGAAACAATCTGATTTTTTTAATGTATTTTTATTTTTTCAGGTTGAGACTGAGCTAAAGTTAATCCGTGGCGATGTGCTGGATGTACTGGACAAACACCTCATTCCAGCAGCTAACACTGGCAAGTCCAAGGTTTTCTATTATGAAATGTAGGTTCTATACTAGAAAGGAAAATGTAAGATTAAAAGTTGGCCTTTTTAGAATCATGACTTTCTTCTATATAGGTTTCCAACTTTTATTTAAAAATAATTGTTTAACGTTAGAAGGATAGTCAATGTTGGAATAAAAAGATGGTCAGGCTATTACAAAAATGCATTAGCTTTTGCTTTACTTATTTATATTCTTTTGCTTTCATGGGACCTATCTCATTCCCCTCCCCTAAACGGCCACACATTTCACAATGCTAGCTGAATATTTCATGTAGAAATTTAATTTTATGATTAATACACTTGTGCCATTTCTTGGAACCACTTGTTTGTTTAATTCTAGTCTATCAAATGATAATTTTGTTGATATTTAGAGGATCCTCAGTTAATTTCTGTGGCATTTTTGGTTATATTTAATAAGGAAAATAATAGGAAATATCTAATAAAAAAAGAAACAAAGCCAATTATTCCTGAGCATGTTTAAAATTATTGAAGTACACTTGTTAATTTTTAGTATAGAACCTATATTTCATAATAGAAAACCTTGGACTTGCCAGTGTTAGCTGCTGGAATGAGGTGTTTGTCCAGTACATCCAGAATGTCGCCACAGATTAACTTTAGCTCAGTCTCAACCTGAAAAAACAAAAATAAATTCTAAAAAATTCAGATTATTGAAGTCTAGAAATTTTGTAAGTTATTACACATTCTATGTACCTCTGATTCTGAGGAAGAGAGCTTAGTATTGAACAGAATTCATTTCCCTCTCCAAACTCCCTTCTTCCCTTTTGACACAAAAGCAGAGAAAAACTGCCTCTTGGTTATCAAAAGTATCTTTTCCTTTCTGCATGCAATTAAGTGCTACACACACACACCACCCCCCACCCCAGCACCCCCTCACAGTCCAACTGCAGAATCACCAATGACTGAAACTGACCACTGATGCTACTTGGTAAATGCTGGTCAATTACATGAATCTTTCACAAGGTAGCAACTATTGTGTCCATTTACTTGGGAAAACAGAAGCTAAGACATTTGCTCAAAGATCACCACCTTAAAAGAACTTAATAATAAGCAGAGCTAGGATTTGAACCCAGGCAGAGTGCAAGGGACAGAACAAAATTCAAACCCAGGCAGTTTGCCTTCAGTACTTACATTCCTAACAACGTTCAACAGGCAATTCCTTTAGTGGAAGAGATCCAAAACCAGTTAAGATACCAAAAATCTGTGGACCAAAGTAAATATTGCCACATACACAGTTTACTTTTTTTTTTTTTTTTTTTTTTTTGAGAGGGGGTCTCGCTTTGTCACCCAGGCTGGAGTGCAGTGGTGTGATCTCAGCTCACTGCAGCCTCTGCCTTCCAGGTTCAAGCAGTTCTCATGCCTCAGCCCCTGAATAGCTGGGATTACAGGCATGAGCCACCCCGCCCAGCCTATTTTTTGGTTTTTAGACAGAGTCTTGCCCTGTCACCCAGGCTGGAGTGCAGTAGCCCTATCTCAGCTCACTGCAGCCTCTGCCTTCCAGGTTCAAGCAGTTCTCATGCCTCAGCCCCCTGAATAGGTGGGATTACAGGGGTGTGGCACTATATCTGGTTAATTTTTGTATTTTTAGTAGAGATGGGATTTCACCACGTTGGCTATGCTGGTCTTGAATTCCTGGCCTCAAGAGATCCACCTACCTCGGCCTCCCAAACTGCTGGATTATAGGTGTGGGCCACAGGTTCAAGCAATTCTCCCTGCCTCAGCCTCCTGAGTAGCTGGTCATCACTGACCAAATAATAACTCAAAGTTTTAAATGTGCAGAATATAAAAAGGAAAAACCCTCATTCCTAAAAAAAAAAAAAAAGCCTCATTTCCTCAGAAACAACATTTAGCTATTTGATGTGTATCTTTCCAAATATTTGCCTATGTAAATATATATGTGTATATGGCTTTTAAAAATAAGAACAAAATAATATCCTTTACAGATAGTTCTGTAGCATATGTAGAGAATATATATGCATATACTGAATGTAAATAGATATGCCTTTTACATATAGTATTATGGACACTTTCCACAGATATAGATGTGTGCTGCTTTTTTTACTGACTGCAGAATATTCCATTGATGGACATCTTAATCCTTTGCTGATTAATCCTCTACTAATGACTGTTTGCATTTCTTTGCTCTTTATCAACCATACTGCAAAGAATATCCTCATGTCTACATATTCTTATCTTTTGGCAGTGTTTCTATTAAACAGATTCCTAGAAATGGGATCAGGTCAAATGGGATGTAGGTCACATAGTATGTGCATTTTAATATTTGCTAAGTAGTAGTGTTTAATTACGCTTTAAAGAGTTTGAACACTACAATTCTAAACATGTTTGGACAGAAAAATTAGATTATTTTAAACAAAATGAAATAAGCATATCTCATAAAAATTAACACGTTTGATTTTCACACAAACATTTTAAATTTCTCTTTCTTCTGCAAAAAGCACCCTACCTTAGTATGCACTTCTTATGCATATAATGCAAGCAATCCATATATTAAATAACTTACCTTTCACAGTAAACCTATAGACAGCATCCTGCTCCACACAGAAGCTGGGTGTCTTTTCCTTCTCTGACATTAGCTATTTATTTTGTAGAGTGTAGATTCTAGAGAAATAATGTAAAATACACCTGTTGCCATATGCAGATACTTACCACATTTAGAAAACAGTGGTGAATTCTATTGACAGTTCCTAGAAATGGGATCAGGTCAAATGGCATGTAGTATGTGCATTTTAATATTTGCTAAGTAGTAGTGTTTAATTACGCTTTAAAGAGTTTGAACACTACAATTCTAAACATGTTTGGACAGAAAAATTAGATTATTTTAAACAAAATGAAATAAGCATATCTCATAAAAATTAACACGTTTGATTTTCACACAAACATTTTAAATTTCTCTTTCTTCTGCAAAAAGCACCCTACCAGGCCGGGCGCGGTGGCTCACGCTTGTAATCCCAGCACTTTGGGAGGCCGAGGCAGGTGGATCACGAGGTCAGGAGATCGAGACCACGGTGAAACCCCGTCTCTACTAAAATACAAAAAAATTAGCGAGGCGTGGTGGTGCCTGTAGTCCCAGCTACTCAGGTGGCTGAGGCAGGTGAATGGGGTGAACCCCGGGGGGCGGAGCCTGCAGTGAGCCGAGATGGTGCCACTGCACTCCAGCCTGGGCGACAGCGAGACTCTGTCTCAAAAAAAAAAAAAGCACCCTACCTTAGTATGCACTTCTTATGCATATAATGCAAGCAATCCATCTATTAAATAACTTACCTTTCACAGTAAACCTATAGACAGCATCCTGCTCCACACAGAAGCTGGGTGTCTTTTCCTTCTCTGACATTAGCTATTTATTTTGTAGAGTGTAGATTCTAGAGAAATAATGTATAATACACCTGTTGCCATATGCAGATACTTACCACATTTAGAAAACAGTGGTGAATTCTATTGACAGTGGCTCTCAGTCATTAACAGGCTGTGGAACACCTCATGAGCTTGATAAAAATATCAGTTCCCAGGTCTACACCTAAAGATCCTGATGTAAGTGGCTTAAACAATCACTGCTCAAATACTCTATGTCAACTCAGAATCCTGACCAGAAAGTGGTTGCAATGGATGAAATATCATCTGTTAAAGAATAGGGTAAGATTTGAGTATAGGTGGATCATGTTTTGGGTAATACCTTGGTCAGTGGTTAAGAGTATAGTCTGTAGTTCAATAAAAGGCCAGTTTTGGAACGCAATTGACCATTTACATGCTGTGTAACCTCAGCAAAGTTGCCTAACCTTTCTGAGCTCTGGGTCACTTTTCTGTCAGATGGAGATATTAATAGTACCTAAGCTGTACTATTGCATTGGTAAGATTAAACAAACAATGTATAAAAAGCACTCAGTAGGAGTAAGCCTCAACAATATAAGTAATTGCTATTAACAGCTTGATTCATCATGAATATGCACTACAGAATACTCTGCTTAATGGTGTCCATTCAAGTAGTGAATTATCCTAGAGCATGCATATTATGATTTGAGTTATAACATATTCTTAGTTTCAGTGTTCCAGAACTGTGTCTCCGTTGTAAAGTGGTTAACTCTGTGGTAGTCCTCCCCATCTCCCCCAATTTCCCTCCATTTCACCTCTTCCTAATCTTTGCCTATGATTCCTCTTAACCAGTGATTTTGATTTGCCAGAAAAACAAAACCAAACTCATCTTTATTATTTCCCCAGGCCGATCACAGTCCTGAACAGAAGCATCCGATATACATTTGTCGGTCTGGTGGCTTTGGTACCATGACTGCCTACAGCAGGCCGATGACAGCCACTCAGTTGTCACCAAACACGGTGTGAGGGAAGGGGGAGGGGACAGGGAACTCTCGGAGCAAACAATCACAAACACACTGTGAAATCGAAAATAAATTACAAAAACTAAATAGTATAAATAAATTAAAATTTAAGTTAAGGAGAGTCCCACAGTGTGGCTGTTTGGCAACAACCAGTCCATAGAAGAGGTAGCTGTGGAGGTCACAGGGATGTTCCCAAGGCTCAGGCTCCTAGTCCCCACTGGGCCCACCGAGGTCACTGGGCCTCGAAGCTTCTGGACCCCTCAGGCACTCAGCTCCAGGTCGCTGATGTATTTCTGGACCCACTCCTCACTGGGGTCAGCACAGACCTGCCGGCCTCTCTTGGTTAGGAAGCTGTGGAGAAAGGAGGAAGGGTTAAGCACTGGGGAATCCAGCAGGGGAATCCTGGGCCCACCATGGCCCCACCATCCCACTGTCTGTGCTGGGCAGCTCAGGGCCTGCTCCTCTCTCCAGGGGCCCCTGCCTATCTCCTTCTGAGAGCTTCTCTCAGGGACTCAGGGGTGTGTCTTTTTTTCACCTCCTTCCAATCTTTGCCTATGATTCCTCTTAACCAGTGATTTTGATTTGCCAGAAAAACAAAACCAAACTCATCTTTATTATTTCCCCAGGCCGATCACAGTCCTGAACAAAAGCATCCGATATACATTTGTCGGTCTGGTGGCTTTGGTACCATGACTGCCTACAGCAGGCCGATGACAGCCACTCAGTTGTCACCAAACACGGTGTGAGGGAAGGGGGAGGGGACAGGGAACTCTCGGAGCAAACAATCACAAACACACTGTGAAATCGAAAATAAATTACAAAGACTAAATAGTATAAATAAATTAAAATTTAAGTTAAGGAGAGTCCCACAGTGTGGCTGTTTGGCAACAACCAGTCCATAGAAGAGGTAGCTGTGGAGGTCACAGGGATGTTCCCAAGGCTCAGGCTCCTAGTCCCCACTGGGCCCACCGAGGTCACTGGGCCTCGAAGCTTCTGGACCCCTCAGGCACTCAGCTCCAGGTCGCTGATGTATTTCTGGACCCACTCTTCACTGGGGTCAGCACAGACCTGCCGGCCTCTCTTGGTTAGGAAGCTGTGGAGAAAGGAGGAAGGGTTAAGCACTGGGGAATCCAGCAGGGGAATCCTGGGCCCACCATGGCCCCACCATCCCACTGTCTGTGCTGGGCAGCTCAGGGCCTGCTCCTCTCTCAGGGGCCCCCTGCCTATCTCCTTCTAGAGAGCTTCTCTCAGGGACTCCGGGGAGTGGCCCTGCTGCCTCCTTCTTCCTGTCCCTTTCCTCCAAGCTGGTGCAACCCTTCCTGACTCTGTAACACCTGCCCCACTCCAGCCCCAAGTCAGGTCACACCTCAGAGCCCTGGCTCTGGAAGACTGAGCCTTTCCAGGATGGCCTTCTGGCCTGTCTCTGCCCCCACCCCAACCCTCCCTACCTCCCTAGAGGTGGGCAGGAAGACTGGCACTTACATGACACTGGGCTTGGAGCACTGGCTGCTGGTCTCAAAGTAGTCAGCTATGAAATTCTGTGGAATCTGCCGGGAGATGTAGCTGAAGCAGCAGGCGGTCGGCGTGTCAGCAGCAACTGCGGAGAAAGGAAGAGAATGAGCCTGAGTCACAGCTCAGAAGAAAAGGCCAGTCAGCTTCTGATCCCCGAGCAGGTGAGGAAGGCAGGCTTGCTCAGACCAAGTAACTGGGAGGCATTTGGGCGTTTTTGCCGAGAAATGTCTCTTTGTTTCTGTCTATATCCTTCTTTCTCCTTGACTCTACATGGTGGGTTCTCTGTTTCTCTGTGTGATCCAGACACCTGAACGGACTGTTCTCTTATCTCAGTTCTCTTCAGGGAATTTTGTCTGGTTCAAGAAGTCATACCCCAGCCCAAGAGAAGCCCTGGACATCTCTCATAAGACATCAAAGGGACAGACCTAGGGTGAGCTGGAGAGTGAACAACAGATCCCACTGGGAAGTAACCAGCCCTGGATTCTGCCTCTTGCAAACTGATTTGTTTCAAACCCTGTTTTTCTATCTGTACAAGGGACTGTAACTCCCCTGCCCCTACCTAGATTCTCATACCTGGAGACTAGGAGGGCTAAGACCCCTTCTAGAGATAAAAATAAAAGTCTTGAAGAGAAAGACCAAGATGTTTGGCAGCCCTTTAAGAAGTTCTCTTTTCTCTTGGGGGCTCCCAGGCCACAAGAAAAGACTGATGTGGTCTAACCATGGCCAGAGAGTGGTGATACCCACAATGACAACTCGGACTCACGTGGTACAGAGAAGACCTGGTTGCAGAGAGCCACAGTGCAGAGGAGGACAGCAAGGGCAGCAGTGGAGACCTGAATGATTCTGAGCAGGTGATGGAATCTGGGCTCGAGTGTCGGCAGAGCCAAGAAAGGACTGACCACTCTGTGCTGCCTGTGTCCTTCTGAAGTCTGAAGCCATCTTTCCTTCTCTTTATAGGCAGCCCTGGAGGATGGGGAAATGGAATCTGGGGGTGAGGAGGGAAATTGTTAAGCATAGTGATGCTGTCATGCTGAGTGTTGCACAACTCAGGGTCCCTGGTGACCACGGGGGCTCAGGATATCCAAGAATAGCATCTCTGAGCTATTCTAGCTTCATGGGGAAATGGTTTCATCTCTAGCTTCATGGGGAAATGGTTTCTCCTGTGAGTGTGAAGAGGCGTGTGTGTCGACCCAAGGCTGTTCTTAGCTGATCCCTTCTCATAAGAACTGGTCTATGTGGCTGGGGCAGGATGGTTCATGCCTGTAATCCCAGCACTTTGGGAGGCCGAGGTGGCAGATCACCTGAGTTCAGGAGTTCAAGACCAACCTGACCAAGATGGAAAAACCCACTCTACTAAAAATACAAAATTAGCCCGGGCATTGTGGCACATGCCTGTAATCCCAGCTACTCGGGAGACTGAGGCAGGAGAATTGCTTGAACCCAGGAGATGGAGGTTGTGGTGAGCCGAGATCATGCCATTGCACTCCAACCTGGACAACAAGAGTGAAACTCCATCCCCCCACCAAAAAATAAAATAAAATAAAATAAAAAAATAAAAAACTGGTCTATGCATGAAGTCTCCAGCCCCATTCCTTTCCACAGAGCTGCAGTTCTGCTTCCTCAGCCGCTCTAACCACAGGGATAGGGTCGATGGGCTGCTGCTGTGGAGGGCTGGACAACACCCACCGCTCCCAGAGGAAAGGAACTCAATGAAAGCTGGAGGAATAGAAAGCATGAGGTCACGTTTCAGTCATTTGTCTATTTATTAGTCACGGAGTGAGTAGGGCGCTGTGTTAAATGCTAGTTGTGGATGATAAAAATGCTTTAGAAGTGGGTGTCAGTATGTCAGGTGCCTAGAAATATTTGTAGCCATTAACCCTAGAAAAAACATTTCTAGGAAAGAGTTCTGTGGAAGCAACCCAAATATGGAACCATCTTCAAACATAAAGATACCTGACCCAGCATCATTTATAACTCTAAAATAAGCAAAGCTAAATTTTTCTCCATCAAGGAATGATAAATTATGATATATCCACTAGATCATTTATTATTAAGTCTCTAAAATGAATGAAGTAGCATAAATATGCTTATAACATCAGTGGTTAAAAAAAAAGCAAGATACAACATTATACAAATTCTACAAAATTTGAAGAATTGTACAAATATATATATATATTCCATGCCAACCCTAGGCATGGAAAAAATAAAAATGCTTGGAAATATATGCTTTAAAGAATGAATAGTGCTTATATTTGTGTAATAGGTCCATGGGTGATTTATTATTTTTTTCTTTTTCTGAATTTTTCTCATTTTATTTAGTGAGATTTTATTATCTTCTTGGTCAGCCCACAAATTTATGAACTAATTTTGTTTTAATTTAATTTTTTAAATTTAACTTAGAACATCACTGGTTGAAAAGTGGATTGTGGTCAGTTGTTTAATCTGAAAGAAATTATTGATAAATATGCTAAAGTTTCTGTTCAATGGCCTTTGCCAAAATGAAGTCTTGATTTTCCATTTCTTTGAACTATTTTAAGGATCCTATACTATACTTACATAAATCATGCCAACTGAAGCAGTTTTTTCCTTGTTCTTTTCAATACATAATTTCAGTGGTGTGGAAGGGTCTCTATCTTCTCTGCCAGATCTATATGCTTTTTAAAAATTTTCCATACTTTATTATTTTTTTCTTTTTCTGAATTTTTCTCATTTTATTTAGTGAGATTTTATTATCTTCTTGGTCAGCCCACAAATTTATGAACTAATTTTGTTTTAATTTAATTTTTTTAATTTAACTTAGGACATCACTGGTTGAAAAGTGGGTTGTGGTCAGTTGTTTAATCTGAAAGAAATTATTGATAAATATGCTAAAGTTTCTGTTCAATGGCCTTTGCCAAAATGAAGTCTTGATTTTCCATTTCTTTGAACTATTTTAAGGATCCTATACTATACTTACATAAATCATGCCAACTGAAGCAGTTTTTTCCTTGTTCTTTTCAATACATAATTTCAGTGGTGTGGAAGGGTCTCTATCTTCTCTGCCAGATCTGTATGCTTTTTAAAAATTTTCCATACTTTATTATTTTATTCTATCACAGTCAATCAGCATACCTCATTTTATAATGAGAAATAGATTTAGTTGGTTTTAATGATCTTTGTTTCTGAGATGCCCCTGGTCTCGTGGGGGCAGGTAGAGTATGTGAACAGGTAATTGTAGCATTTAGCAGAAAGCGCTAAGACTCTTAGTAGAAAAATAAATGAAAGCTCAGAACCCCAGAGGGGAAGAAGTGACCTTCCACCAGAGGGTTGGGGAAGGGTTCATGGAAGGGATGGAACTTTAGTTGTGTCTGCATAACTACCCGGGATTTAGGCATCTATAGAGGGGTGGTAGTGGAGGCCCAGCTGAGGCAGAGTCCTGGGTATGCCACTGTGGGCTCAGAGGAAAGAGGGGGTGCTTCAGTGGAGCTGCAGAGCAGTGGGGGCGAATATGGATGATAAAGCTAAATTGGGACCAAACTAGGACAGGCCTTGAAATCCCCCCAATGGCGTTAGAGTTGACACGCTTGATGCTGGAGAACAGCGGAGGACAGAAGCAAGTGCGACCATGCCTTTGGAACTCTGTCCTTCCTAAATGTCTGCAGAGTTAGGTCTTTTAATACACATGGGCTCTGTTTCCATCCCACCCCAATGATGGCTAGTGCCAGTCTTGAGGGAGGAGAAGCAGAGACAAGATCAGGGGCTATGGTAGGTTTCACCAGAGCTTTGGCATCCACGTATCTTCCCATATTGCTACCAATTCCAAATAAAGGTATCTCTGCCACTTATTTCATTAGAAACCTACATCACAGGCAATGCCTCCTTCTTACCCCACCCTCTGCCTCCCAGCTCTCGTTGATACCCCGAATTGCATTCCCTCACTCACTTCTTAGGGGAACCCCCTCCATACTCGTGATTCCATTTCTGAGAGCTGGCTTCTGTGAGTTGCAGATGGCAAGAAAAGGAAATGGAAACTGCTGAATCAGTCAGTGTTCTGATAAGGGGCATCCTCTACCTCTGTGATTACAGCACAGTGTGTTATGATTAGTTATCTATGTAATTTGCTCTTCAAAAATCTAGACCATATCCTGTTGATTTTATTTTAGTTTCTTGTTCTCAAGAAATTTATAGTTTAATAAAGGTAATGTGGGAGTTTGAAAACAAACTTTTATTTCATGCTAATGATAGATTAGCAACTACACAAATTTTAGTTCACAATAAGTAATATTTATTGAGTGGTCACCATGTGCCAATTTCCATAACAGGGGTTTACATGTTTGAACTGTTACTCTTCAAAACAGCCCTAGGATTTAGTTACCATTATACTTTCTCAGTAGAACAGGTGAAGAAACCAAAGTAAATAGAGGTTACGCAATTTTCCTAAGGCCATAAAGCTGATGATTACCAGAGCAGGGATTCAAATCCAGGTAGTCTGACTCTAGGTATCACACACGACACGTCCTGTACCCCAACTTATTATATTTGATCCTCACAACAATCCTATCATGGCAGATTTTTTAGAGTGTCTTCTCAGATTGTAAACCAACTTCACACCATGTCTTGTTGGTTGATTTAAACCAAATCCTAGCACATGATGATTATAACATGATGAGCCTCCTGACCTAGTCTGTTTTTCTTAACATTGTGTTCTTTTTAATAAAGATGATTTCTTGAATATATAATTCTATCTCAGTGTTTCTATATTTGTAAGACTTTCTCTATCAATCGGTTGAGTTGGGAGGGTCTTAGACATTTTCTAGGTGGTAAATTGATGTTCCCAGTTGAAATGACGTGCCCAGGGTCATGCAGATGGAATTGGTCAGTTTTATATTTCACTGTCTGTGTTAGTTACCAGTGTATCTCCAGTGATAATCACAATGCCTGACATATAGTGAAACATAATATCTATTTGATGAATAAATAAATCACTGATTTGACTAACAATATGTGTTATGCCTGAACTCTCACTATGCAGTCGAAATACTAATGTGAAGGGTAGGATAAGAAAGGCCATGGTGAGTGGGAGGATCAGGAAAAATAACTAATGGGTACTAGGCTTAATACCCGGGTGATGAAATCATTAGTGCACCAAACCCCCCATGACACGAGTTTACCTGTGTAACAAATATGTAAACCCCTCCCCCCCCACACACACACAAACACACACACACACACACACACACACACACACACACACACACACACACACACACACACACACACACACACACACACACACACACACACACACACACACACACACACACACACACACACACACACACACACACACACACACACACACACACACACACACACACACACACACACACACACACACACACACACACACACACACACACACACACACACACACACACACACACACACACACACACACACACACACACACACACACACACACACACACACACACACACACACACACACACACACACACACACACACACACACACACACACACACACACACACACACACACACACACACACACACACACACACACACACACACACACACACACACACACACACACACACACACACACACACACACACACACACACACACACACACACACACACACACACACACACACACACACACACACACACACACACACACACACACACACACACACACACACACACACACACACACACACACACACACACACACACACACACG
>JAKGGE010001141.1:0-56671 GCA_023748175.1 Hoolock leuconedys
ACCCACCCATCGTCCGAGGAGCGCTCTGCCCGGGCCAGCCGCCGCCTGGAGTCAAGGAGCGCCTTGGCCTAACGACCCAACATCTGGGAAGTGAGGAGCGCCTCTGCCCGGCCAACCATCATCCGGGAGGTGAGGAGATACTCAAGCCGGCCAACCATCGTCCGGGAGGTGAGGAGCGCCTGCACGGCCACCCATCGTTCAGATGAGGGAGAGCTTGCCGACCTCCTATTGTCTGGAAAGTGAGGAGCCTGCCTGGCTACACACCTCTGCAGGTGAGGAGCTTCTGCCTCACCTCCCACCTCTGGGAGGTGAGGAGCCGCCCAGCCACCCATGTCCGGAGGTGTGTAGGGCCTCTGGCGCTGCCACCCATCTTCTGGGAGGTGAGGAGCCTCTGACCAGCCACCATCCTCTGAGAAGTGAGGAGCACCTCTGCCCGCCAACCAATCTGGGAAGTGAGGTGCTGCCCGGCCGCACTATCTGGAAGTGTGGAGCTCTGCCCCACTCAAATCTGGGGCCCTCGCCATGGGCGAGGAGTGCCTCTGCCCGGCTACCCATCGTCCGGGAGGTGAGGAGAGTCTCTGCCTGGCCAAATCTTATCGTCCGGGAGGTGAGGAGCTTCCGTCTCGCAACCCTTCTGGAAGTGTGAGTGCCTGCCCGCCACCACCGCCCCGAGGAGAGGAGAAGCCCTGCCCGCCACCCATCATCCGGGAAGTGAGGAGCTCTGCCCGGCCACCCATCATCTGGAAAGTGAGGAGTGCCACTACCCTCGCCACCATCGACACGGGAGGTGAGTAGAGTTTCAGCACCGCCACCCATCCTCCCGGGAAGAGAGGAGCCTCTAAGTCCGCCACCCACGTCCGGGAGGTGAGGGAGCTTCTCTGCCCGCCACCCATCGCCTGGGAAGTGAGGAGCTTCTGCCTCGCCTCCCTCGGCCTGGGAAGGGAGGCTTTCCCGGCCGGACCCATCTTGGGTGTGAAGAGAGCCTCTGTCCGGCCGCCCCGTCTGGGAAGTGAGGAGCGCCTCTGCCGGGCCACACACCGTCTGGGAAGGGAGGGAACCTCGCGCGCCACCCACGGCCCGGTAGGAGGAGCGCCTCTGCCGGCCACCCACCTTCTGGGAAGTGAGGAGCCAATGTGGCCATCCCATCTTTGAAACGAGGAGGGCCTCAGTTCGCCAACCACCAGCCTGGGAAGGAGAGGGAGGCCTCTACCTGACCACCCATCGCCTGGGAAGTGGGAGTGCCTCTGCCCGCCACCTGTATATGGGAGTGAAGAGTGCCCTGTCCCACACTACGCCTGGGAAGTGCATTTACTCTGCCCGCCCCACCTGTCTGGGAAGTGAGGAGCCGTCTCGCCACCATCGTCTGGGAATTGAGGTCTGCCTTGCCCACCACCCATCGCCCAGGAGGTGAGGAGCCTGCCCGCCAGCCATCGCCCAGGAGGTGAGTGAGCGCCTCGCCTGACCACCATCATCTGGGAATTGAGTGAGCACCGCCCGGCCACCCCAATGGGTGAAGCTTTTATGGTTCTCGCCTGGCCCAGTCTGGGAAGTGAGGAGCGCATCCGCCCAACCTCCCAACGTCTGGGAGGTGAGGAGAGCTCGCCCGCCACCCATCATCTGGGAGAGGTGAGGAGGGCCTGCTCGACCAACACCCACCATCTGGGACGTGAGGAGCGCCTCGGCCCGGCCACCCATCGTCTGGGAAGGAGGAGGGCCTCTGCACGGGCCACCCATGGTCCGGGAGGGGTGAGAGGAGAGCCTCAGCCCGCCACCCATCATCCGGAGGTGAGGAGCCGCCTCTGTCCGCCACCCATCATCCGGAAGGGGAGGAGCGCCTGCCTGACGACCCCAACAATGCGGGGAAGTGAGGAGACTGTGCCCGCAAAGCCATCTTTGGGAAGCGAGATGCCTCTGCCCGCCACCTATATGTGGGAGTGAAGAGGGCCTCTACCCGCCACCCAACATCTCGAAGTGTGGGAGCGCCTGCCCGCAGCCCCGCCTGGGAAGTGAGGAGCCGCTTCTGCCCGGGCTGGGCCACTCATTGTCTGGGAAGGCGAGTAGGCCTCAACCACCCATCGTCCGAGGTGAGAGGAGCCGTTCAACTACCATTGTTCAAAGTGAGCAGCACCGTCTGCCACCCCATCTGTGAATTGAGTGGAGCCTGTCTCGGCCGCCCCATCTGGAAGTGGAGAGCTCCCTCCTGCCTGTCCTAAACCATCCAGGAGGTGAGGAGATCCTCCGTCTGCCACTCATGGTCTGCCTCTGTCTTCGGCCAACCATCATCTGGGAGGTGAGGAGAGCTTCCCCGCCCTGACCTCCCATCGTCTGGGAAGTGAGAGGAGTGCTCTGTTTGCCACCCAACCTCTGGAGAGGTGAGAGCGCCTCTCACCCACCACCCACCTCCTGGAGGTGAGGAGCCTCGCCCGCCACCACCGTCTGGGAAGGGAGGAGGGCCTCTGCACGGCCAAATTCATTTTCCGGGGACGGAGGAGAGCATCTGCCTGCCACCCATCCTGGGAGAGGTGAGGCTGGCCTGTCTGCCAACAAACGAGGGGCCTGCCGGCTGACCCATCATCTCGAAGTGAGGGAGAGTCTGTGCCCTGCAAAGCCATCTGAAAAGGCCGAGGGAGCACCTTCCGTCTGGACACCCATCTGGGAAGAGGATGCCTCTGCTCGCAGCCCCATCTGGAAAGGAGGAGCCCCTGCCCCACCCGCCTCCTGGCTCAGGTGTGTGAAGAGAACCTCTGTCCACACCACCCCTTCTGGAAGTGAGGAGCGCCTCCAGCCGGCCAAATTTCACAGTTCAAAGTGAGAACCTGCCCGCCACATGGTCCGGGAGGTGGTATGCCTCTGTCTGGCCACCCCTTCTGGATGTGAGTGAGCTTTCTGTCTCGGGCCACACACCTGGGATGTGAGGAGCTGCCCTTCCACCCACCGTCTGGGAAGAGGATCGCTTCCTGCCGCCACCCACCTCTGGGATGTGAGCAGCCTCCGTCCACCACCCACCCGCCTGGAAAGTGAGGAGGGCCTCCTGCCCGGATGTCCATCTGTCCAAAGTGAGGAGCGGCCCCATACGTCCACCCGGCATGTCTGGGAAGTGAGGAGCGCTCTGCCTGGCCACACAAACCTGGGAAGAGAGGCTCCCTGCCCTGCCACCCACCATCTAGGAAGTGAGAGAGCCTCACCACCCACACATTCAAAGCAGAGCCTCCCTGCCCAGCCACATCTGGGGCTGAGAGCCTGCAGCAGCCCGCCTGGGGAAGTGAGAGTGCCTCCTGCCCCTGGCCACACATATGGGAGTGAAGAGGCCTCCCTGCCCGCCACACAACATCTGGGAAGCGAGTGGGCTGCCTGCCCCAAGTCGCTTCTGTCTGAGAGGCGAGGAGCCGCCTGCCCCACCACCTGGTCGCCTGGGAAGTGAGGAGCTCCCTGCCCACCCACCTATCGCCCTGATAGAGGGAGTTTTTCCCCCTGTCGCCACCGTCGCCTCGGGAGGTCAGGGAGCTGGCCTAACGACCCAACATCTGGGAAGTGAGGAGCGCCTCGCCCGGCCAACCATCATCCGGGAGGTGAGAGGAGATACTCGCCGCCACCCATCGTCCGGAGGTGAGTGAGCTGCCCTGCACCTGCCACCCATCGCCCTGGGAGACAGAGGGAGAGTTTTGCCGACCTCCCATTGTCTGGGAAGTGAGGAGCCTGCCTGGCTGGGCCACCTTCAAGCAGGTGAGGAGCCTGTCTGACCCCTCCCACCCTCTGGGAGAGGATACCGCCCAGCCACCCATAGTCCGGGAGGTGTGTAGTCTCCCAGTGGCTGCCACCCATCTCTGGAGGTGAGGGAGAGCCTGACCGCCACCCATCCCTCTGAGAAGTGAGGAGCGCCTGCCCCGCCAAATCTAATCTGGGGAAGTGAGGTGCCTGCCCGGGCCGCACCATCTGGGAAGTGGGACGCCTGTCCGGCCAACCATGGTCCATGGGCGAGGAGTGCCTCTGTCCGCCACCATCGTCCCGAGGTGAGGGAGAGCCTCCCCGCCCGCCACCCACGTGGGGAGGTGAGGAGCCTCAACCGCAACCCCGTCTGGTATGAGGAGTGCCTGTCCGCCAATTCATCCGGGAGAGAGCTCTGTCTGGCCAATCTGATCGTCCTGGGAGGTGAGGAGAGCTCCTGCCCCACCAATCTGTCTCCTGGAAGGCTTGAGAGTTTGCCTGTCTCCCCCGCCTGGAAGGGAGGAGCACCCAGGGGTCGCCCAGCCCTTTGGGTGGGAAGATAGCCTCAACTGGCCGCCCCTTCTGTGCTGAGAGCGCCCTGCCCGTCCACCCATCATCCTGAGGTGAGGGAGGCCACCGCCACCCCTTCGGAAGTGAAGAGTACTTACCCTCAGCCACACACCTGCCTGTAGGCGGAGGGAACGCCTGCCTCTGCCAATGACTGTGTGTGGGAAGTTGAGGAGCGCCTTGCTGGCCACACACACCTTCTGGGAATTGAGGAGAGCTCTGCCTGTCCACCCATCATCTGGAAGTGAGGTTGCCCCACCTTCCGTCCACCCCTCGTCTGAAGTGAGAGCCATGCCCGCCACCCATTCTGGGAAATGTGGTGCCTGTCTCGGCCGCCCACGCCTGGGAGTGCAGGTGAGGAGCCTCTGCCCGCCACCCACTCCTGCTCAGTGAGGAGGCCTGCTCGGCCTCCCCTGCCTGGGAGTGGGAGGAGCCTCCCTCAGGCCCATCTTGGGTGTGAAGATAGCCTCCACCAATGCCCTTCTGGGAAGTGAGGAGCTTCCTGTCTGCCACCCATCATCCTGAGGTGGTGGTTCTTCCCCTGCCCTGCCACCCTCTGGGAAGTGAAGACGCTTTCACCCGCCACACACCGTCTAAATTGAGGAACTGCCTCGGCCACCACCGTGGAAGAGCATGCCTCACCGCCACACCTTCGGGAATTGAGGAGAGCCTCTGCCTGACCACCCATCATTTGGGGAAGTGAGAGCCTCACTGTCCACCCCCTCCCTCTGGGAAGTGAGGAGCCTCATGCTCGGCTTCTCACCCATCTCTGGGAAGTGTGAGCCTCTGTCTCGTCAGCCACGCCCGGAGGAGAGGGAGACTGCCCGAGTCAATCTACCGTCTGGGAAGTGAGGAGCCGCCTCTCCTCGGTCAGCCTGGGCTCAAGGAGAGGTGGGCTCACTGGCCGCCCCATCTGGGTGTGAAGAGAGCCTCCCCCTGTCTCCGCCCATCTGGGAAGTGAGAGCTGCCTGGGCTGCCACCCACAGTCTGGGAAATGTGGTGGCGCTTCTCGTTCAGCCCATCGTCCGAGAGAGGGCCTCTGTCTGCCAACCATCCTCTGGGAGGTAAGTGAGAGTTCACCATCGTCTCACTGGGATGCAGGTGGAAGCGCCCCCAGTCCGACCTCCTCCCATCTCATGAAGTGA
Source organism: Hoolock leuconedys (assembly GCA_023748175.1). Classification (NCBI taxonomy): domain Eukaryota; kingdom Metazoa; phylum Chordata; class Mammalia; order Primates; family Hylobatidae; genus Hoolock; species Hoolock leuconedys. The sequence continues at coordinate 5,418 of JAKGGE010001141.1, forward strand.
TCACCTCCGCCGACATCCCATCTGGGAAGTGAGGAGCCTCCTGCCTCATGGCCCCATCTGGAAGGGAGGAGCCTGTCTCGCCTCTGTCTGGGGTGTGAAGAGAATCTCTGTCTGGCCAAAACTTCTGGGAAGTGAGGAGCACAACTTCCAGCCACCACAGTCCAAAGTGAGGTGCTCTCCTGCCCGCCCACACATCGCCCCGGGAGGTGAGAGGAGCACCTCCTGCCCGCCACCCCTTCTGGGAGAGGTGAGAGCACCTCTGCCCGCCACACACCGCCTGGGAATTGAGGATGCCGATCTGCCACCTACCGTCTGGGGCTTCTGCCCCACAACAATCTCTGGAAGTGGATGCCTCCGTCTCGACCACCCACTGCCTGAAGGGAGGGAGGGCTTCTGCCCGGACACCCATTGTCTGTGAGAAGAGGGATTTTTCCTACCTGTCCACCCACCGCCTGGGAAGTGAGGCCGCTTCTTGCTCTGCACCACAAACTCTGGGAAGTGAGGAGGCCTCTGCCCTGCCACCCACCGTCTGGGATGTTAGGAGCCTCGCCCTGCCACCCATCGTCTGGGAAGGAGGAGGGTTCTGCACTGCCAACACGTCCGGAGGGGTGAGCTCTGTCCGGGGCCAAAATCCATTGTCCCGGAGGTGAGGAGTCCATCTGTCCTGCCACCCACTGTCCCGGAGGTGGGGGGAGCCCTCCGTCCTAATCTCCATCTGCCTGGGAAGTGGAGGAGCCTTTGCCCCTGCCACCCAATCTGGAAGTGTGGTTGGCGCCTGTCTCGTCAGCCATGTCTGGGAAGTGAGGAGCCTCTGCCCGGGCTAACCATAGTCTGGGAAGAGAGTGCCTCCCCGCCCGGCCACCCATCGTCCGAAGAGGCCTCCTGCCCTGCCACCCATCGTCCGGGAGGTGAGAAGCCTCTGCCCCGGCCACCCATCGCCTGGGAAGAGGGAGGCCCAGCTCCCGGCCGGCCCACTGGGAAGGAGTGAGCCCATCGCCGGGTCAGCCCATCTGGGGTGTGAAGAGAGCCCTGTCCTCCGGGCCTCCCATCTGGGAAGTGAGCCTGGCCGGCCACCCACAGTCTGGGAAGTGGAGGTGAGCCTCTCCCGTCTGGCTTCCATCGTCCGGAGATGTGGGAGCGGTTCTGCCCGCCAACCATCCGGGAGGTGGGCGAGAGAGGCCTTGCCCGCCACCCATCATCCGGAGGTGAGGAGCGCCCCGTCTGACCTCCATCTCTATGAAGTGAGGAACCACCCGACACCCATCTGGGAAGTGAGGAGCGCCCCTGCCGGCCACCCACGTCTGGGAAGTGAGGTGCGCCTCTGCCCGGCCACACATCATCCGGGAGGTGAGAAGCTCCTCTGCCCGGCCACCCATTCTGGGAAGTGAGGAGCACTCCCTGCCCGGCCACACACCGTCTGGGAAGTGAAGAGCACCTCGGCTCGGCCACCCACCCCCTGCTGGGAAGCGAGGAGCCCATCCACCGGGCCACCCACCTTCTGTGAAGTGAGGAGCCTGCCCAACCACCCACCTGCCTGGGAAAGTGAGAGGAGGGCCTCTGCCCGACACCCATCGCCTGGGAAAGTGAGGAGCACCCCTGTCCACCTCATCGTCTGGGAAGTGAGGAGCCCTGCCCGGCCACACAAATCTCCTGGAAGAGAGGGCATCTGCCAGGCCACCCAAAGTCTGGGAGGAGGGGAGCCTGTCTCGGCCACCCCATCCGGGAAGTGAGAAGGCCCCTCAGTCCCACCTACTGGCCTGGGAAGGAGGAGTGCCTGCACCCCGCCACCACGCCTGGGAAGTGAGGAGCGCTTCCCTGCCAGGGTCCACCCAATCATTGGAAGTGAGGAGGACCCTCTGCCCAGCCACCCACCATCTGGAATTGAGGAGCCTGCCTGACCACCCATCGCCCGGGAAGTGAGAGCCATGCCCTCGCCACCCCATCTGGGAATTGAGGAGCCTTTCCAGCCTGGCCCGCCTGGGAAGTGAGGAGTGCCTCCTGCCCGGCCACCCCATATATGGGAGGAAGAGGCCTGTCTCGGCCACCAGTCCGGGGAAGAGAGGAGCGCCTGCCCCTGCCTCCCCGCCCGGGGAAGTGAGGAGCCTGCCTCCGGCCACTCATTGTCTGGGAAGTGAGGAGTGCCTGCCCTTCCCCACCCACTGGGAGGGGAGGGAGCAACTCCGTCTCAGCCAGTCAGTCGTCCAGGAGGAACAGGAGCCGGCATGACGATCTCTACATCTTCATGAATGCTGAGGTGAGCCGCCTCTCTGCCCTGCCAACCATCATCCGTGGGAGATGAGGAGATCCCTCAGCCCTCGGCCACCCACTGTCTGGGAGGTAAGGGAGTTTCCTGCCCCGCCACCCATCGCCTGGGAGCTGAGTGAGACCTCTCGTCAGCCTCCCATCCTCTGGAAGTGAGAGAGCCCTGACTGGCTGGCCAATAATCGGCTCAAGCGAGGTGAGGGAGGCTCTGCCCTCCACCCCTCGGAAGGAGGAGCCGGTCTGGCCACCCACCCGCCTGAAGTGAGGAGGGCCTCCTGCAACGGCCGGGAATTCATCCCGGAGGTGAGGGAGAGCCTCCTGCCCAACCTCCCATCCTCCTGGGAAGTGAGGGAGCCTCCACCCGCCACCCAATCTGGGAAGTGAGGTGTGCCTCCAACCGTCGCCTGCCTGGGAGAAGCGGGAGCCCCTGCCCTGCCAAATCTTGCTAGTCTGGGAAGTTTGGAGTGCCTATACCCGGCCACAAATCATCCGGGAGTTGAGGAGAGCCTCTGTCCTGCTAAATTCATCCTCCCTCGAAGGAGGAGAGCCTGTCCCAGCCAACCATCAACCAGGAGGAGAGGAGAGCCTCTGCCTGGCCACCCATCATCCGTGAGGTGAGAGAGCGCCTGTCTGGCTGCACCCCACGCCTGGGAAGTGAGAGGGAGCTGCCTGCCTGGACGACCCATCTCTGGAGGATGAGTGCCCGTGTCCCGTCAGCCTCGCCTGGGAAGTGAGATACTCCCCTGCCTGGCCAACCATCCTGCCTGGCTGAGGAGACCCTCTGTCCAGCCACCCACTGTCCAGAGGTGAGGAACGCTTCCCTGCCCTCACCCCCCCCCCCTCCCATCTTCTCTACTTAAGCATGAGAGCCTCTGCCCGGACACCCATCTGGAAGTGAAGAGCCTGTTTGGTCAGCCCATCTGGGGAAGGGAGGAGAGCTCTGGTCGGCCCCCTGCCTGGGGTGTGAAGACACCCCTCTGTCCAGCCTGCCTGGGAAGTGAGGAACGCCTCACGCCAGCCACAGTCTGGGGCGTGGCGCCCCTCTCTGCCCGGCCAACCCACTGTCCAGGAGGTGAAGAGCGCCTGTCTGCCACCTTCTGGAAGTGCTCTCGGCCCACACACACACCTAGGAAAGTGAGGAGTGCCCTGCCCCGCCACCCACCGTCTGGGAAGTGAGGAGCGCCTTCTGGCCTGTCCACCTTCCCGCCTGGGAAGGAGGAGTGCCCCTCGCTCCAGCCACACAAACCTGGGAAGTGAGGAGGCCCCTGCCCCAGCCACCCAATGTCTGGGAAGGAGGATGCCTGTCTGCCACACCCATCTGGGAAGCAGCTGCCCCTGCCCGCTTCTTCTGGGAAGTGAGAGCCCCTCCAGTTCACACCACTGGAAGTGAGGAGTCAGCCTCCCCAGGCCAACTCCATCTTTAAAGTGAGGAGGGCTCTGCCCAGCCTCACCCACCATCTGGGAAATTGGAGGAGCCTGCCTGACCACCAACGCCTGGGAAGGAGGGAGCAAATCTCCCATGCCCGCCACCCCATCTGGGAATTGAGGATGTTCCTTGCCCAGTCCCGGCCTGGGAAGTGAGGGAGTGCCTCTCCCCGCCACCCCATATATGGAGTGAACAGGGCCCTGCCCGCCACCCAGCATCTGCTGGGAAGAGAGGAGCCTGCCCCGCCTGGGGAAGTGAGGAGAGCCTGCCCCTGCCCACCTTCATTGTCTGGGAAGTGAGGTGCCTCTGCCCCACCCACCCACTCCGTCCTGGGAGGGGAGAGGAGCACCTCTGCCCAGCCAAAGTCAGTCGTCCGGAGGTCAGGAGAGCCTGCATGATTCCACACCACATCTGCACGAGTGAGCCTGCCCTCGCCAACCACTCCAACCGGGAGATGAGGAGATCCTCAGCCCGCCAACCCACTGCCTGGGAGGTAAGGAGAGCCTGCCTGCCACCTCACCGCCTGGGTGCTGAGGAGACGTCGTGCCTCCCTCCCGCCCCTCTGGGAAGTGAGGAGCCTGCTCACAACAACACCGCCTGGGAGGTGAGGAGCTGCCATCTCGGCTGTAATCCACACACCGTCGGGAGGTGAGCCGCCCACTCAATCCATCATTTGGGAAGGAGCAGCACCTCGGCCCGGCCCACCCAATCTTTGAAGTGAGAGCCTGTGTCCGGCCGCCTAAGTTCAAAGTGAGGAGCCTGCTCCATCCAACCATCGTCCAGGAGGAGGAGATACTCTGTCCGCCACCCATCATCCAGGTGAGGAGAGTCTTCAGTCTCACCTCCTCCATCTCTGAGATGTGAGGGAGCCTACCTGTCTGGCCACACAAAGTCTGGGTGGTGAGGGAGCGCCTTCAAGCCCGACCACCCACCCTCTGCGAGGTGAGGAGCGCCTCGGCCCGGCCACCCATTGTCTGGGAAATGAGGAGGGCCTCTGCCCCACCACCCATCGCCCAGGAGGTGAGGAGATCCTCCGCCCGGCCACCCTACGTCCGGGAGGTGAGGGAGCCCAGGCTCCTGCCACCCATCGGGTCCGGGAGGTGAGGGAGCCACTTGCCCGGTTCTCCCATCGCCTGGGAACTGAGGAGTCATGCCCCGCCACCCACCCGGAAGTGTGTGGCGCCTGCCCTGGCCGGGCCACGCCTGGGATATGAGGAGAGCCCTGCCCGACACCCATCAGCCCGGGAGGTGAGGGAGCATCTGCTCACACCATCATCCGGAGTTGAGGAGCCTCAATCCTCGCCAACTACCGCCTGGGAAGGAGGAGCCTGCCCGGCCGCCTTATCTGGAAGGGAGGAGGCCGGGCAGCCGCCTCAACTGGGGTGTGAAGAGAGCTCTGTCCCTCTGCCCTGCCTGGGAAGTGAGGAGCGCCGGGCTACCCACAGTCTGGGAAGTGAGGCGCCCCACCGGGTGCACCGCATCATCCCGAGGTGAGGGAGCGCTCTGTTCGGCCACCACATCTGGGAAGTGAGGAGCGCCGTCTGGCCACACACCGTCTGGGAAGTGAGGAGCCTGCCCCACCAATCCATCTGCCTGGGAATTGAGGGGACCTGCCCCGCTCAAGACAACTTTGTCTGGGAAGAGGAGCCTCCACCCGTCCACCCATCATCTGGGAAGTGAGGAGGCCTCTGCCCGGCCACCCAACGTCTGGGAAGGAGGAGCCTTCTGTCCCGGGCTGCCCCTGTCTGGGAAGTGAGAGCACCTCCTGCCCTGCCACCTGCCTGGGAAGTGGAGGGAGGCTCACTGTCCCGGCCACCCATCTCTTGGAAGTGAGTGGAACGCCTCTGCCCAGGCACCCACCGTCTGGGAAGTGAGGAGCCTGCCCGACCACCACTCATCTGGGAAGTGAGACGCCTCTGTCTCGCCACCCCATCTGGGAATTGAGGAGCCTGCCCAGGGGCAACCCGCCTGGGAAGTGAGGAGTGCCCTTCTGCCACCCCATATATGGGGAGGAAGAGGGCCTGCCTCCCGCCACCCAACCTCTGGGAAGTGAGAGAGCTCTGTCTCAACATAAGGCTCCGTCTGGGAAGTGAGGAGCTTCTTCCCGCCACTCATCATCTGGTAAGTGAGTAGTGCCCTCTGCCCCCCATGACCCATCTGTCCGGAGGTGAGGAGGCCTCTGCCCCACCCTCCCATCCCTCTGGGAGAAGTGAGGAGCCATGCCCGGCCAAATTCAATCTGGGAAGTGTGGTGTGCCCTGCTCCGGGTCAGCCTGGCCTGGGAAGGCTGGGAGAGCCTCTGAACGGTCAGCCTGGCCTGGGGTGTGAAGAGAGCCTCTGTCCCAGCCTGCCTGGGAAGTGAGGATGCCTCTGCCTGGCCACACCCACAGTCTGGGAAGTGAGGTGCCTGTCTCGGGACACCCATCAACCGAGGTGAGTAGTGCTCTGTCTGCCCTCCCATCCTGGGAAGTGAGGCAAGGCTTCCTGCCCGCCACACACCTGCCTAGGAAGTGAGGAGCGCCTTGGCTCTGCCACCCACTCTCTGGGAACTGAGGAGGGCCTCTTCACACCCAACCTGGGAAGTGCGAGGATCACCTGCCCGACCAACTGGCTGGTCTGGAAGGAGAGGGAGGACCTCCACCCAGACACCCACCGTCTGAGAAGGAGAGCCTCTCGTCCGGCCACCCCATCAGGGAAATGGAGTAGCCGCCCCCCGTCTCGCCCAGCCTCGTCTGGAAGTGAGGAGCCTGCCTGGCCAACCCGGCTCTCCAAAGTGAGAGCCTGCCAGGAAAAAAAAAAAACCCCGTCTTGAAGTGAGGAGGCTCTGCCCGGCCACCCACCGTCTGGGAGAGCCTGCCTGACCACCCCTTTGAAGGGAGGAGGGCCTCCTGCTGGGCCACCAATCGGCCTGGGAAGTGAGGAGAGCCGCTGCATGACCACCAATCGCCTGGGAAGTGAGGAAAGTGCCTCTGCCTGGCCAAATTCCATCGGGAATTGAGGAGGCCTTGCCCAGCCGCCATCGCCTGGGAAGTGGGATGATTGCCCTGCCCAGCCACCCAACATATGGAGCAAGAGGGTCTCCGTCCCGCCACCCAACGCCTGAAGGCGGAGGTGCCTGGGCTCGGCCGTCCGTCTGCTAAGTGGAGGAGTCGCTTCCACTGGCTTCACCCATCGGCCTGGGAAGTGAGTAGCGCCCTGCCCGCCACCCATCGTCCGGGAGGTGAGGGAGTTCTCCTGCCCCTCGCCAGCTATCGTCCGGGAGGTCAATAGCCGCCTGACTCCACCCATCATTTGCAGCGAGCAGCACTGCCCCTGCCACCCCATCTGTGAACTGAGGAGTGGGCCTCTGCCCGTCCACCCCGTCTGGGAAGTGAGGAGTGCCTCTGCCTGGCCAACCATCGTCCGGGGAGGTGAGAGATCCCTCCTGCCACCCATCGCCCTGGGAGGTGAGGAGCCTGCCTGGCCACCCACAGTCTCGTGGTGAGGAGCTCGTCTCAATCTCACCCACCCCTGGGAGGTGGGGAGTCGTCCGGCCACCCATCAAGCCTGGGAACTGAGGAGCCTCCTGCCCCGCCAAACCGTCTTCTGGCTGGAGAGTTGGAACCGGTCTCGGCCAACCCATCTGGGGTGTGAAGAGAGCCCTGGTCCCTCCCGGGAACTGTCTGGGAGTGAGGAGGCCTCCTGCCGGCCGCACCCACAGTCTGGGAAGTGAGGTGCCCTCCGTCTGGCACCCGCCCTGGAGGTGAGCAGCCTCTCCGTCTCGCCACCCCTTCCCCTGGGAAGTGAGGAGGTTTCCGTCTCGCCACACCGGCCTGGGAAGTGAGGAGCCTGCCTTGTCCACCCACCGTCTGGGAAGTGAGGAGCGCCTCCCCGCTGGCCACCCCATCTCTGGGAAGTGAGGAGCACCTGCCCCACCACCCACTCCACTGGGAAGTGAGAGACGGCCTCTGCCCCCGGACACCCCTTCGCTGGGGAAGAGGAGCCTCATCTATCCACCCATCGCCTGGGGAAGGAGGAGGCCTCTGTCCTGACCATCCAAACTCAAGTGAAGAGGGCTTCCTGCCCAGCCACCCAACCTGGGAAGTGAGGAGCACCCCCAGCCCGCCACCACTCTGGGAAGCAGGTGAGCCTGTCTGGCCGCCCCCCCCTAGGAAGTGAGGAGCACCGCCCAGCCAAATCCCCTGGAAGTGAGCTCCTTCCTGGCCTCCCATCATCCGGGAGGGGAGGAGCCTCTGCCTGATCCACCCATCTTCTGGGAAGTGATGAGCCAGGCTCTGGCTGCCCCATCTGGGAAGTGAGGGAGCCCTCCTGCCCGGCCAACCATCCTGCACAGGAGTTGAGGAGAGCCTCTGCCCGGCCACCCATCCGGGGTGGTGAGGAGCCACTTTGCCCCACCTCCCATCCCTATCAAGTGAGTGAGCCTGCCCGGACACCCCATATGGGAAGTGAGGAGCCCTGCCGGCCGCCCCATCTGTGAAGCGAGGAGAGCCTTCTGCCCGGCCGCCCCATCTTGGGTGTGAAGAGACCCTCTGTCCGGCCGCCCCATCTGGGAAGTGAGGAGTGCCTCTGCCCGCCACCCACAGTCTGGGAAGTGTGGTGCCCCTCTGCCAGGCCACACCCACTGCCCCGAGTTTAAGAGCTTCTGTCTGCCACCCCTTCTGGGAAGTGAGGTGCGCTTCTGCACGGCCACACACCATCTAGGAAGTGAGGAGCGCCTCGGCTCGTACACTCCCACTGTCTGGGAAGTGAGGAGCGCCTCTACATGTCCACGCTCGTCTGGGAAGTGAGGAGTGCCTCTGTCTGCCACACAAACTCTGGGAAATGCAGGAGGGCCTCTGCCCGGCCACCCAACGTCTGAGAAGTGAGGAGCGCCTCCTCTGCCCGCCAATCAAGATCTGGGGAAGTGGAGGCGGCTGCCTGTCCCGCCGCCCTGCCTGGGAAGTGAGGAGCCCTCCGTCCGGCAACCCAGTCTGGGAAGTGAGGAGCCTGCCAGGCCAATCCCATCTTGAAGTGAGGGAGGGCTCCCGTCTCGGCCAACCATCATCTCGGGGAAGTGAGAGCGCCCCACCGGCCACCCCATCTGGGAATCTGGAGGGAGCGCCCCTGGGTGTGCCAGTTCCGTCTGGAAGTGAGGAGGCTCTGTCACACCCCATATGCTGGGGAGTGAAGAGGGCCTCAGCCCGCCCACCCAACCTCTGGGAAATGAGGAAGTGCCCTCCCTGCCCGGCCTGGGTCCGGGGAAGTGAGAGCCTGCCCGCCAACCCATCTGGAAGTGAGAGGAGAGCCCCTGCCCGCCACCTGTCAGAAGTGAGGAGCGCCTCTGCCAGGCCACCCATCCTCCAGGAGGTTAGGAGCTCCTCTGCATGCCACCATCAAAGCGGAGTGAGAAGGGCTCTGCCCGCCACCCATCATCCGGGAGTGGGGAGCGCCTCTGCCTGACGACCCATCATCATCTGGGAAGAGTTGAGCGCCTGTGCCCCGCCAAGCCATCTGGGAATGAGGGAGCCAAGCCCTCCTCGGCCGGCCAGTTTGGGATGTGAGGAGGCCACTGTCTCGACGCAACGCCTGGGAAGTGGGAGGCGTGCCCCTGCCCGCCACCCTTCATATGGGAGTGAAGAGGGCTCCTGCCCTTCCACCCAAAATCTACAGAAGGGAGAAGGCCAGTCTCGCCACCCCATCTGGGACGAGGAGCCTCTCTGCCCAGCCCAGTCTGGTTGTCAGTAGCCTCTGCCCGGCAACTGTCGGCCTGGGAAGTTAGAGCGCCTCCCGTCTCGCCACGCCATCTGTGAAGTGAGAGCCCCCTGCCCCGCCCAACCATCGCCCAGGAGTTGAGGGAGATCCTCTGCCCTGCCCCCATTGTCCTGGAGGTGAGGAGGCCTCTGGCCGGCCAATCACCCCATATATGGGGAGAGTGAAGAGGGTCTCCGTCCGCCACCCAACGTCTGGGAAGTGAGGGAGCCTGGTCACCAGCCCCGCCTGGGAAGTGAGGAACGCTTCTCCACGGCCACTCATCATCTGGGAAGTGAGTAGTGCCCCTCCTGCTCCCACACCCATTGTCCCGGAGGTGAGGGAGTGCCCTGCCCCAACTCCCATCCTCTGGGAAGGAGGGAGAGCCTGTCTCCGCCACCCAATCTGGGAAGTGTGGAAAAGCCCTGCTCTGCCGGGCCCCTGTCTGGGAAGGGGATGATGCCTCCTGTCTCGCCGCCTGCCTGGGTGTGGAAAGAGACTCTGGACCTCCGTCGCCCAAAAGTGAGGGTGCTCTGTCTGACACCCATCAACCGAGGGGTGAGGGAGCGCCTCTGCAAGGCCACCCATTCTTGGGAAGTGAGGTGCGCTTCTGCCCGGACACACAGCTGCCTAGGGAAGTGAGTGCTTGCTCTGCCACACCCACTGTCTGGGAAGCAGGAGAGGGCCTCTTCTGCCACCCACCCTGGGGAAAGTGAGGACCGCCTGCCCGACCACCCATCGCCTGGGAAGTGAGGGAGGGCCTCACCCGGACACCCACCGCCTGGGAAGGCGAGGACGCCTGCCCTGCCACCCCATCTGGGAAGTGAGTACAAGCCCCGCCTCTCGCCTGGGATGTGTGTGGAGCTACCATGGCTAACCTGTCTAGGGAAGTGAGGAGGGCCTCTGCCCAGCCACACCAAATATATGGAAGTAAAAAGGGCCTCTGCCCGGCCACACAACGTCTGGGATGTGAGGGGCGCCTCTGCTCGGCCGCCCTGTCTGGGAAATGGGGGAGCTTCTGCCCGGCCACTCATTGTCTGGGAAGTTAGTGGCGCCCCTGCCCGCCCACCCATCGTCCGGGAGGTGAGGAGTTTTCACTCTCTGCCCGCCAGCCATCGTCCGGGAGGTCAGGAGCCGCCTGATCTGCACCATCATTTGGAAGTGAGCAGCACCTCGCCCGGCACCCCATCTGTGAACTAAGTGAGCTGCCTACACGTCAGCCTGCCTGGGAAGTGAGGAGCGCCTCCTGCCAGTCCAACCATCGTCCAGGAGGTGAGGAGATCCTCCGCCCGGCCACCCAACGTCCGGGAGGTGAGGAGAGCATCTGCCCGGGCCCTCATCGTCCAGGAGGTGAGGAGAGACTCTGCCCGACCTCCCATCACTGCCTGGGAAGGGAGGAGCCTGCCTGGCCAAATTCACCCTCGGGAGTGTGAGGAGCCTGCCCGCCACCCATTCAGGAGGTGAGGAGAGCTCTGTCCCACCCCCCCCTCCATTGTCTGGGAAGGGGAGGAGTGCCTCTGCCTGGTCACCCACCGCCGGGGAGGTGAGGCGCCCTGCCCCACTCCACCAATCACAAGGTCTGGAGGGGTGAGAGGAGCGCCTGGCCTCGACCCAATCCACCGCCTAGGAGGTGAGGGAGCCGACGCCGTGGCCACCCATCATCTGGGAAGTGAGTGAGGCCCTGCACTGCCACCCATCGTCTGTGAGGTGAGGAGAGCCTCTGCCGCCTCCTCCCTCCTCGGGAAGTGAGGAGCCCATCTGCCCTGCCACCCATCTTCATCCTGGGAGGTGAGGAGCCTGCCCAACCCTCCCACCTGCCTGGGAAGTGAGGAGTGCCTGTCCTGACCAGTCAATCCAGCGGTGGTGCCTCCTGCCCAACCGCCCCTGCCTGGGTGAGGAGGCCCTGTCTGCCAACCCATAGTCGGGGAATTGAGTGAGCGCCTCTGCCCTGCCACCCAACCGCCTGGGAAGTTAGGAGCGCCTCTGCCCGGCCAACAAATCTGGGAAGCGAGTAGCCTCTCTGACCTGCCACCCACCGCCTGGGAAGTTAGAGCCTCTGTCTGGCCACCCCATCTGGGAAGTGAGTAGCTGCCTGCCTGGGTCACTGCCTGGCAAGTGAGAGAGCTCTGTCCGCCCAGCCTGCCTGGGAGAAGTGAGGAGCGACTCTGCCAGGCCACCCCCTCTTTGAAGTGAGGAGGGCCTCTGCCCGGCCCCCCCCGTCTGGGGGGAAGTGAGGAGCGCCTCTGCCTGGTCTCCATCTTTGAAGTGAGGAGGGCTCTGTCCCGCCACCCAATCGGCCTGGAAAAGTGAGGAGCCGCCTCTGGCGCCTGACCACCCATCGTCTGGGAAGAGGAGGCCCCTGCCCACACCCCATCTGGGAATTGAGGAGCCCCCTGTCCAGCCACCACCGCCTGGGAAGAGGAGTGCCCTGCCCAGCCAAATCTACCAAGGGTGGGGGAGGGAAAGAGGGCCCCACCCCGCCACCCAACGCCTGGGAAGTGAGGTGCGCTTCTGTCCCGCCGCCCCACTCCTGGGAAGTGAGGAGGCCGCTTCTGCCCAAGCCACACTACTCCGCCTGGGAAGTGAGTATTGCCTCTGCCTGCCCACCCATCGGCCCTGGGAGAGGTGAGAGGCTCTGCCCTGCCAGCCATCGCCTGGGAGGTCAGAGCCGCCTGACTTCCACCCATCATTTTCTCAAGTGAACAAAAGCACCTCGGGTCCTGCTGGGCCCCATCTGTGAACTGAGGAGCTCCCTCCTGTCCGGCCGTCTGGGAAGTGAGGAGCCTGCCCTGGCCAACCACGTCCAGGGAGGTGAGGGGGGATCCTCCTGTCCGCCACCCATTGTCCCGGGAGGCAGGAGTAACTCCGTCTCTGGCCAACCATCGTCCGGAGGTGAGGAGAGCCTCTGCCCTCTGACCCTCCCATTTCTGGGAAGTGAGGAACGCCTTGCCTGGGCACCCAATGTCTGGGAGGTGAGGAGCGCCTCTGCCCGGGACCACCCACCGTGTGGGAGGCAGTGAGGGAGCGCCTGCCCGCCCATCGTCTGGGAAGTGAGGAGCGCCTGCCCGGGCCACCATCTTCCCGGGACGGAGTGAGCGCCTGCCCGCCACCCCTCCTCCCGGGAGGGGTGAGGAGCCCATCTGCCCTGCCACCCATCATCCGAGGAGGTGAGGAGTTTCTGCCCGCTCCCTCCCATCGTTCGGGAGTGAGGAGCCCATGCCCCACCACCCAATCTGGGAAGTGTGAGCCCTCTGCCCGACCTGCCCCCTTCTGAAGTGAGGGACGCCTGTCCACCCATCGTCGGGAAGTGAGGAGTGCTCTGTCTGCCACCCACTCCTGTCCGGGTGGTGGTGAGAGTCTCTGTCTGCCACCCATCGCCTGGGAGGGGGGAGGAGCCTGCCCGCCACCCATCTTCTGGGAAGTGAGGAGCGCACTCTGCTCTGGCCGCCTGCCTGGGAAGGGGAGAGCACCTCTGCCCGCCTGCCTGTGAAGAGAGCCCATATCCGGCCTGTCTGTGAATCTCTCGAGGAGCACCTGCCGCCACCCACAGTCTGGGAAGGATGCTCTGTCTGCCACCCATCAGAGGTGAAAAAGCCCCACTGTCTGCCACACCCTCTGGGAAGCGAGGACGCCTGTCTCGCCACACACCGGCCTGGGAAGTGAGGAGTGCCTCTGCCCGGCCACACCCACTGTCTGGGAAGGAGGAGCGCCCTGTCACACCCATCGCTCTGGAAGAGGGAGCTACCGTCTCTGACCACCCAACGCCTGGGAAGTGAGAGGGAGGTCCCTGCCCGGGAAAACAAACTCCTGGGAAGGAGGGCTCTCTCACCCGCCACCCAACGCCTGGGAAGTGAGGAGCCTCTGCCTGACCACCCATTTCTCCTGGGAAGACAGTAGCCGCCCCTGACCACCACCCACCGCCTGGGAAGTGAGAGCCCACTGCCTGGACCACCCCAACGTTCGGGGAAATGAGGAGCCTCTGCCCGGCCACCCCATCTAGGAATGGAGGATTGCCTGCTGCTTCAGCCTGCCTGGGAAGTGAGAGGGGAGTGCCTCTGCCCAGCCACCCCATATGTGGAGAGAAGAAAGCCTCTGCCTGCCACCCAACTGCCTGGGAATTGAGCTTCTGCCCGCCGCCCGTCTGGGAAGTGAGGAGCGGCCGTCTCGCCACTCACCGTCCGGGGAAGTGAGGGAGGCTCTGCCCTGCCACCCATCATCCCGGTGAGGTGAGGTGAGCTGCCTGCCCGCCAGCCATTAAGTCCGGGAGGTGAGGGAGGCCGGCCTGACACCCCAAAAGCATCTGGGAAGTGAGGAGCACCTCGGGTCTCGGGCCACCCATTCAGGAAGTGAGGAGCCGCCTCTGCCCGCCGCCTCCATCTGGGAGTGAGGAACGCCTGCCTGCCCACCCATCATCCTGGGAGGGTGAGGAGCCGCTTCACCCGGCCAGCCATCGCCTGCTGAGTGTCAGCATGCCGGCCTGACGACCCATCTTTCTAAGTGAACAGCACCCCGCCCCATGCCCCATCTGTGAATTGAGGAGCCCTCCGTCCGGGTCGGTCTGCAGTGGAAGTGAGGAGCCTGTCTCGCCAACCATCATCCAGGAGGTGATGGGATCCTCCTGCCCGGCCACCCACTCCGTCCGAGGTGAGGGAGGGAACTCCCGTCCGGGCCAACCATCGTCTGGAGGTGAGCAGAGCCTCTGCCCGACCTCCCATGGTCTGGGAAGTGAGGAACGCCTATGCCTGGGCACCCAACATCTGGGAGGTGAGGAGCGCCTGCCCCACCCACCCACCGCCCGAGGTGAGGAGCCGGTTCGCCACCCACGTCCCGGGAGGTGGTGAGTATCTCCTGCCCTGCCTCCTCCTCCCGGAAGTGAGGGAGCCCATCTGCCCTGCCACCCACTGTCTCGGGAGGTGAGGGGAGCGCCTCTGCCCAACCTCCCATCGTCTGGGAAGTGAGGAGCGCCTATGCCCAACCAGCCAATCTGGGAAGTGTGGTGCGCCTCTGCCCAACCGCCCCGTCTGGGAAGTGAAGAGGGCCTCTGTTCGGCCACCCATAGTCGGGAAGGAGTGCTCTGCCCTGTCCACCAATCGTCCAGGAGAGAGAGTCTCTGTCCTTCCACCCCACCGTCCGGAAGGGTGAGGAGCGCCTCCCTGTCTGCCACCATCTTCTTTGAAGTGAGAGCGCCTCTGCTCGTCAGCCTCCCACCCGGGAAAGGAGGAGCGTGGTCTGTCTGCCTGCCCCAGAGCAAAAGTGTAAGGGAAGCCTCTGTCCTGCCGCCTGCCTGCTGGGAAGTGAGGATGTGTTTCCGTCGCTTGCACCCACAGTTCAGAAGTGATGTATGCCTGCTCACACCCACCTGCCTGGGAAGTGACGAGTGCCTTGCCTGATCACCCATCATCCGCTGGGGAAGTGAGGAGCACCTCCCACCGGCCACTCCAATCTGGGAATTAGAGGAGTGCTCCTTTCCAGCCTTCCTCTAGAAGTGAGAAGTGACTCCTGTCTGGCCACCCTATATATGGGAGTGAAGAGGGCCTCCGCCCGGCCACCCAATCCGCCTGGGCGAGGGACGCCTGCCCACCAAATCGTCTGGGAAGTGAGGAGGGGCCCCTGCCTGGCCAAATTCCACCGGGAATCTCTTGAGGGAGCCCCTTCCCAGTGCCTCTCACCATCGTCTGGGAAGGCATGCCTCCTGCCCAGCCAACTAACATATGGGAGGAAAGAGGGCCCCACCTGCCACCCAACTGCCTGGGAAGCTTTCAGGTGCTCTCTGTCTGGCCGCCTGTCTGGGAAGTGAGGAGGCCGCCCTGCCTGCGCCACTGTCGCCTGGGAAGTGTGCTCTGCTCCCGCCCAAACGTCCCAGCAGGAGCACTTTGCCCGGCCAGCCACTGTCTGGGAGGTCAGGAGGCCCTGCCCGACCAATTCATCATTTCTCAAGTGAACAGCACCCGGCCCCGCTACCCCATCTGTGAACTGAGGAGCTCCACCGCCCTCGGGTCACCTGGCCTGGGTAAGTGAGGGAGCCTCTGCCCGGCCAACCATCATCCAGGAGGTGAGGGGACCTGCCCGGCCACCCACTCTCTGGAGGTGAGGGAGGGCTGCCCGACCACCCACAGTCTGGGAGGTGGGAGCGGTCGCCCGCCAAATCTTCTGTCTGGGAAGGAGGAGGGCATCTGCACGGCCACCCATCGCCCCGGGAGTAAGAGGAGCCTCCCACCGCCACCCATCTTCCCGGAGGTGAGAGGGAGAACCTCTGCCCTGCCACCCATCAACCGGGAGTGAGACGCCACCCCACTCCTCCCATCAATGGGAGGGGTGAGGAGCCTCATGCCCGCCACCCACCTGGGGGGGGAAGTGTGTGGTGCGCTTACCTGCCGCCTCCGTCATGGATGGGAGGAGCACTTACCCGGCCGCCTCTTCTGGGACGTGAAGAGAGGCCTCTGTCCAGTCAGCTCTGTTCGGGAAGAGGGAGCACCCCTGCCAGACACCCACAGTCTGGGAAGTGAGAGCACCTCTGTCTGGCCACCCCATCTGGGAATTGAGAGCCTGCCCAGCCAAGCACCATCTGGCGAGAGGCACCTGCCTGCAAGCAACCCCATGCATGGGAGTGAAGAGGCCTCCTGACTACAAACCCAACGCCTGGGAAGTGAGAGCCGTGCCTGCCGCCCCATCTGGGAAGTGAGGAGCTAGCTCTGGTCAGCCGCCCGCCTGGGAAGTGTGAGGAGAGCCTCTGCCCGGCCAACCACCGTCTGGGGAGGTAAGGAGATCTCCTGCCCTGTCCAACCCTCGTCCGGAGGTGAGGGAGAGCCTGCCCGGACCGCCCGGGAAAAGTGAGGAGCGCCTGCCCGCCTCCCAACGTCGTGAGGATAAATCTCCGTCGGACTACGATCGCCTGGGAAGTGATTTGGCGACCTGTCCGGCCTGGACCATCTGGGAATTGAGGAGCACCTCTGTCCAGCCGCCCCATCTGGTAAGTGAGGAGCGCTCTGCCCTGCCACCCTTATATATGGGAGGAAGAGGACTCTGTCCCACACCCCATCTGGGAAGTGAGGAGCGCCTCTCTGGCCCGCCGCCTGCCTGGGAAGTGAGCAGGCCCTCCGTCCCACCACCTCATTGTCTGAGCATGAGGATTGCCTCCCTGCCCGCCTGGGCCACACGGTCTGGGAGGTGAGGAGAGCCTCCCGGCCAGCCACCGCACGGAGAGGTGATGAGCCTGCCTGATGACCCATCATCTGGGAAGTGAGGAGCACCCCTGCCCGGCCGCCTGCCTGGGAAGTGAGAGCCTGCCCGCCCCCCGCGCTCATCTGGGAATTGAGGGAGCACCCCTGCCCAGCCACCCATCCTCCGAGAGGTGAGGAGCCCTCCACCACACCCATCATCCCGGAGGTGAGGGAGCCTGTCCGGCCACCCATCATCTGGGAGTTGCTTAGGAGCCTCCTGCCTGATCTAATTCCCATCTCCTGGAAGTGATGACTGTGCCCCGTCAGCCTGCCTGGGAAGTGAGGAGCCTTTCCCTTGCCTGACCATCCATCCCACGGATGTTGAGGGAGAGGCTCTGTCCGCCACCCATCATCCGGGAGAGGCTGAGGAGCCTGCCCAACCCTCCCATCTCTACCTAAGGAGGAGAGCCTCCGCCCGACACCCCATCTGGGAAGTGAGGGAGTTACCTCGGCCACCCCATCTAGGAAGCTTAGGAGAGCCTCACCCGGACGCACCCGCCTGGGTGGTGAGCCTCTGAACCGCCGCCTGCCTGAGAAGTGAGGAGCCTGCTTGACCTCACCCACAGTCTGGGAAGTGTAGCCCCTCTGCCTGGCCACGACCGTCTGGGAAGAGGAGGGCCCCACCCGACACCCAATCGGGCTTGGGAAGCTAGGAGCCTCCCAATCTGTCCATCGCTAAGTCTGGGGAGGCTGGAGGAGTGCTCCCGTCTGGTCAATAACAAACCTGGAAGTGAGGGATGGCCCCTGTCTCAATCAACCACTGGGAAGTGAAGAGCCTGTCCAAATAAATCCCATTTGGGGAAGGGAGTAGCCTCCTGTCCCGTCAGCCCCTCATCTGGGAAGTGAGGAGCCTGTCCTGGCCAATCAACTGGGGAAGAGGAGCCCTCCGGCCAGGCCACCCCATCTTGGAAGGAGGAGGGCCTCCTGCCCTGGCCACCCACCATCCGGGAAGTGAGGACAGCCTGCCTGACCACCCATCCTCAAATTGAGGAGCCTGCCCAGCCACCCAATCTGGGAATTGAGGAGCCTGCCCAGTCAGCCTGCCTGAGAAGTGAGAAGTGCCCCGCCCAGCCACCCCATATATGGGAGTGAAGAGGGCCTCCCACCTGGGCCGCACCCAACATTCAAGTGAGGGAGCCTGCCCAGCAGTCCGCCTGGAAGTGAGGAGCGCCTGCCGCCACCTACCTGCCCAAGTGAGAGGCTCGCCCGCCCACCGACGCCCCGGAGGTGAGAGAGGAGCGCTTCGGGCGCTGCCAGCCATCGCCCTGCGGAGGTCAGGAGCCGCCTGAGTACCATCATTGGGAAGTGAGCAGCACTCCCCGCCCGGTACTCCCATCTGTGAAGTGAGGAGCCTGCCCGCCTTCAGCCTGTCTGGGGAGCTGAGGAGCGCTCTGCCCTTCCGCAACCATCGTACAGGAGGTGAGGAGATCCTCTGACAGCTACCCATTGTCCGGGAGGTGAGGGAGAGCCTGCCCGCCACCCATCGTCTCTGGAGGTGAGTGGGGAGGGGCTCTGCCCGACCACCCACAGCGCCCGGGAGGTGAGGAGCGCGGTCGGGTCTCGCCACCCATCGTCTGGGAAGTGAGAGGCATCTGCACTGGCCACCCACGTCCGGAGGTGAGGAGAGCCTGTCTCGCCACCCCATCTTCCGGGAGGTGAGGAGCCCTCCACCTCAAGCACCCATCGTCCGGGAGGTGAGGAGCTGCCTGTGCCCGACCTCCCATCATCGGGAGAGGTGAGGAGCCCCTCTGCCAGACACCCACAGTCTGGGAAGTGAGGAGCACCTCTGCCCGGCCACGCCATCTGGGAATTGAGGAGCGCCCTTGTCCAGTCAGCTCCGCCTGGGAAGTGAGAGGAATGCTCTGCCAGGCAACCCTATGTATGGGAGTGAAGAGGGCCTCTGACTAGCAACCCAACATCTGGGAAGTGAGGAGCCTCCGTCCGCCTGGGCTCTGGGAAGTGAGGGAGCGCCGTCCCGCCACCCCATCTGCAAGTGAAGAGCCCCACGTGCAGCCCCGCCTGGGAAGGGAGGGAGAGCCTCTGCCCGGCCAACCACCATCCGTGAGTTGAGGAGATCCTCTGCCCGTTCACCCATCGTCCGGGAGGTGAGGAGAGCTTCTGTCCGACCTCCCAGCGTCTGGAAAGTGAGGAGCGCCTGCCTGGCCCTCCCAACGTCTGGGAAATGAGGATGCCTCCTGCCCCACCAATGCATCGCCTGGGAAGTGACTTCCACCTGTCTCGGGTCAGCACTCATCTGGGAATTGAGGAGAGCCTGCCCAGCCTGCCTGGTAAGTGAGAGTGCCTCTGCCCGCCACCCTCATATATGGGAGTGAAGAGGGACTCTGTCCTGCCACCCATTCGGGAAGTGAGGAGGAGTGCCTTGCCCGCCTGCCTGGGAAGTGAGTATTGCCCCTGCCCCACCACTTCATCGCCTGGGAAGTGAGGATTGCCTCTGCCCGGCTACACACATGGTGGTCTGGGAGGGAGAGCCCTTCCCGGCCAGCCACCCAGACGGGATGTTATGCTATGAGCAGTCTCTGCCTGTTGACCCATCACTGAGAAGTCAGGAGCACCTCTGCCCGGCCGCCCCATCTGGGAAGTGAGATGCCTGCCCCGTCTCCCATGCTCATCTGGGAATTGAGGGAGCACCTCTGCCCAGCCACCCATCCCTCCTGAGGTGAGAGCCCTCTCACCTGCTTTCACCCATCGTCCGGAGGTGAGGAGCCATGCCTGCCACCCACTGGGAGGTGAGGAGCCTGCCTGACGACCCATCTTCTGGGAAGTGAGGAGCCTAAAAACCGTCAGCCTGCCTGGGAAGTGAGGGAGTCAGCCTGTCCGGACCAACCCATCCCACGTGAGGGGTTGAGGACAGGCTCCGCCTGGCCACCCATCTCCCACGGCGAGGAGCCTGCCCCTGACACCCATCTGGGAAGTGAGGAGCCTGCTCAGCCACCCTCCCCATCTGGGAAGCCAGGAGAGCCTCCACCGACCACTGTCTGGGGTGTGAAGAGCCTCTGTCCCGTCACCGCCTGAGAAGTGAGGAGCGCTCCTGCCCACCACCCACAGTCTGGGAAGTGAGGTACGCCTCTGTCCGGCCACCCAACCTCCGGAGTAGAGGAGCCTCTGTCTGCCACTCCCTTCTGTGAAGTGAGGTGCTTTCTCACCCGCCACACACCGTTTGTAGTGAGGAGTGCCTCGGCTCGCCACCCAGCACCTCTGGGAAGAGGGTTTCTTGCCAGCAGCCTTTCACCCACCATCTGGAAGTGAGGGGAGCTGCCTGCCCGAGCTCCATCTGCTGGGAAGAGGAGGGCTCCCACCCAGCACCCCCACCGCTTGGGGGAAGCAAGTGAGAGCCTACCCATCCACTGTCTACTATGAGGAGTGCCTCCCTGCCCCTGCCACACAAACCTGGGAAGGAGGAGGGCCTCTGCCCGCCACCCAACTGCTCAAAGTGAGGAGCCTGCCCGCCACCCCATCTGGGAAGTGAGTGGGGGCTCTCCCCGTCACTGCCTTGAGTGAGGGAGCCACTGCCCACCCATCGTCCCGGGAAGGCGGAGGAGGCTCTCTGCCCCGTGCCACCCCATCTTCCTGCAGGAGGAGGTCTGCCACCCATTGTCTCACTGGGAGGTGAGGAGCCTGCCCCCGCCCACCGGTCATCTGCTTTAGTGAGCCCCTGCTCCAGCCCGCCTGCCCAAAATGAGCCCTGCCGCCCCTTCTTGGGTGTGAAGAGAGCCTCTATCCGGCCGCCCCATCTGTGAAGTGAGGAGAGCCTCTGCCGGCCACCCACATTCTGGGAAGTGATGTGCACCTCCGTCCGCCACACACCGGGAGGTGAGTGAGCCTGTCCGCCACCCCTCTGGGAAGTGAGGAGCTTCTGCCCAGCCACACACCTGCCTGGGAAGTGAGGGAGGCCTCGGCTCGGCCACCTCTGGGAAGTGAGAGCCTGCCGCCACCCACCTCTGGGAATTGAGGAGCGCCTCAGTCTCAACACCACTGCCTGGGAAGTGAGAGGGCCTCTACCCGACACCCACCATTTGGGAAGTGAGGAGCGCCGCTCCACTGTCCACGCGTCGGCTGGGAAGTGAGGAGTGCCTCTGTCTGCCACACAAACTTGGGAAGTAGTGAGGCTCTGTCTCGCCACCTCAACGCCTGGGAAGTGCGAAGAGCCCCGACACCCATTTGGGGAAGGGAGTAGCCGCCTCGTCTCGCCGCCCTCATCTGGGAAGTGAGCTCCACCGCCCGGCCACCCGGGTTCGGGGAAGGAGCCTGGCCAGGCCAACTCATCTTGAGTGAGGAGGGCCCCGTCTCACAATCCACCATCTGGGAAGTGAGGAGTGCCCTGCCTGAAAACCCATCCCTCTGGGAAGTGAGGAGCCTCCTGCCCAGCCACCAATCTGGGAATTGAGAGCCTGCCCAGCCGCCTGCCTGAGAAGTGAGGAGTGCCTCTGCTCAGCCAAATTCTATATATATGGGGAGTGAAGAGGGCCTCTGCATGGCCACCCACTGTCCTGGGAGAGGGAGCCTGCCCCGCCAGCCATCGGCCCATGAGGTCAGGACCACCCGCCTGAGGACCCATCATTTAGAAGTGAGCAAAGGCACCGGCACGGCACCCCATCTGTGAAATGAGGAGCCTCTGCCGCCGCCCTGCTCTGGGAAGTGAGGAGTGCCTCTGCCCTCCAACCATCGTACAGAGGTGAGGAGACCTCTGACAGCTACCCATTGTCCTGAGGTGAGGAGGCCGCCCGCGCCGTCACCCATCGTCCGAGGTGAGAGTGCTCGCCCCACCCTCCACTGCCTGGGAAGTGAGAGCCAACCTGACCACCCACTCTCTGGGAGGTGAGGAGGGCCTCTACCCAACCACCCACAGTCTGGGAGGTGAGGGAGCTGCCACTGCCCGCCACCCATCGCCTGGTGCGAGGAGGCATCTGCACGGCCACCCATCGTACGGGAGGTGAGAGCCTCTGCCCTGCCACCCCATCTTCCGGGAGGTGATGAGCTCCCCTGCCCCTGCTGCCACCCATCACGTCCCGAGGTGAGGAGCCTGCCCGACCTCCCATCATCGTGGGAGGTGAGGACGCCTACACCCTCGCCAATCTGGAAGGGCGGTGCCTGCTCGCCACCTGGCCTGGGATGGGAGGAGCGCCTCTTCCCGGACGCCCCTCTGGATGTGAAGAGAGCCTCTGTCGAGCCAGCCTGCCCAAAGCAGGAGGCCTGCCAGACACCCACAGTCTGGGAAGTGAGGAGCACCTCTGCCCGGCCACCTCATCTGGGAATTGAAGTGCGCCCCTGCCCAGCCGCACCATCTGGGAAGTGAGAAGTGCCTCTGCCCAGCCACCCTAAGTGGCTGGGGAGTGAAGAGGGCTCTGCCTGCCACCCAAATTCTGGGAAGTGAGGAGCCTGCCTGGCTTTCCGCCCCATCTGGGAAGTGAGGAGCCGTCTGGGGCCACCCCATCTGTGAAGTGAGGAGGGTCTGCCAGCCTACCTGGCCTGGGAAGTGAGGAGAGCCCTCTGGTGCACTGCCAACCACCGTCCGGGAGGTGAGGGAGAACTTCTCTGCCCGCCACCCATCGCCCTGGGAGGTGAGGAGAGCTCTCTGTCTCGACCCCTCCCATATCGCCTGGGAAGTGAGGAGCGCCTCCTGCCCGGCCACCCAATCGCCTGGGAAGTGAGGAGTCTTCCTGCCCGACCACACGCGATCGCTGCCTGGGAAGTGATTTGCTACCTTGTCCCGCCGCACTGCCTGAGGGAATTGAGAGTTCCTCCCAGCCACACCTGTCTGGTAAGAGGGAGTGCCTCTGCCTGGCCACCCCTATATATGGCAGTGAAGAGGACCTGTCCCAAGCCACCCCATCTGGGAAGTGAGGAGCCTCTGCTCGGGCAGCCTGCCTGGGAATTGAGAGTTCTCTTCCCAGCCACCCCTGTCTGGTAAGTGAGGAGTGCCTGCCCGCCACCCCATATATATGTGGCAGTGAAGAGGGACTTTGAACCTGCCAAATTTACATCTGGGAAGTGAGAACACCTCTGCCGGGCAGCCTGCCTGGGAAGTGGAGTGCCTGCCCCACCACCCATCGCCGGGAAGAGGGAGGCATCTGTCCGCCACCCATCGTCCGGGAGGTGAGTGAGAATCGCCCAGCCACCATCGCCCCGGGAGGTGAGGAGCCCTCCTGCTCCAGCCACCCCATCTCTGGGAAGGAGGAGCCTGTCCGCCACCCACCCTCTGGGAAGGAGGAGAGCTCTGCCTGACCGCCCCATCGCCTGGGAAGGGGCAAGCAAGTGAGGAGGGTTCTTGTCCGGGACACCCGTGGTCTGGGAAGTGAGGAGTGCCTCTACCTGTCCACCCATCGTCTGGGAAGTGAGGAGGCCTGCCCGGCCACCCAAACTCTGGGAAGTGAGAGGGCTCTGCCCCGCAACCAAACGCCTGGGAAGTGAGGACGCCTTGCCCTGGCCCCACCCAACGCCTGGGATGTGAGGAGCTGCCACTGCCCGACCACCCATCATCTGGGAAGTAAGGATGCCCCGCAATTCCCCATCTGGGAATTGAGGAGTGCTCTTTCCAGTCAGCCTCCGCGTGGGGAGTGCGAGGGAATGCTGCCTGTCTCTGCAACCCCATATATGGGAGAGAAGAGGCCTGCCCCGCCAAATTCAACTGCCTGGGAAGTGATGAGCCTGCCCGGCCGCCTGGGCCTGGGAAGTGAGGAGCTGCCTGCCCTCGGGCCACTCATCGCCTGGGAAGGAGAGATGCCTCTGCCCCAAGCCACCCATCGCCCGGGAGGTGAGGGGAGCTCAACTGCACCTCCCATCCCTCTGGGAAGTGAGGATGCTGCATGTCTGCCACCCAATCTGGGAAGTGCAGGCGCCTCTGCTCGCCTGCCTGCAGGCTGGAGGAGCTCACCGCCACCGGCCCTGGGGTGGAGAGAGCCTCTGTCCAGCCACCCCGTCTGGGAAGAGATGCCTCTGCTGGCCACCCACAGTTCTGGTGGGGAAGGGGAGGTGCCTCCGTCTGACACCCATTCTGTGAAGTGAAGTGGGCTTCTGCCGACCACACCGCGCTAGGAAGTGAGCAGCACCTCGGCTCTGCCACCCACTGTCTGGGAAGTGAGGAGGGCCTCTGTCGGCCACCCAACTTCTGGGAAGTGAGGAGCGCCTCTGCCCGACCACCCATCGTCTGGGAAGTGAGGATGGCCTCTACCTGGACACCCACCTGCCTGGGAATTGAGAGCCTGACCGGCCACCCCATCTGGGAAAGCAGCATCTCTGTCTGTCAGCTTGCCTGGGAAGTGAGGGAGCTCTGCCTGGCTAACCTGGCTCTGGGATGTGAGGACCGCCTCTGCCAGGCCACCCATCTTTGAAGTGAGGAGGACCTCTGCCCGGCCACCCACCATCTGGGAAGTGAGGAGCGCCTCTGCCTGACCACCCCATCGGGGAATTGTGGAGCGCTCTTGCCCAGCCGCCACGTCTGGGAAATGAGGAGTGCCTCTGCCCTGCCACCAAAATATATGGGAGTAAAGAGGGCCTCTGCTCTGCCACCCAACGTCTGGGAAGTGAGGTGCGCCTCTGCCGGGCCGCCCCGTCTGGGAAGTGAGGAGCGCTTCTGCCCGGCCACCAACTGCCTGGGAAGTGAGGCAGTGCCCCTCACCTCCACCCCATCTGTGAGCTGGAGAGCACTGCCCGCCAGACATCGTCCTGGGAGGTCAGAGCCTCTGCCTGATGACCCATCATCCAGGAGGTGAGGGATCCTCTGCCCGCCACCCATCTTCCACAGGAGGGTGAGGAGCCTGTCTGCCACCCCATCTGGGAAGTGAGTAGCCTGCCAGGTCAGCCTCATCTCGAAGTGAGTAGTGTTTCTGCCCGCCACCACTGGGAAGTGAGGAGCGCCTCTGCCAGGCCACCCCATCTTTGAAATGAGGGAAGCACCCTCCGTCTCGCCACCCAATCCCTGGAAAGTGAGAGCCCACTCAATGCACACACCCAACGCCCGGGAAGTGAGGAGCCTGCCCATTCCACCCATCGGGGAAGTGAGGAGCACTTCAGCCCAGCCACCCAATCTGGGAATTGAGGATCGCCCTTGCCCAGGCTACGCCCCTCTGTAGCGAGGAGGACCTCACCTGCCACCCCTATGGAGGAAGAGGGCCCTCTGTCCCGGGCCACCCAATCCGCCTGGGAGGCGAGGAGCCTGCCAAGCCACCCCATCTTGAAGTGAGGAGGGCTCTCTGCCCGGCCACCCACCGTCTGGGAAGTGAGAGGAGAGCCTGCCTGACCACCCATCGTCTGGGAAGCCTGCCCGCCACCCCATCTGGGAATTGAGGAGCGCTTGCCCAGTCAGCCACCGCCTGGGAAGTGAGGAGTACCCCCTGCCCAGCCACCAAATATATGGGAGTGTGCTGGCCTCTGTCTGCCACACCCAACGTCTGGGAAGTGAGGGGCGCCTCCTGCCCGGCCAACCCATCTGTGAAGTGAGGTCACCGTCCGCAGCCCCGGGCTCGGGAAGTGAGAGCTCTCACCTGTCCACCACGTCTGGGAATTGAGGAGTGCTCTGCCCTGGCCACAAACCTGGGAGGAGGGAGGCCTGTCCGCCAAATTCAACGCCTGAGAAGTGAAGATGCCTCCTGTCCCGCTGCACCTCACTTGGGAAGGGAGTAGCTGCCTCTGCTGTACGGCCCTCACCGGCTTGAGAGTATGCCTGCCCGCCAATCTGGGAAGCGAGAGTGCCCCTGCTGGCCACCCCACCTTGAAGTGAGGAGGGTCTGTGCCCGCCACCCACCCATCCAGGGAAGTGGAGGAGCCCTCGGCCTGTCTGGGAAGTGAGGGAGGGCCTTTCCTCGCCACCCAACTTGGGAAGTGAGGAGCGCTCTCTGCCCGACCACCCATTGTCTGGGAGGTGAGAGGCCTCACCGAGCACCCACCATCTGGGAAGCAGGAGCGCTCTGCCCGCCACCCCATCTGGGAAGTGAGTATGCCTCTGCCCGCCCACCATCTGGGAAGTGAGAGCCACGCCAGCCAACTGGGCTCGGGGAAGTGAGGAGCTAAACTGCTGTGGCCACCCCATCTATTGGCAGAGGGCCTCCCTGCCCGCCACCCACCTGCCTGGGGAAGAGGAGCCGCCTCTGCCTGACCACCTGGTCTTGGAAGTGAGAGGACCTGCAGGTCCACCTCGCACGTCTGGGAAAGTCGAGGAGCGCCTCTGCCTAATTCACCTTCACTGCTCCGGAACTTATACGCTCTGCCTGACCATCCATCACGCCTGGGAAGCAGTGGAGCCTGGCTCTGCCAGCCCCATCGGGGAATTGAGGATGCCTTGCCCACAGCCGCCAATGTCTGGGAAATTAGGAGTGCTCTGCCCAGCCACCCAACATATGTGGGAGTAAAGAGGGCCCCTGCCTCTGCCACCCAACGTCTGGGAAGGAGGTCTCGTCCGGTCACCTCGGCCTGGGAAGTGAGGAGCCGCCTGCACCGCCACCCATCTGCCTGGGAAGTGGGAGTAGTGCCTCCTGCCTGCCCAACCCATCGTCCCGAGGTGAGGGATGACTCCACCCAGCCACACGCCCCGGGAGGTCTGGAGAGCCTTGGCCTGACGACCTATCATTTGGGAAGTGAGCAGCAACTCGGCCCTTCCACCCCATCTGTGAACTGAGGGAGCCACTCTCGTCTGCCACCCCTGTCTGGGAAGAGGAGCCTGCCCCGGCCAGTCCATCATCCAGGAGGTGAGGAGAGAATTCTGCCCAGCCAAATTCATCCCGGGAGGTGAGGAGCCACTCCGTCCGGCCAATCCATCTCCTTGAAGTGAGGACGCCTGTTCGGCCGCCGTCTGGGAAGAGTGGTGCGCCTGTCCGACCGGGCCCGTCTGGAAGTGAGGAGGCCTCGTCTCTAACACCCATCATCGGGAAGATCTAGTGCCCTGTCCGCCACCCATCAACCGAGGAGGAGAATCTCTGCTCAGGGCCACCCATCCCGAGGTGAGGAGCCTGTCTGCCACCATCTTCTGGGAAGTGGAGGAGTCACTGCTCTGGCTGCCAAGTCTGGAAGGGGAGGAGTCGCCTGCCTCGGCCGCACCCACATTCTGGGAAGGAGGAGCGCCTCTTCCCGACCACCCACGCCCTGGGAAGTGAGGAGGGTCTCGTCCGGGACACTCCACTGTGGAAGAGGATTTACCTCTGTCCACCATGGCTCCCCAAAGTGAGGGAGCTTTGCCCTCTCAGCCCACCCAACGTCTGGGATGTGAGGAGCCCCACCGCCTGACCACCCATCATCTGTGAGGTATGAGCTGCCTGCTCCAGCCACCCCATCTGGGAATTGAGGAGTGCCCCACCCAGCCAGCCTGCAGGGGAGGAGGGAATGCCCGTCTGCAATCCTATATATGGGAGAGAAGAGGGCCTCTGCCCGGCCACTCACCATCTGGGAAGTGAGGAGCACCTCTGCCTGGCCACCCACCATCTGGTATGTGAGGAGTGCCACTGCTTGGCCGACTGCCTGGGAAGGAGAGGAGCACCTCTGCCCGGCCACCCCATCGGGGAATTGAGAGCCTGCCGCAGCCTCCCTGCCTGGGAAGTGAGATGCCCCTGCCCTCGGACAACCCATATATGGGAGTGAAGAGGGCCTCCCCACCGCCAATGCCAACGCCTGGGAAGTGAGGGAGCCTCTTCCCGCCTCACCGTCATAGGGGCGGAGGAGCTGTTTGGCTACCCATCACGTCTGAGGTTAGGCGTTTTTCCTGACCACTCCATAGTCTGGGAGGTGAGAGGCTCGCCCGCCACCTATCATTTGGGAAGTGAGGAGAGTTTCGCCCGCTCCACTCATCATCTGGGAAGAGTGGAGGGCCTTCACTGCCACCCACGTCTGAGGTGAGGAGAGCTCTGCCTGACAGCCACTGCTCCCCTCCCCCTCCAGAAACTGAGGATCACAGTCCACCCAATGTCTCGAAGTGAGGAGTGCCTCTGCCCACCACCCAAACTCTGGAAGTGGGGAGGGGAGCCTGCTCCAAAGGACCACCTGGGAAGTGAGTAGCCTCTGACCGGCCACCCACCGCCTGGGAAGTGAGGATGATTCGGGTTCGGCCAACCATCATGCAGGAGGTGAGGGGATCCCCCTGCCCGGCCACCGACCGTCCGGGAAGTGAGGAGAGCCTCTGCCCGACCTCCCATTGTCTGGGAAGTGAGGAGCGCCTCTGCCTCGGCCACCCGGGCCTGGAGGTGAGGAGGCCTCTCCACCCTGACCACCCACCGTCTGGAGGTGAGGAACGCCTCTCGTCTGGCCACCCATTGTCTGGGAAGGAGGAGGGCCTCCTGCAAGGTCAACGACGTCCGGACTTGAGGAGATCTTCGGTTCTGCCACCCAGACCAGGGAGGTGAGGAGCCCATCTGCCTTGCCACCCATCGTCCGGGAGGTAAGGAATGCCTCTGCCCGACCTCCCATCGTCTGGAAGAGGAGGCCATGCCCCACCACCCACCTGGGGAAGCCTGTCTCAATGCCCCGCCTCCGGGAAGTGAGAGCCTCCTTCCCTGGCCCACACATCGCGTCGGGGAAGTGAGGAGTGCCTCTGCTCGGCCACCCACGTCTGGAGTTGAGAAGAGTCCTGCCTGGCCAACTACTCCGTCCGGGAGGTGAGGAGCGCCCTGCCCGGCCACACATCTCTGGAAGTGAGACACCTCCTTCCCGTCACCTGCCTGGAAGGGAGGGACGAACTGTCCGTCAGCCTGGCCTGGGGGGGTGAAGAAAGCTCCCCATTCATGCCCCAGCCTGTGAATTGAGGAGCGCCCCTGCTGGCCACCCACAGTTCAGAAGTGATGTGCCTCCCTTCGTTCCGCCACACATAGTCCCGGAGGTGAGGAGGGCCCTTCCGCCACCCCCTGCGGGGAAGTGAGAGCCGCCTGCCCAGCCACACACACCGTCTGGGAAGTGAGGAGCGCCTCTGCCCGGCCACCCACCCCCTGGGAAGTGAGGAGCGCCCCTGCCGCCACCCACCTTCTGGGAAGTGCTGCCCAACCACCCAACGCCCGCGCAAGGAGGAGGGCCTCTGCCCGACACCCATCGCCCGGGGAAGAGGATCGCCTCACCCGTCCAACCAAAGTCTGGGAAGGAGGAGTGCTTCCTGTCCGTCAACACAAACCCCGTGGAAGTGAGAAGGGCCCCTGCCACCCAACCGCCTGGGAAGTGAGAGAGCCTGCCCCACCACCCCATCCTGGGAAGGGAAGAGATTCAGAGTCTCCTGACCACCCACCATCCGGGGAAGGAGGAGCCTCACGGCCCTCGACCACTGCCTGGGAACTGAGGGAGCCTGCCCGGCCACCCCATCCGGAAGTGAGTAGCCTGACCCGCCACCCACCGCCTGGGAAGTGAGGAGCCACTGCCTGTCCAACACCCACTGCCTGGGAAGTGAGGAGCCTGCCCGCCACCCCATCTGAATTGAGTATTGCCCTGCCTGTTTTCCCAGAAGGAGGAGGCCTCTGCCCGCCACCCCATATGGGAGAGAAGAGGCCTCTGCCTGGCCACCCAACGCCTGGGAATTATAGCCTGTCTGGCCGAGGCCTGCCTGTGGGAATTGAAGAGCTCTGTCCCGCCACTCATCATCTGGGAAGTGAGGAGTGCCTCCTGCCCGGCCACCCATCGTCCCAGAGGTGAGAACGCCTGTCCGCCAGCCATCAAACCGAGGTGAGGAGTCGGGCATGACGACCCAGCATCTGGGAAGTGAGCACCCCTGCCTGGCCACCCCATCTGTGAAGTGAGAGCCTACCCGTCAGCCTCTACCTGGGGGAGTGGGAGGGAATGCTTCCTGTCTCGCCAACCATCGCCCCGGGAAGTGATCCTGTTCGCCACCACCGCCCTGGGAGGTGAGGAGTGCCTCCTGCCCGCCCACCTATCGTCCGGGAGGTGAGGAGCACCTCTGCCCGAACTCCCATCGCCTGCAAAGTGAGCAGCGCTCTGCTCCGGCCACCCACCCTTCTGGGAGTGAGGAGCCTGTTCCAATTCACCTTCCTGGGAAGTGAGGAGCGCCTGCCCTGACCTCCCGACTGGGAAGTGAGGAGCCTGTCTCGGTCATCCACCTGCCTGAAGGAGGATCCGCCTCCTGTCTGGCCACCCACCTTCTGGGATGTGAGGAGCCTGACCGTTCGGGCTCAATGCGATCTGCCCACAGCTGAGGAACGCCTCCGTCCTGCCACCCCGACCGGGAATTGAGGAGCCGCCTGCTGAGCCGCTCATTCGGGGAAGTGAGGAGGAGGACTTGCCTCGCCACCCAATATATGGGAGTGAAGAGGGCTCCTGCCCTGCCACCCAACTGGGAATTGATTAGCGCCTCTTCCCGGCCAACAAATTCCCTGCCTGCGAAGTTAGGAGCGCTCTGCTCACACCCACTGTCTGGAGGTGAGATCGCTCTACTCACCACCCACAAGCCCTGGGAGGTGAGGGAGAGTCTCGCCCGCCACCCACCCATCATCTGGGAAGTGAGGAGGGCCTCGGCCTGACCACCCATCACTGTCGGGAAGTGAGGAGGGCTCTGCACGGGCCACTCCATTGGGCTTGTCCTGGGAGGTGAGGAGAGCTCACCTGGCCACCCATCCTCCAGGGATGAGGTGAGCCTGTCTGCCTGCCACCCATCATCCGGCAGGTGAGGAGCGCCTTGCCCGGACCCTCCCATATGGGAAGTGAGGAGCCTATGCCCTGCCACCCAATCTGGGAAGGAGCCTGCCCGGCCACCCCTCTGGGAAGTGAGGGAGTTTCTCTGCCTGTGCCACCCATAGTTCAAGTGAGGAGTGCCCCCTGCCAGCTACCCATCGTCCTGAAGGTGAGAAGGCCGCCCCTGCCACCCCATCTGGGAATTGAGGAGCACCCTTGCCCAGCCGCCCCGTCTGGGAAGTGAGGAGTGCCTCTGCCCCGCCAACCCGTGGCGGCGGGAAAAGGAAGAGGTCATTGTCCTGCCACCCAACGCCTGGGAAATGAGGAGCTCTGCCCAGCCGCACTGGCTCGTGGAAGAGAGGAGGCTCTGCCTGGCCAATTTATATAGGGAGTGAAAAGGGCTTCTGCTGGGCCACCCAACATCTGGAAGTGGAGAAGCCTGCCCATGCTCCTCCTCCTGCCCGCCACCTCGTCGCCTGGGAAGGGGAGCACCTCTGGCACTGGCCACCCGTGATTCGTGAAGTGAGGAGGCTTCTGCCCGGCCCAACCATCGTCCAGGAGCTGAGTACTCTCCGCCCAGCCCCCCATGTTCAGGGAGGTGAGGAGCTTCCACCGCCCCCCCCATGGGGAGTGAATAGGCCCTGTCTAGCACCCAATCCACTGGGAAGTGAGGAGCCTGACCCGGCATCTCCTGCCTGGAAGGAAGAGCCTGTCCACCATCTGCCTGGGAAGTGAGAAGGCCTCCTGTCTCACAAATTCATCTGTCCGGAGGTGGAGGAGGCCGTCCGGACCCTCCCATCCCTCCGGGAAGAGGAGCCAGATGTTCCGCCAACACCCACCTGGGAAGGTGCTCTGTCTGGCTGGGGTTCCTGCCTGGGAAGGGAGGGAGACTGCCAGGCCTGGTCTGGGGTGAAGAGAGCTCTGTCCCAGTCACTGCCTGAAGTGAGGAGCTCTGCCTGCCACCCACAGTTCGGGGAACTGAGGAGCCTCTGCCACCCACCTTCTGGGAAGGAGAGCCTGCTGGACCAATGATCGCCTGGGAAGTAAGTGAGGGAGCCATGCCGAGACCCATCGCCTGGGAAGTGAGGGATCGCCCCCCACCTGTCCACCCAACATCTTGGGAAGTGAGGAGTGCCTCTGCTAGCTACCCAAACCTGGAAGCAGAGGCCTCTGCCCAGCCACCCAACGTCTGGGAAGTGAGAGCCGTCTGCCAACCTGGGAAGTGAGTAGCCTCTGACCAGCTACCCACCGCCTGGGAAGTGAGGAGCGCCACTGCTCGAAAACCACCGCCTGGGAAGTAAGGGTTGCACCCCTGCCCGGCCACCTCCCGCCTGGGAAGTGAGGAGTGTGTCTGTCTGGCCACCCTATATAGAGAGAAGGGCTCTGCCCGCCACCCAACGCCTGGGAGGGAGCTTCTCTGCCGCCCATCCAGAAGGAGGACACTGTCCGGCCACACACATCACCCGCCTGGGCAGTGAGGACCACTCTTCCTCGCCATCCCTGTTCCTGGGGAAGTGAGGAGCGCTCTGCCCCGCCCCTCCCACTGTCTGGGAAGTGAGGAGCGCCTGTCTCGGCCTCCTGAAGTGAGGGAGCTTTCCCTGTCTGGCCACCTAGGCTGCCTGGGAGGTGAGGAGCTCCTCTCCCCGGCCGCCTAGTCTGGGAATTGAGGAGCCCCTCTGCCCGGCCACCCCGTCTAGGAGGACGTGAGGAGTGCCTATGCCCAGCCACCCAACGTCTGGGAAGTGAGGAGTGCCTCCTTCCCCGGGTCAGCCTGGGGCTCATGAAGTGAGAGCGCTCTTGCCTGGCCACCCACTGTCTGGGAGAGGAGCGCTCTGCCTGGACCACCCACACCTGGGAGGAGAGGGAGAGCCTCGTCCGCTGCCACCCAACATCTGGGAAGTGAGGAGGGCCTCTGCACAGCCACCCATCATCCGGGAGGTGAGGAGAGCCTCTGCCCGTCCACCCATCATCCGGGAGGTGAGGAGCCCGTCTGCCCTGCCACCCACCCGGGCCCGGGAGGTGAGGGAGCCTGCCCAGCCGCCTGCCTGGGAAGTGAGGAGCGCTTCTGCCCGGCCACCCTATATATGGGAGTGAAGAGGGCCTCTGCCCGGCCACCCAACGCTGGGAAGTGAGGAGCGCCTATACCCGGCCACACACACGTTCGGGAATTGGAGGAGTGCCTCCTGCCCGCCACCCATCACCGGAGAGGTGAGGAGCCTCTGTCTGCCAGCCATCGCCCTGGAAGTGAGGGGAGCCGACCTGGACGAATCCATCACTTGGGGAAGGGAGGAGCACCTCGCCCCTGCCACCACATCTGTGAAGTGAGGACGCCGCCCGACCGCACTGCCTGGGAAGTGAGGATGCCACCCTCGCCAAACATCTCCTTGGAGGGTGAGGAGGAAATCAAACTGGCCACCCATAATCCCGTGTGGTGAGGAGAACCCCTGTCTCGCCACCCCATCTCTCCAGGAGGGTGAGGATGCCCTGCCCAGCCCCCATCGTCCGGGAGGTGAGGAGAGCTCTGTCCCACCACATCGCCTGGGAAGTGGAGAGGAGGAGACTCCCGCCCGGCCACACACCATCTGGGAAGAGAGGGAAATGAGGCCTCCCTGACCCACCGCTTGGGGAAGTGAGGAGCCCATCTCCCGTCCTCGCCACACCCGCAGCCTGGGAATTGAGGAGCCTGCCCAGTCAGCCTTCTGGGAAGAGAGTGAGTGCCCCTGCCCTGCCACCCCATATATGGGAGTGAAGGAGGCCCCTGCCCGGCAACCCAACATCTGGGAAGTGGTGAGCCCCTGCCCGGCCACCTCACATCTGGGAAGTGAGGAGCCTGCCCGCCTCACCGGCCGGGTGTAGTGAGTAGTCTGCCCGGCCACAGGTCAGGTCAGTCTGGGAAGTGAGGAGGCTCTGCCCGGGTCACACACATGGTCCTGAGGGTGAGGAGCCTGCTGTGGCCAACCATCATCCTGGGAGGTGATGAGAGGCCTGCCCTCACCCATCAATGGTCATGATACCTGTCCGGCCACCCCATCTGTGAAGGAGGAGCGCCTCCTGCCCGTCCAACCATCGCCCAGGAGGTGAGGAGATCCTCTGTCCGGGTCTCCTGTTGTCCCGGGAGGCAGTGAGCTCTTCTGTCTCGGCCACCCCATAGGCATGGGAGTGAAGAGGGCCCCCACCCGCCACCCAACATCTGAAGTGAGGAGGCCTGTCCACAGTCCCGCCTGGGAAGGAGGAGCCTGTCCGGCCACCACCGCCTGGGAAGTGAGTAAAGCCTGTCTGCCACCCATCATCATCCTATGTGTAAGGGCCTCTGCCCCACTCCTCATCGTTTTAGGAAATGAGGAGCCATACCCGCCACCCACCTGGGAAGTGTGAGCTGCTTCTCTGCTCGGTCAGCCTCCCATCTGGGAAGGAGGAGCTCCTTGGCCCAGCCTGCCTGGGTGAGAAGAGAGCCTCTGTCCACGCCTGCCTGGGAAGTGAGAGCCTGCCGGGCCACCCACAGTCTGGGAAGGAAGTGCACTCCTGCCCGACACCCCTCTCGGGTCCGGAGGTGTGGGAGCCTGCCCGCCACCCATTCTGGGAAGTGAGGTGCGCCTGTCTGCCACACAATCACTCAGGAAGTGAGGAGCTTCTAATTCTCGCTGAATCTTACTTGTCTGGGAAATGAGGAGGCCTCAACGGCCACCCAACTCTGGAAACAGGAGCCGCCTGCCCCACCACCCATCACCTGCCTGGGAAGTGAGGACTGCCTCTACCCGACACCCACCGCCTGGGAAGTGAGGGGAGCCCTCCTGTCCGCCACCCCATCTGGGAAGTGAGTAGGTCTCTGCCCGCCGCCTCGCCTGGAAGTTAGGAGCCTGCCTGGCCAACCCGCCTGGGAAGGGGAGGAGCCACAGGGCCAACTCCCATTTTGAAGTGAGGGAGAGGGCTCCTCTGCCTGGCCACCCACCATCTGGGAAGTGAGAGCGCTCCCTGACCACCCCATCTTTGAAGTGGAGGCCTCAACCCCGCCACCCACCGGGCCTGGGAAGTGTGAGGAGCCTGGCCACCCCATCGTGGAATTGAGGAGCGCTTGACCAGTCACACGCCTTGAAGTGAGGGAGTGCCTCTGCCCAGCCACCCAACATATGCTGGGAGCAAAGAGGACCCTCTGCCCTGCCAACCCAACGTCTGGGAAGTGAGGCGCCTTTCCCTGGCCACACCCATTTGGGAAGTGAGGAGCGCTCTGCCCGGCCACACCAACGCCTGGGAAGTGAGAGTAGTGCCTCCTGCCTGCCCACCCATCGTCCCGAGGTGAGGAGCCAGTGTCCGGGCCAGGCCATCGGGGTGGCGTGGAGGTCAGAGCACCGGCCTGACCTAATCCATCATTTGGGAAGGAGCAGCACTCCCTTCCCGCCGCCCCAACGGTGAACTGAAGAGCCTGCCCGCCGCCCTGTCTGGGAAGAGAGGAGCCTCTCCTGCCCTGCCAACCATCACCCAGGGAGGTGAGGAGATCTCGACGGGCCACCCATCGGCCCGGGAGGTGAATGCGCCTGCACGCCACCCACTGGGACCAGGAGGTGAGAAGAGGTTCAGCCCGACCTCCCCTGTCTGGAAGTGAGGAGGGCTCTGCCGGGCCACCCACTGCCTGGGAGGCGAGAGCCCTGCCCGACCACCCACCGCCTGGGAAGGTGTGAGAGTGCCTTGCCCCGCCACCCATCGCCTGGGAAGTGAGGAGGGCTCTTTGCACTGCCACCCCATCTTCTCCGATCTGTGGAGAGCTCTCCTCTGCCTGGCCACCCTCCTCCCGAGGTGAGAGGAGACCATCAGCCCCTTCCACCCATCTGTCCGAGGTGAGGAGCCTGCCCAAGCTCCTCATCATTTGGAAGGTGGAGCCATGTCTCGCCCTCAATCTAATATGGGAAGTGTGGTGCCTCTGCCCGGCCTCAGTCTGGGAAGTGAGGAGCGCCTCTGCCCCGTCCACCCATCAAGTCTGGGAAGTGAGGAGCACCTCTGCCCAGAAACCCATCGTCCGGGAGTTGAGGAGAGTCTATGCCCGGCCACCCTGTCTGGGGTGTGAAGAGATTCTGGTCCCGCCGCCTGCCCAGAAGTGAGGAACTCTCCTGCCTGCCACCAACAGTCTTGGAAGCACGCGCCTGCCCGCCACCCATCTTCCGGGAGGTGAGAGAGCTTCTGCCCGGCCACCCCTTCTGGGAAGTGAGGAGAGCTTCCTGCCCCGCCACACACCATCTGGGAGATGAGGAGCTCCTCGGCTCGGCCACCCACCGTCTGGGAAGTGAGGAGCGCCTCTGCCAGCCACCCATGTTCTGGGGAGGCTGAGCCCGTCTCGGCTCCCACCCAACGCCTGGGAAGTGAGGTGAGGGCCTGTCTCGACACCCATTCTAAAGTGAGAGGATCACTCTACCTGTCCACCCCAACGCCTGGGAAGTGAGAGTGCCTCTGCCCAGCCACACAAACCTGTGAAGTGAGAAGGGCCTGCCCCGGCCACCCAACGCCTGGGAAGAGGGAGCCTGCCCCACCCTCACCCCATCTGGAAGTGAGTGGGGCTCTCTGACCTGCCACCCAACCGCCTGGGAAGTGAGGCGCCTCTGCCCGACCTCCAATGCCGAGTGAGGCCTCTGCCGACCACCCACCGTCTATGAAGTGGATAAGCCTCTGCCTGGCCACCCACCGCTTCTGCTGGGATGTGAGGAAGCCACTGCCTGTACTTATGCGTCTCTGGGAGTGAGAACGCCTCTGCCCTGCCACCCGATCGAGAGGTGAGAGGAGCGCCCTTGCTATGAGCAGCCCGTCTGAAGTGAGGTGACTTTGCCCGGCCACCTATATGGGGAGTGAGGGCCTCTGCCTGACCACCCAGCATGCTGAGAGATTGATTAACCTCTTCCGGCCACCCGTCTGCGGGAGTTAGGAGCGCCTCTGCCTGGCCACCCACTGTCTGGGAGGTGAGGATCGCCTCTACTCGACCACCCACAGTCTGGGAGGTGAGGAGAGTCTCGGCCCGGCCACCCATCATCTGGGAAGTGAGGAGAGCCTCGGCCCGACCACCCATCATCTGGGAAGTGAGGAGGGCCTCTGCACGGCCACCCATTGTCCGGGAGGTGAGGAGAGCCTCTACCTGGCCACCCATCCTCCAGGATGTGAGGAGCCCGTCTGCCCTGCCACCCAACTTCTGTAGAAGTGAGGCGCCTCCTGCCCGGCCACCCCTGTCTGGGAAGTGAGGAGTGCCTCGCCTGCCCAGCCATCAACCGAATGGAGGATGCCTCTGCCTGGCCACAGCCATCGGCCCAGGAGGTCAGGAGCCGCCCGACTCCACCCATCATTTTGGAAGTGAGCAGCACCACGGCCCTGCCACCCCATCTGTGAACTGAGGAGCGCCTCTTCCCGCCTGCCTGGAGGCCCGCCCCTGCCCCAGTCCTGGGAAGTGAGGAGGGCTTCTGGCCCGGCAACCCAACATCTGGGAAGTGAGTAGCGCCTCTGCCAGGCCACCCCATCTTTGAAGTGAGGAGCCTGCCCGCCACCCACGGTTCGAAAAGAGGACGCCTCTGCCTGGCCACCCACCACCAAGAGGGAGCGCCTCTGTCTGATCACCCATCGCCTGGGAAGTGGAGGAGCTTCCTGCCCGCCACCCCATCTGGGAATTGAGGAGCCTCCCTTGCCCAGCCACCCATAGTCACAGGAAGTGAGGTGCCTGCCAGGCCACCCATCGTCCGGAAGGTGGCGCTTCTGCCCGGCCACCCCATCAGGGAATTGAGGAGCACCCTTGCCCAGCCGCCCCTTCTGGGAAGTGAGGAGTGCCTCTGCCCTGCCACCTGTATATGGGAGTGAAGAGGGCCGCTGTCTGGCCACCCAACGTCTGGGAAATGAGGAGCGCCTCTGCCCAGCCGCACCGTCTGGGAAGAGAGGAGTGCCTCTGCCCGGCCACCCCATCTGTGAAGTGAGGAGCGCCTCTGCCCGTCCAACCATCGTCCAGGAGTTGAGGAGATCCTCTGCCCAGCCCCCATTGTCCGGGAGGTGAGGAGCGCCTCTGCCCGGCCCCCCTATATATGGGAGTGAATAGGGCCCCTGCCCAGCCACCCAACGTCTGGGAAGTGAGGCCTCTGACCGGCAGCCCCGTCTGGGAAGTGAAGAGCGCTTCTGCCCGGCCTGGTGGGAAGGTGTGGTGCTTCCTGCCGACTGCCCGTCTGGGAAGGGAGGAGCGCCTCTGCTGGACCACGCATCGTCTGGGAAGTAAGGAGGGTTTCTGCGCGGAGACCCATCGTCTGGGAAGTGAGGATCGCCTCTACCTGTCCACCCAACATCTGGGAAGTGAGGAGTGCCTCTGCCAGGCCACCCAAACTCTGGGAAGTGAGGAGGGCCTCTCTGCCCAGCTTCACCCAGCGTCTGGAAGTGAGGCGCTCTGCCCGACAACTCTGTCTGGGAAGTGAGAGTAGCTCTCTGACCGGCCACCCACACCGTCTGGGAAGTGAGGAGCGCCACTGCCTGAAAACCAATCGTCTGGGAAGTAAGGAGCACCTCTGCCCGGCACCCGTCTGGGAAGTGAGGAGTGTGTCTGCCCGGCCACCTATATAGGAGAGAAGTGGAGCCTCTGCCGACCACTTAGCGTCTGGGGTGAGGAAGCCTCTGCCGTCGCCCCATCTGGGAAGTGAGGAGCGCCACTGCCCGACCACACATCGTCTGGGTAGTGAGGAGCGCCTCTGCCCGGCCTTCCTGTCTATGAAGTGAGGAGCGCCTTTGCCTGGCCACCCACTGTCTGGGAGGTGAGGAGCGCCTCTGCCCGACCACCCACAATCTGGGAGGAGAGGAGAGCCTCGGCCCGGCCACCCAACATCTGGGAAGTGAGGAGGGCCTCTGCACAGCCACCCATCATCCGGGAGGTGAGGAGAGCCTCTGCCCGTCCACCCATCATCCGGGAGACGAGGAGCCCGTCTGCCCTGCCACCCATCGTCCGGAGGTGAGGCGCCTCTCTGCCCGCCCGGTCTGGGAAGTGAGTGCCTGCCCGGCCACCTATATATGGGAGTGAAGACTCTGCCCGGCCCACTAGCGTCTGGGAAGTGAGGCGCTATACCGGCCACACATGGGTCTGGGGTGAGGTGCCTCTGCCCGGCCACCTAGTCCGAGAGGTGAGGCGCCCCACTCTGCCGACCAGCCATCGTCCGAGTGAGGCGCTGGGCCTGACGAACCATCATCTGGGAAGTGAGGGGAGCACCTGCGGCCCGACCACCCACATCTGTGAAGTGAGGATGCGCCCCGACTTGCCTGGAGTCTGGGAAGTGAGGAGCGCCTCTGCCCGGCCAAACATCTCCTTGAGGTGAGGAGAGCCTCAACCCGGCCACCCATAATCCGGGTGGTGAGGAGAACCTCTGCCCGGCCACCCATCTTCCAGGAGGTGAGGAGCGCCTCTGCCCAGCCCCCCATCGTCCGGGAGGTGAGGAGAGCCTCTGTCCGACCTCACATCGTCTGGGAAGTGAGGAGAGACTCTGCCTGGCCACACCATCTGGGAATTGAGGATCGCCTCTGCCCAGCCGCCCCTTCTGGGAAGAGAGGAGCCTCTGCCCGGCCACCCACCGTCTGGGAGGTGAGGGAGGCGCCTCTGCCCGGCCACCCACCATCTGGGAAGTGAGGCGCCTCTGCCGGCCACCCCATCTGGGAGGTGGTAGTGCCTCTGCCTGCCCACCCATGCGTCCGGGAGGTGAGGAGAGCCTCTGTCCGACCTCACATCGTCTGGGAAGTGAGGAGCGCCTCTGCCCGGCCACCCACCATCTGGGAAGTGAGGCGCCTCTGCCCGGCCACCCACCGTCTGGGAGGTGAGGAGAGCCTCTGTCCGACCTCACATCGTCTGGGAAGTGAGGAGCGCCTCTGCCCGGCCACCCACCGTCCGGGAAGTGAGGCGCCTCTGCCCGACCACCCATCGTCTGGGAGGTGAGGAGGGCCTCTGCCCGGCCGCCCACCATCTGGGAAGTGAGGAGCGCCTCTGCCGGCCACCCCATCGGGGAAGTGAGGAGCGCCTCTGCCCGGCCACCCCATTTGGGAAGTGAGGAGCGCTTCTGCCTGGCCACTCAACGTCTGGGAAGTGAGGCCGCCTCTGCCCCCCGGCCACCCACTCGGGACGTGTGGAGAGCCTCTGCCTGGCCACCCTCCTCCGGGAGGTGAGGAGACCATCAGCCCTTCCACCCATCGTCCGGGAGGTGAGGAGCGCCTCTGCCCAAGCTCTCATCATTTGGGAAGTGAGGAGCGCCTATGCCCGACCACCCACCGTCTGGGAGGTGAGGAGAGCCTCTGCCCGGCCACCCCATCTGGGAAGTGAGCGCCTCTGCCAGCCACCCATGTTCTGAGGAAGTGAGGAGCGCCTCTGCCCGACCACCCCATCACAGGAGTGAGGGAGGCGCCTCTGCCGCCACCATCGTCTGCGAAGTGAGGAATGCCTCTGAACGGCCACCCTATATATGGGAGAAAGAGGGCCTCTGCCCGGCCACCCATCATCTGGGAATTGAGGAGGGCCTCTGCCCGGCCACCCCCTCTGGGAATTGAGGAGCGCATCTGCCCAGCCACTCATCATCTGGGAAGTGAGGAGTGCCTCTGCTCGGCCACCCATCATCCGAGAGGTGAGGAGTGCCTCTGCCCGGCCAGCCATCGTCCGGGAGGTGAGGGGCCTCTGCCCGACCTCCCATGCGTCTGGGAAGTGAGGCGCCTCTGCCTGGCCACCCACCGTCTGGGAGGTGAGGAGCACCTCTGCCCGGCCACCCACCGTCTGGTATGTGAGGAGCACCACTGCTTGGCCACGCATCGTCTGGGAAGTGAGGAGCGCCTCTGCCCGGCCACCCATCATCTGGGAAGTGAGGAGTGCCTCTGCCCGACCACCCACGTCTGGGAGGTGAGGAGAGCCTCGGCCCGGCCACCCATCATCTGGGAAGAGTGGAGGGCCTCTGCACGGCCACCCAAACTCTGGGAAGTGAGGAGCGCCTCTGCCCGGCCAACCAATCTGGGAAGTGAGGTGCCTCTGCCCGGCCACCCATCGTCTGGGAAGTGAGGCCTTCTGCCCGGCCACCCATCGTCTGGGAGGTGAGGAGCCTCTGCCCGGCCACCCGTCCTCCGGGAGGTGAGGAGCCCATCTGCCTTGCCACCCTTCGCCCGGGGAGGTGAGGCGCCTCTGCCCGGCCACCCATCGTCTGGGAAGTGAGGTGCCTCTGCCCGGCCACCCATCGTCTGGGAGGTGAGGCGCCTCTGCCTGGCCACCCATCGTCCGGGGAGGTGAGGCGCCTCTGCCTGGCCACCCATCGTCTGGGAAGTGAGGAGCACCTCTGCCCGGCCACCCCATCTGCGAAGTGAGGAGCGCCTCTGCCCGGCCACCCCATCTGGGAGGTGAGGAGCACCTCTGCCCGGCCACCCCTTCTGGGAAGTGAGGAGTGCCTCTGCCTGCCACCCCATCTGGGAGTGAGGGGCCTCTGTCTGACCACCCAACATCTTGGAATTCAGAAGCGCCTCTGCCCGGCCACCCCATCTGGGACGTGAGGAGCGCCTCTGCCCAGCCACCCCTTCTGGGAAGTGAGTAGCGCCTCTGCCCGGCCAGCCATGCGTCCGGGGAGGTGAGGAGCACCTCTGCCCGACCACCCAATCTGGGAAGTGAGGGCGCCTCACCGTCAAACATCGTCAGGAGTTGAGGAGATCCTCTGCCGGACCCATTAGCAGGAGGTGAGGGGCGCATCTGCCCGGCCACCCATTGTCTGGGAGGTGAGGAGGCGCCTCTGCCTGGCCACCCCTTCTGGGAAGTGGGAAGCGCCTCTGCCTGACCACCCACCATCTGGGAAGTGAGGAGGGCCTCTGCCCGGCCACCCATCGTCCGGGACCTGAGGAGCGCCTATGCCCGACCACCCCTTCTGGGAAGTGAGGCGCCTCTGCCCGGCCACCTCGTCTGGGAAGGGAGGAGGCGCCTCTACCCGACCACCCCATCTGGGAAGTGAGGAGGGCCTCTGCCCGGCCGCCCGTCACCAAGTAAGGAGGCGCCTCTGCCGACCACCCACCGTCTGGGAAGTGAGGGCGCCTCTGCCGGCCACCCATGCGTCCGGGGAGGTGAGGAGCGCCTCTGCCCGGCCACCCCTTCTGGGAAGTGAGGAGTGCTTCTGCCCGGCCACACACCTTCTGGGAAGTGAGGCGCCTCTGCCCGGCCACCCGTCTGGGAAGTGAGGAGTGCCTCTGCCCGGCCACCCGTCTGGGGTGTGAGAGAAACCTCTATCGGCTGCCCGTCTGTGAAGTGAGGGCGCCTCTGCCCGGCCACACACCATCTGGGAAGTGAGGAGTGCCTCTGCCCGGCCACCCATGCGTCAGGAGGTGAGGCGCCTCTGCGGCCACCCCTTCTGGGAAGTGAGGGAATTGCTTCTTACTTGACACACCTTCTGGGAAGTGAGGAGCACCTGGGCTTCATTACACCCATTGTCACAGAGTTAGGATCGCCACTACCTGTCCAAACAACGTCTGGGAAGTGTGGAGTGCCTCTGCCCGACCACCCCATCTGGGAAGTGAGGGAGCGCCTCTGCCCGGCCACCCATGCGTCCGGGGAGGTGAGGAGAGCCTCTGCCCGGCCAGCCATGCGTCCGGGGAGGTGAGGAGGCGCCTCTGCCAGCCACCCACAGTCTGGGAAATGAGGAGTGCCTCTGCCCGGCCACCCGTCTGGGAAGTGAGGCGCCTCTGCCGACCCTGGCAGTCTTGGGAAGCAATGTCGCCTCTGCCCGGCCACCCATGCGTCAGGAGGTGAGGCGCCTCTGCCGGCCTGCCTTCTGGGAAGTGAGGGAGAGCTTCTGCCCGGCCACACACCATCTGGGAAGTGAGGAGCTCACCGGCTGCGTCACCCACTGTCTGGGAGGTGAGGAGGCGCCTCTGCCAGCCACCCACAGTCTGGGAAGTGAGGCCTCTGCCCGACCACCCCATCTGGGAAGTGAGGAGGGCCTCTGCCCGACCACCCCATCTGGGAAGTGAGTAGCGCCTCTGCCGGCCACCCATCATCTGGGAAGTGAGGAGGGCCTCTGCCCGGCCACCCCCGTCTGGGAGGTGAGGAGAGCCTCTGCCCGGCCACCCATCATCTGGGAGGTGAGGAGAGCCTCTGCCCGACCTCCCAGCGTCTGGGAAGTGAGGAGCGCCTCTGCCTGGCCACCCACCGTCTGGGAGGTGAGGTGCGCCTCTGCCCGGCTGCCCTGTCTGGGAAGTGAGGCGCCTCTGCCTGGCCACCCACCGTCTGGGAGGTGAGGAGGCGCCTCTTCACGGCCACACATGGTCCGGAAGGTGAGGACAGCCTCTGCCCGGCCACCCATCTTCTGGGAAGTGAGGCGCCTCTGCCCGGCCACCCATCGTCGGGGAGGTGAGGCGCTCTGCCAGGCCACCCATGCGTCGGAAGGTGAGGACAGCCTCTGCCGGCCCCCCATGCGTCGGGGAGGTGAGGCGCGCTTCTGCAGGGCCACCCACTCGTCTGGGAGGTGAGGAGGAGGCGCCTCGGCCCGGCTGCCCTGTCTGGGAAGTTATGAGGCGCCTCTGCCTGGAGCTGCCCTGTCTGGGAAGTGAGGCGCCTCTGCCCGGCCGCGATGCAGGAAGTGAGGGCGCCTCTGCCAGGCCACCCCATCTTTGAAGTGAGGGCGCCTCTGCCCGGCCACTTACGGTCTGGAAAATGAGGGCGCCTCTGCCTGGCCACCCACCATCTGGGAAGTGAGGCGCCTCTGTCTGATCACCCATGCGTCTGGGAGGTGAGGGGCGCCTCTGCCCGACCTCCCATCGTCCGGAAGGTGAGGACAGCCTCTGCCCGGCCCCCCATCGTCCGGGAGGTGAGGAGCGCCTCTGCCCGGCCACCCATCGTCCGGAAGGTGAGGACAGCCTCTGCCCGGCCACCCATCATCTGGGAAGTGAGGAGGCGCCTCTGCCCGACCTCCCATGCGTCTGGGAAGTGAGGAGGCGCCTCTGCCCGGCTGCCCTGTCTGGGAAGTGAGGAGGCGCCTCTGCCTGGCCACCCATGCGTCTGGGAAGTGAGGCGCCTCTGCCTGGCCACCCACCATCTGGGAAGTGAGGCGCCTCTGCCCGGCTGCCCCATCTTTGAAGTGAGGGCGCCTCTGCCCGGCCACCTGGTCTGGAAAATGAGAGCGCCTCTGCCTGGCCACCCACCATCTGGGAAGTGAGGAGGCGCCTCTGCCTGGCCACCCACCATCTGGGAAGTGAGGCG
Source organism: Hoolock leuconedys (assembly GCA_023748175.1). NCBI lineage: Eukaryota > Metazoa > Chordata > Mammalia > Primates > Hylobatidae > Hoolock > Hoolock leuconedys. The sequence continues at coordinate 48,858 of JAKGGE010001141.1, forward strand.
GGCCTCTGCCCGTCCAAACATAAATCGAGGTGAGAGATCCTCTGCCGGACTTCCATTAACCAGGAGGTGAGGCGCCTCTGCCCGGCCACCCATCGTTTGGGATGTGAGAGCGCCTCTGCCCGACCACCCCATCTGGGAAGTGAGGAGGCGCCTCTGCCCGGCCAACCATCATCCGAGAGGTGAGGCGCCTCTGCCTGGCCACCCACCGTCTGGGAAGTGAGGAGCGCCTCTGCCCGGCCACCCATCGTCCGAGAGGTGAGGCGCCTCTGCCTGGCCACCCACCGTCTGGGATGTGAGGAGCGCCTCTGCCCGGCCACACCATCTGGGAAGTGAGGCGCCTCTGCCCGACCGCCCGTCTGTGAAGTGAGGAGGCGCCTCTGCCCGACCACCCACAAACTCTGGGAGGTGAGGAGGGCCTCTGCCCGGCCACCCACTGTCTGGGAAGTGAGGAGGCGCCTCTGCCCGGCCACCCATGCGTCTGGGAAGTGAGGAGTGCCTCGCCCGGCCACCCCATCTGTGAAGTGAGGAGCACTCCTGCCCGGCCGCCCCATCTGGAGAGTGCGGAACGCCTCTGCCTGGCCAACCATTGTCCGGGAGGTGAGGAGATCCTCTGCCCGGCCACCCATTTTCCGGGAGGTGAGGAGCGCCTCTGCCCGGCCACCCATCGTCCGGGAGGTGAGGAGAGTGCCTCTGCCCAGCCACCCATGCGTCTGGGAAGTGAGGAGCAACTCTGCCCAGCCACCCATGCGTCTGGGAAGTGAGGAGGGCCTCTGCCCGGCCACACATCTTCTGGGAGGTGAGGCGCCTCTGCCCGGCCACCCATCTTCTGGGAAGTGAGCGCCTCTGCCCGACCTCCCATGGTCTGGGAAGTGAGGAGGCGCCTCTGCCCGACCACCCATGCGTCTGGGAAGTGAGGTGCCTCTGCCCGGCCGCAATAGTCCGAGGGTGAGGGCGCCTCTGTCCTGCCAGCCATCATCTGGGAAGTGAGGCGCCTCTGCCCGACCACCCCATCTGGGAACTGAGGAGCGCCTCTGCCCGACCACCCCATCTGTGAGTGAGAGGAGCACTCCTGCCCGGCAGCCCCATCTGGAGAGTCTTGGAGCGCCTCTGCCCGGCCACCCATCGTCCGGGTAGAAGTGAGGAGAGTCTCTGCCCACGACCACCCATTCTCCGGAGGTGAGGCGCCTCTGCCCGGCCACCCATCGTCCGGGGAGTGTGGAGCGCCTCTGCCCGCCACCCATCGTCTGGGAAGTGAGGAGCAACTCTGCCCAGCCACCCATCGTTGGGAAGTGAGGAGCGCCTCTGCCCGGCCACCCCATCTGGGAAGTGAGGAGTGCCTCTGCCCGGCCAACCACTGTCTGGGAGGTGAGGAGCGCCTCTGCCCGACCACCCACATTCTGGGACGTGAGGAGAGCCTCGGCCCGGCCACCCATCTTCTGGGAAGTGAGGTCGGCCCAGCCAACCATCATCTGGGAAGTGAGGAGGCGCCTCTGCCCGGCCACCCATGCGTCTGGGAAGTGAGGAGTGCCTCTGCCCGGCCACCCATCGTCCGGGGAGGTGAGGGCGCCTCTGCCCGACCTCCCATCGTCTGGGAAGTGAGGCGCCCATGCCGAGCCACCCAATCTGGGAGGTGTGGGCGCCTCTGCCGGCCACCCATAGTCTGGGGTGAGGGGTGCCTCTGCCACAGCCACCCATGCGTCGGAAGGTGTGAAACTCTGCCCGGCCACCCATCGTCCGGAGGTGTGAGTGCCTCGCCTGCATCCGGGAAGGTGAGGAGGGGCTGCCCGGCCACCATCTTCGGGGAGGTGAGGAGTGCCTCTGCCCAGCCACCCATCGTCTGGGAAGTGAGGAGCGCATCTGCCTGGCCGCCCCGTCTTGGGTGTGAAGAGAGCCTCTGTCTGGCCGCCCAGTCTGGGAAGTGAGGAGCGCCTCTACCAGCCCACACACGCGTCTAGGTAGTGCTTTCTGCGGACTCATCGTCCGGCAGGTGAGGAGCGCCTCTGCCAGGCCACACTTTCTGCGATGTGAGGAGCGATTCTGCCCGGCCACACAAAGTCTGTGAAGTGAGGAGCACCTCGGCTGGGCCACCCACTGTATGGGAAGTGAGGAGCGCCTCTGCCGGCCACCCACCTTCTGGGAAGTGAGGAGTGCCTCTGCGCCCGACCACCCAACATCACCGTGGGGGGCCTCTGTGTGGACACCCATCGTCTGGGCAGTGAGGTGCCTCTGCCCAGCCACCCATGGGTCTGGGAGGTGAGGCGCCTCTGCCGGCCACCCATAGTCTGGGAGTGAGGCCTCTGCCGGCCACCCATAGTCTGGGAAGTGAGGTGCGCCTCTGCCCGGCCACCCACCTTCTGGGAAGTGAGGAGGGCCTCTGCCCGACCACCCATCATCTGGGAAGTGAGGAGCGCCTCTGCCTGACTGCCCGTCTGGGAAGTGAGGAGGGCCTCTACCTGACCACCCATCGTCTCTGAAATGAGGAGCGCCTCTGCCCGGCCACCCAATCTGGGAAGTGAGGAGCGCCTCTGCCCGGCCACCCAATCTGGGAAGTGAGGCGCTTCTGCCCAGCCACACATCGTCTGGGAAGTGAGGAGTGCCTCTGCCCGGCTGCCCGTCTGGGAGGTGACCTCTGCCGGACACCCATCATCTGGGAAGTGAGGGGAGCCTCTGCCCGGCCACGTCCGGGAAGTGAGGATCGCCTCTGCCCGGCCATCCCCATCTGGGAAGTGAGTAGCGCCTCTGCCTGGCCACTGTCATCTGGGAAGTGAGGAGTGCCTCTGCCCAGCCACCCATCGTCCGGAGGTGAGGCGCCTCTGCCCAGCCACCCCATCTGGGAGGTGAGGGCGCCTCTGCCCAGCCACCCGTCTGGGAAGTGAGGAGTCCCTCTGCCCGGCCACACAAAATCTGGGATGTGAGGAGGGCCTCTGCCCGGCCACCCATGCGTCTGGGAAGTGAGGCGCCTCTGCCCGGCCACCCATCGTCCGGGGAGGTGAGGGCGCCACTGCCCGGCCACCCATCATATGGGAAGTGAGGCCTCTGCCTGGCCACCCCATCTGGGAAGTGAGGCGCCTCTGCCTGGCCACCCAAAATCTGGGATGTGAGGAGGGCCTCTGCCCGCCACCCGTCTGGGAGGTGAGGCCTCTGCCCGGCCACCACATCTGGGATGTGAGGAGCGCCTCTGCCCGGCCACCCCATCTGTGAAGTGAGGAGCGCCTCTGCCCAGCCGCCCGTCTGGGAAGTGACGAGCGCCTCTGCCCGACCACCCGTCTGGGAAGTGAGGACCTCTGCCCGGCCACCCCGTCTTGGGTGTGAAGAGAGCCTCTGCCCGGCCGCCCCGTCTGGGAAGTGAGGAGCGCCTCTGCCTTCCACCTACAGTCTGGGAAGTGAGGTGCCCCTCTGCCCGGCCACCCATGTCCGGGAGGTGAGGAGCGCCTCTGCCCAGCCACCCCTTCTGGGAAGTGAGGTGCGCTTCTGCCCGGCCACCCAACATCTGGGAAGTGAGGAGAGCCTCTGCCCGACCACCCACCGTTTGGGAATGGAGGAGCGACTCTGTCCGGCAACCCCATTTGGGAAGGGAGTAGCATCTCTGCGGCAGCCCCGTCTGGGAAGTGAGGAGCGCTTCTGCCCGGCCACTCATCGTCAGGGAAGTGAGGAGTGCCTCTGCCTGACCACACATCGTCTGCGAAGTGAGGAGGCGCCTCTGCCGGCCACCCACCTTCTGGGAGGTGAGGGCGCCTCTGCCCGGCCGCCCGTCTGGGAAGTGAGGAGTGCCTCTGCCCGGCCACAGCCACTGTCCGGGAGGTGATGAGCGCCTCTGCCTGACGACCCATCATCTGGGAAGTGAGGAGCACCTCTGCCCGGCAGCCACTGTCTGGGAAGTGAGGAGGCGCCTCTGCCGGCCACCCCCTCTGGGAAGTGAGGAGCTCCTCTGCCCTGCCCCATATCATCTAGGAATTGAGGAGCACCACTGCCCGGCCACCCATCCTCCGGGAGGTGAGGGAGCGCCTCTGCCTGACCACCCATGGAGTCTGGGAGGTGAGGGAGCGCCTCTGCCTGGCCACCCATCATCCAGGAGGTGGGGCTCTGCCTGAAGACCCATCTTCTGGGAAGTGAGGCGCCTCTGCCCGGCCACCCCATCTGGGAAGTGAGGCGCCTCTGCCTGGCCACCCACTGTCTGGGAAGTGAGGTGCCTCTGCCCGGCCACCCATCATCTGGGAGTGAGGGCCTCTGCACGGCCACCCAAAGTCTGGGAGTGAAGGGAGGCCTCTGCCCGGCCACCCACCATCTGGAAGTGAGGAGCGCCGCCTCTGCCTGGCCACCCATCATCTGGGAAGTGGGAGGCCTCTGCCCGGCCGCCCGTCTGGGAAGTGAGTGCCTCTGCCCAGCCACCCCTTCTGGGAGGTGAGGGCGCCTCTGCCCGGCCACCCATCATCTCGGAAGGGAGGAGCGCCTCTGCCTGTCCTCCCAATCTGGGAAGTGAGGCCTCTGCCCGGCCACCCATCATCTGGGAAGTGAGGTGCCTCTGCTTGTACTGTAGGTTTGAGGGCCTCCTGCCCAGGCCACCCATCATCTGGGAGTGAGGCCTTCTGCCCAGCCAACCCATCTTCCGGGATGTGAGGGAGCTCCTCTGCCCCCCGACCTCCCATCTTCTGACGTGAGGAGGCGCCTCTGCCCGGACACCCATCGTCTGGGAAGGGAGGCGCCTCTGCCGACCTCCCATCTTGAAGGAAGTGAGGCGCCTCTGCCGGACACCCCATCTGGGAGGTGAGGCGCCTCTGCCTGACGACCCATCATCTGGGAGGTGAGGAGCGCCTCTGCCTGGCCACCCGTTCTGGGAAGTGAAGTGCGCTTCTGCCCGGCCACACCCCGTCTAGGAATTCAGGAGCACCTCGGCTAGGCCACCCACTGTCTGGGAAGTGAGGAGCGCCTCTGCCCAACCACCCACCGTTTGGGAAGTGAGGAGCGCCTCTGCCTGTCCTCCCAATCTGGGGAGTGAGGAGGCCTCTGCCCGGCCACCCAAACATCTGGGAAGTGAGGAGGCGCCTCTGCCTGGCAGCCCGTCTGGGAGGTGAGGAGCGCCTCTGCCCGGCCACATATCATCTGGGAGTGAGGGGCCTCTTCCTGACCACCCATCATCTGGGAGGTGAGGGCGCCTCTGCCAGGCCACCCCATCTGGGAAGTGAGGCGCTTCTGCCCAGCCAACCATCTGGGAAGTGAGGAGCACCTCTGCCCGGCTGCCCGTCTGGGAGGTGAGGCGCCTCTGCCCGGCCACATATCATCTAGGCCAAGGGAGGCGCCTCTGCCCGGCCACCCCATCTTCCGGGATGTGAGGGAGCTCCTCTGCCCGAGCCACCCAACATCTGGGAGTGAGGAGCACCTCTGCCTGACGACCCCATCTGGGAGTGAGGAGGCGCCTCTGCCCGACCTCCCATCTTCTGACGTGAGGCGCCTCTGCCGGACACCCCATCTGGGAGTGAGGGAGGCGCCTCTGCCCGGCCACTCAATGTCTGGGAGGTGAGGAGCCCCTCTGCCTGGCCAGCCATCCCTCACGGGGTTGAGGAGAGCCTCTGCCTGGCCACCCATCATCTGGGAGGTGAGGCACTCCCATCTTTTACGAAGTGAGGAGCGCCTCTGCCCGGGGACACCCCATCTGGGAAGTGAGGAGCGCCTCTGCCCGGCTGCACATGGTCCGGGAGGTGAGGCGCCTCTGCCTGGCCACCAGTTCTGGGAGGTGAGGAGTGCCTCTGCCCAGCCACCCAACATCTGGGAAGTGAGGAGCGTCTCTGCCTGGCCACCCATCGTCTGGGAAGTGAGGAGGCGCCTCTGCCAGGCCACCCCATCTTTGAAGTGAGGAGCGCCCTTGCGCAGCCGTCCCGTCTGAGAAGTGAGGAGTGCCTCTGCCCAGCCACCCTATATATGGGGTGAAGGCGGCCTCTGCGTCCACCCAATGTCTGGGAAGTGAGGCGCTTCTGCCCGGCCACCCATGGTCCGGGAGGTGAGGCGCCTCTGCCCGGCCACTCATCGTCAGGGGAAGTGAGGAGTGCCTCTGCCCAGCCACCCATCTGGGAGGTGAGGAGCGCCTCTGCCCGGGGAGCCATGCGTCCGTGACGTCCAGGAGCTTGCATCGGCCTGAGGACCCATCATTTGGGAAGTGAGCAGCCTCTGCCCAACCACCCGTCTGGGAAGTGAGGAGGCGCCTCTGCCAGGCCACCCATCGTCTGGGAAGGGAGGAGCGCCTCTGCCTGTCCTCGCAATCTGGGAATTGAGGAGCGCCCTTGCGCAGCCGCCCCGTCTGAGAAGTGAGGAGTGCCTCTGCCCAGCCACCCTATTATTGGGGTGGAGCCTCTGCACGGCCACCCAATGTCTGGGAAGTGAGGAGCGCCTCTGCCCGGCAGCCCCGTCTGGGAAGTGAGGAGCGCTTCTGCCCGGCCACTCATCGTCAGGGAAGTGAGGAGTGCCTCTGCCATGCCATCGTCCGGGAGGTGAGGGGCGCCTCGGCCGGGGAAACCATCGTCCATTGGCGTCAAGGGCCTTGTCGACCTGAGGACCCATCATTTGGGAAGTGAGGCACCTCTTCCTGACCACCCATCATCTGGGAAGTGAGGAGCTCCTCTGCCCGGCTGCCCCGTCTGGGAAGTGACGAGCGCCTCTGCCCGGACACCCTTTCTGGCAGGTGGGGAGAGCCTCTACCTGGCCGCCCTGTCTGGGAAGTGAGGAGCGCCTCTGCCCGGCCACACATGGTCCGGGAGGTGAGGAGCGCCTCTGCCAGGCCACCCCATCTTTGAAGTGAGGAGGGCCGCTGCCCGACCACCCACCTTCTGGGAAGTGAGGAGAGCCTCTGCCCGGCCACCACATCTGGGAAGTGAGGAGGGCCTCTACCTGGACAACCACCGTTTGGGAAGTGGGGAGCCCCTCATCCCTGTCCACGCGTAGTCTGGGAACTGAGGAGTGCCTCTGCCCGGCCACACAAAATCTGGGATGTGAGGAGGGCCTCTGCCCGGCCACCCGATGTCTGGGAAGTGAGGAGCGCCTCTGCCCGGCCACTCATCTCTGGGAAGTGAGGAGTGCCTCTGCCCGGCCACCCCATCTGTCAAGTGAGGAGCGCCTCTGACCAGCCGCCCCGCTCCGGAGGTGAGGGAGGCCTCTGCCCAGCCACCCATCATCTGGGAGGTGAGGCGCCTCTGCCTGACGACCCATCATCTGGGAAGTGAGGAGCACCTCTGCCCGGCCACCATTAGATCTGGGAGGGGTGAGGGAGGCGCCTCTGCCCAACCTCAATTTTCTACCCGGAAGTGAGGGGCCTCTGCCCGGACACCCCATTTGGGAGGTGAGGGCGCCTCTGCAGGCCACCACAGTCTGGGAGTGAGGGAGGCGCCTCTGCCTGGCCACCCACTGTCTGGGAGGTGAGGAGCGCCTCTGCCCGACCACCCACCATCTGGGAGGTGAGGAGCGCCTCTGCCTGACGACCCATCATCTGGGAAGTGAGGCCTCTGCCCGGCAGCCCGTCTGGGAGGTGAGGGAGGCGCCTCCCGACCACCCACCGTTTGGGAAGTGAGGAGCGCCTCTGCCCGGCAGCCCCGTCTGTGAAGTGAGGAGCGCCTCAGCCCGGCCACACAAAATCTGGGATGTGAGGAGGGCCTCTGCCCGGCTGCCCGTCTGGGAGGTGAGGCCTCTGCCCGGCAGCCCGTCTGGGAAGTGAGGAGGCGCCTCTGCCTGACGACCCATCATCTGGGAGGTGAGGGAGGCCTCTGCCCGGCTGCCCGTCTGGGAGGTGAGGGAGCTCCTCTGCCCGGCTGCCCGTCTGGGAGGTGAGG
>JAKGGE010002814.1:0-17039 GCA_023748175.1 Hoolock leuconedys
GCGCTCCTAACTTGCTGGAAAATGGGTGGTCGGGCAGAAGCGCTCCTCACCTCCCAGACGGGGCGGCCCGGCAGAGGCCCTCATCACCTCCCCAGGCACGGCGGCCGGATCTTGAGAGGCTCCTCACTTCCTCCCAGGCGGGGCGACCCAGACAGATCGCGGCTCCCTCACTTCCCAGATGGGACGGCCAGGCAGGAGGCATGCTTAGCTTCCAAGGCGGGTGGCCACTGAGGCGCTCCTCACTTCTTCCCACGCGAGATTTGGCCGGGCAGGCTCACTCACTTCCCAGATGATGGGTGTGGCAGAGGCACTCCCTCCGCGTCCCAGGCAGGCGGCCGAACAGGCTCCACACTTCCCAGATGATTGTCCGGTAGGGCAGCTCCCTCACCTCCAGAAGATGGTTGGCCGACAGGGGTGCTCCTCACCTCCCAGGCAGTGTGTGTGGACAGGCCTCAGACGATGGGTGGCCCAAGGGCAGGCTGGGCGACCGGGCAGAACTCCCTCCCCTTCCCAGGCGGTTGGGTGTCGAGACGGGAAACCCTCCTCCAGAGGAGGTTTCCTGTTTGCAGGTTGAGGCTGACAGAGCCTCCCCCACTTGTCCCAGGGCCGAGGTGACCCAGGCAGAGCCTCCCTTCTTCAGGATGGGCTGGCCGGGCAGGCTCCTCACTTCTTCACGGGGTGGCGGGCAGAGGCTCTCACTTCCGGGCGATGGGTGGCGGGCAGGCTCCTCACTTTCCAGACAGTGGGAGCCAGGCAGGGCCTCCTCACTTCCCAGACAGGCGGCCGAGCGAGGCGCTCCTCACTTCCCAGACGATGGGAGGCAGGGGCAGAGGCAGCTCCTCAGCTTCATGAGCAGTGTTTGGTTGGGCAGGGGGTGCTCCCTCTTACCCCAGGCGGTGGGTGGCGGGGCTGAGATGCACTCTCATTTCCCAGGCAGATGCTTGAGGGCAGGGGGCAATCCTCACTTCCAGGGCAGATGGGTGGCCAGGGCGAGGCCGATCCACCTTCCCAGACGGGCTGACCCAGGAGGCTCCTCACTTCCCAGGCCTTGATTGGGTGGCGGGGAAGGGGAAACCTCACCTCCCAGGCGATGGTGGCGGACGGGGTTCTCCTCAAAATCTGAACTGAGCGAGGACGGTGTCCCTCACTTCCCAGATGGTGGTTGGCAGCCAGGAGGCCCCTCTCCCTTCAAATGGTTAGCCGGGCAGGAGGCGCTCCTCAGCTTCCCAGACTGGGCTGACGACAGAGGCTCTTCATTTCCCAGGCGGGGTTTATGGGCAGGGCACTCCTCACTTCCCAGGCAGTTGGATGGCGGGCAGAGAAGCTCCTCATTTCACCGAGGCAGATGGATTAGCCGAGACGGAGGGCGCTCCCCAGCTTCCTGTGAGGTGACCGGGAGGCTCACTTCCCAGACAGTGGGTGGCGGGGCAGGGAGGCTCTGCTCTTCCCAGATGGTGGGTGGTCCGGGCAGAGGGCTCCCTCCTTCAAGGCAGGTGGGAGGGCCGGACAGGGGCGCTCCTCACTTCGTCCCAGACAGGGACGTGGGCAGGGAGCTCACTTCCACTCCCGGACGGGGCGATAGTTCAGGCTCCCTCCTACAGGCTGAGACAGGCTCCCTCGCCTGAACTTGTTATGAACCAGGCTCCCTAACTTCCAATGGGGTGGCCAGAGGCTCCTCCTTCCCACCGCAGTGAACAGGCGCTCCTCACTTTGAATGATGGGTGGCGGGCAAGGAGGCACTCCTCACTTCCCAGGCAGTTTGGTGTCGGGCAGGGCTCTCACCTCCAGAGAAAGGAAGCCCCGGTGGTGGTAAGCATTCCTCCATTCTTCCCAGGGATGGGCTGACGGGCAGGCACGGCTCCCACTGTCCAGACGGGGGCGGCCAGGCAAGGAGCCTCCCTCTGCACTTCTTCCCGGGATGGGCGGCCGAGACGGGGGCAGCATCCTCGCCCTGTCTTCCCACACACAGGGTGGCTGGGCAGAGAGGCATCCTCACTTCCAGCGATGGGTGGCGGGCAGGGCGCTCCTCACTTTCCAGGCGATGGGAGGCCAGGCAGGGCACTCCCCTCCTCCCAGACAGGGCGGCGAGGCCGGCAGCTCCTCACTTCCCAGGCGATGGGAGGCCGGGCAGAGGCAATCCTCACTTCCCAGACGATGGGTGGCCAGGCGGAGGCGATCCACACTTCCCAGACCGGGCGGCCCGGAAGAGGCGCTCCTCACTTCCCAGACGGTGGGTGGCGGGCAGGCCTCCCTCACTTCCCTAGAGATGGGTGGCGAGACAGGGGCGCTCCTCACTTCCCAGACTGAGGCCGGACAGGCGGCTCTTCATTTCCCAGGCAGGGGGTTGCTTGGGCAGGGCCTCCCTCACTTCCCCGACGTTGGATGTGAGACCCGACGCTCCTCATTTCACGAGCCGATGAATTGGCGGGCAAGAAGCTCCTAGCTAAGCAGGTGACCCAGGAAGGCTCCCTCTCCTTCCCCAGGCAGTGGGTGGCAGACGGGGCTCTGCTCACTTCTTTAGATGGTGGGTGTGGTCAGACAGAGGAGCTCCTCACTTCAAGGCAGGCGGGCAGAGGCTCCTCACTTCTTCCCAGGCCAGGCGGCTGGGCAGAGGCTATCCTCACTTCCTCCCTGACCCAGGCTGACGTTCAGGCGGCTCCTCACTTCGAACAGGGCGACGAACAGAGGCGCTCCCTCCTTCACGAACTTGTTGGCCAGACAGGCTCTAACTCCAAGATGGGGTGGCCGCGCAGAGGCATCCCTCGCCTTCCCTGCAGTGGCGAGACGGCTCCTCACTTCCCAGGCGATGGGTGGCGGGCAGAGGCACTCATCCGCGATCCCAGAAGGCGACAAGCAGGCAGCTCTCTCACTTCCCAGACGGTGATTGTCAGCTGGGCAGGCGCTCCTCACCTCCCAGACAGTGTGTGAGGTGGGGAGCAGGGGTGCTCCTCACTTCCCAGGCGGTGGGTGGCGGGCAGAATGCACTCCTCATTTCCCAGATGATGGGAGGCCGTGCAGAGCAATCCTCACTTCCTGGTATGGGTGAGGCGGGCCGATCCTCACTTCCCAGACGAGGCGGCAGGGAAGAGGCTCTCACTTCCCAGAAGGTGGTGCCACCTGGGCGATGGGTGGCGAGGCAGAGGTGCTCCTCAAATCCCCAGACACCAGGCTGGGCTGTTCATCCTCACTTCCCTGATGGGTTTAGCTGACAGGAGGCCCTCCTCACTTCCCAGGCGATGGGCGGCCTGGCTCCTCACTTCCCAGGCGGGGCGGCTGAACAGAGTCCTCCTCATTCTGGGCGGGGTTTAACAGGGCAGAGTCCTCCTCGCCCCAGACGTTGGATGGCAGGGCAGAGCGCTCCTCATTTCCCAGGCGATGGGAATTGCTGGGCAAGCGCTCAACACATGAGGCAGGCTCCTCACTCCAGGGGATGGGTGGCAGGGCAGGCTGCTCACTGAACGGTGGGTGGTCAGACAGAGGGCTCCCCACTTCCCAGACGCTGGGTGGCCGGGCAGAGGCTCCTCACTTCTTCCCAGGCAGTGGGTGGCCGGGCAGGCTCCTCACTTCTTCCCAGGCAGGCGGCGGGCAGGCTCCTCACCTCCCAGGCGATGGGTGGCCAGACAGGCTCCTCACTTCCCAGACGATGGGTGGCCAGACAGGCTCCTCACCTCTCAGGCAGGCGGCGGGCAGGCTCCTCACCTCCCAGACGATGGGTGGCGGGCAGAGGCTCCTCACCTCCCAGACGATGGGTGGCCAGACAGGCTCCTCACTTCCCAGGCGATGGGTGGCCAGACAGAGGCGCTCCTCACCTCCCAGACGATGGGTGGCAGGGCAGAGGCTTTCCTCCATTCTTCCCGGATGGGGCGGCCGCGGGACAGGCTCCTCACCTCCCAGGCGATGGGTGGCGGGCAGGCTCCTCACTTCTTCCGGACGGGCATCCAGACAGAATCCCCTCACTTCCCAGGCGATGGGTGGCCAGACAGGCTCCTCACTTCTTCCCAGGCAGTGGGTGGCCGGGCAGGCTCCTCACTTCCCAGATGGGGCAGCGGACAGGCTCCTCACTTCCCAGGCGAAGGGTGGCCAGACAGGCTCCTCACTTCCCAGATGGGGTGGCGGGCAGAGGCTCCTCACTTCCCAGAAGATGGGTGGCGGGCAGAGGCTCCTCACCTCCCAGACGATGGGTGGCCAGACAGGCTCCTCTCACTTGAGCCAGTGACCCGAGGACAGGCTCCACTCTTCCCAGGCATGGGGTGGCGGGCAGGCTCCTCACTTCCCAGGCGATGGGTGGCCAGGCAGGCTCTCACCTCCCAGGCGATGGGTGGCCAGGCAGAGGCTCCTCACCTCCCAGGCGATGGGTGGCGGGCAGGCTCCTCACTTCCCAGAAGATGGGTGGTCGGGCAGAGGCGTTCCTCACCTCCCAGGCGATGGGTGGCCAGGCAGAGGCTCCTCACCTCCCAGGCGATGGGTGGCCAGGCAGAGGCGCTCCTCACTTCCCAGACGATGGGTTGGCCAGGCAGAGGGACTCCTAACTTCCAAGAAGGGGTGTGGCGGCAGAGGCGGCTCCTCACTTCCCAGGCGATGGGTGGCGGGCAGAGGCACTCCTCACTTCCCAGGCGATGGGTGGCGGGCAGGCTCCTCACTTCCCAGCGATGGGTGGCAGGGCAGATGCTCTCCTCACTTCCCAGACGAGGGGTCGGCCAGGCAGAGGCGCGCTCCTCACTTCCCAGATGATGGGTGGCCGGGCAGAGGCGCTCCTCACTTCCCAGACGATGGGTGGCCAGGCAGAGGGAGGCGCTCCTCACTTCCCAGACGGTGGGTGGCCAGGCAGAGGCTCCTCACTTCCCAGGCGGTGGGTGGCGGGCAGGCTCCTCACTTCCCAGATGATGGGTGGCAGGGCAGAGGCTCTGCTCACTTCCCAGACGGTGGGTGGCAGGGCAGAGGCGCTCCTCACCTCACAGGCGGTGGGGGGCCGGGCAGAGGCGCTCCTCACTTCCCAGGCGATGGGTGGCCAGGCAGAGGCTCCTCACTTCCCAGATGGTGGGTGGCCGGGCAGGCTCCTCACTTCCCAGGCAGTGGGTGGCCGGGCAGAGCCGCTCCTCACCTCCCAGGCGGTGGGTGGACGGGCCGAGGCGCTCCTCACCTGCCAGACGATGGTTGGCGGGCAGAGGCGCTCCTCACTTCCCAGACGGTGGGTGGCCGGGCAGAGGCGCTCCTCTCTTCCCAGATGATGGGTGGCGGGCAGGCTCCTCACTTGCCGGAAGATGGGTGGTCGGGCAGAAGTGCTCCTCACCTCCCAGACGATGGGTGGTCGGGCAGAGGCTCCTCACCTCCCATACGGCAGGCAGACCCGGCAGAGGCCCTCATCACCTCCCAGGCGATGGGTGGCCAGACAGGCTCCTCACTTCCCAGGCGATGGGTGGCCAGACAGAGGCTCCTCACTTCCCAGATGGTGGGTGGCCGGGCAGAGGCTCCTCACTTCCCAGGCGGTGGGTGGCGGGCAGAGGCTCCTCACCTCCCAGACAGTGTGTGGTCGAGCAGAGGTGCTCCTCACTTCCCAGATGGTGGGTGGCTGGGCAGAGGTGCTCCTCAAATCCCAGACTGGGCGGCTGGGCTGTTGCGCTCCTCACTTCCCAGACGATGGTTGGCCGGCAGAGGCCCTCCTCACTTCCCAGACAGGGGTTGCTGGGCAGGGCACTCCTCACTTCCCAGGCGATGGGTGGCCAGGCAGAGCCGCTCCTCACATCCCAGACGGTGGGTGGCCGGGCAGGCTCCTCACTTCCCAGGCGGTGGGTGGCGGGCAGAGGCGCTCCTCACTTCCCAGATGGTGGGTGGCCGGGCAGAGGCTCCTCACCTCCCAGACGATGGGTGGCCGGGCAAAGGCTCCTCACCTCCCAGAAGATGGTTGGCCGGGCAGAGGCGCTCCTCACCTCCCAGACGATGTGTGGCCGGGCAGAGGCGCTCCTCACTTCCCAGACGATGGGTGGCCGGGCAGAGGCGCTCCTCACTTCCCAGATGATGGGTGGCGGGCAGAGGCTCCTCACCTCCCAGGCGATGGGTGGCGGGCAGAGGCACTCCTCACTTCCCAGATGGTGGGTGGTCGGGCAGAGGCGCTCCTCACTTCCCAGGCGGTGGGTGGCGGGCAGAGGCTCCTCACCTCCCAGGCAGATGGGGTGGCCAGGCAGAGGCGCTCCTCACCTCCCAGACGGTGGGTGGCCAGGCAGAGGCACTCCTCACCTCCCAGGCGGTGGGTGGCCAGGCAGAGGCGCTCCTCACTTCCCAGGGGAAGGGGGGTGGGGCAGAGGCGCTCCTCACTTCCCAGGCAGGCTGACCGAGCCAGGCGATCCTCACTTCCCAGTTGATGGGTGGCCGGGCAGAGGCGCTCCTCACTTCCCAGATGAGGCGGCCGGGCAGAGGCTCCTCACTTCCCAGGCGGTGGGTGGCGGGCAGAGGCTCACTCCTCACTTCCCAGGCGGGATGGCGGGCAGGCTCCTCACTTCCCAGGCGGTGGGTGGCGGGCAGGCGCTCCTCACTTCCCAGCGATGGGTGGCCGGGCAGAGGCGCTCCTCACTTCCCAGATGGTGGGTGGTCAGGCAGAGGCGCTCCTCACTTCCCAGGCGATGGGTGGCGGGCAGAGGCTCCTCACTTCCCAGACGATGGGTGGCCGGGCAGAGGCACTCCTCACTTCCCAGGCGGGATGGCCGCGTAGAGGCGCTCCTCACTTCCCAGACGGTGAGGCCTGGCAGAGGCGCTCCTCATTTCCCAGACAGTTGGTGGTCAGGCAGAGGCCCTCCCCACTTCACAGAAGATGGGTGGCCGGGCAGAGGCACTCCTCAATTCCCAGGCGGGATGGCGGGCAGGCGCTCCTCACCTCCCAGACAATGGGTGGCGGGCAGGCGCTCCCTCACCTCCCAGACCATGGGTGGCAGGGCAGAGGCGCTCCTCACCTCCCAGACGATGGGTGGCCAGGCAGAGGCTCCTCACCTCCCAGGCGGTGGGTGGCCAGGCAGAGGCTCCTCATTTCCCAGGCGATGGGTGGCCGGGCAGAGGCGCTCCTCACTTCCCAGGCGATGGGTGGCGGGCAGGCGCTCCTCACCTCCCAGACGATGGGTGGCCAGGCAGGCTCCTCATTTCCCAGGCAGTGGGTGGCGGGCAGAGGCGCTCCTCACTTCCCAGGCGATGGGTGGCGGGCAGGCTCCTCACCTCCCAGACGATGGGTGGCCGGGCAGAGGCGCTCCTCACTTAACAGACAGGGCAGCCGGGCAGAAGCGCTCCTCACTTCTTCTTAGACTGTGCGGCCGCGCAGATGCGCTCCTCACTTCCTCCCAGATGGGGCGGTCTGGCAGAGGCGCTCCTCAACTCCCAGGCGATGGGTGGCGGGCAGGCTCCTCACCTCCCAGGCAGTGGGTGGCCGGGCAGAGGCGCTCCTCCATTCCCAGATGATGGGTGGCCGGGCAGAGGTGCTCCTCACCTCCCAGGGGCAGTGGGTGGAGTGGCAGAGGCGCTCCTCACCTCCCAGACAGTGCAGCCGGACAGAGGCGCTGCTGACTTCCCGACGAGGCGGCCGGGCAGAGGCCCTCCTCACTTCCCAGGCAGGAGTGGCGAGAGAGGCACTCTCACACCTGGCAGGCGAATGATGGCGGGCAGGCGCTCCTCACCTCCCCAGGCGTCAGGTGGCGGGCAGAAGCTCTCACCTCCCAGGCTATGGGTAGTGAGGGCAGCTCCTCACTACCGGATGAGGTGGCGGGCAGGCGCTCCTCACGCGTCCCAGGCGGTGGTGGCGGGCGAGCACTCCTCAGTTCCCAGACAATTGTTGGCAGGGCAGAGGCACTCCTCACTTCCCAGGCGATGTGGCGGGCAGAAGCTACTCTTTTCCAGGCGGTGGGTTGCAGGCAGGAAACTTTCCTCACTTCCCAAGCAGGGGAGGCGGGCGAGCACTACCTCACTTCCCAGGCGGTGGGTGAGTAGGGCAGAGAGCACTCCTCATATCCCAGGCAGTGCGGCGGGCAGCTCCTCACTTCGAGCAGCGGCCAGGCAGCTCCTCACTTCCCAGACTGTAGGTGGTCCAGGCATAGCTCCTCACTTCCCAGGCGAGCGCCGGGAGGCGCTCCTCACTTCCCAGGCAGGGGGCAGCCGGGCAGAGGAGCTCCTCATTTCCCAGATGGTAGTTGGCCAGTCAGGAGGCCCTCCCCACTTCCCAGAAGATGGCCAGCGTGCAGGCTCCTCACTTCCCAGGCGAGGCAGCCAAGCGGCTCTCACTTCCCAGACGATGGATTTGGCGAGGAAGAGCACTCCTCATTTCTGACGATGGGTGGCCAGGCAGAGCCTCTCACTCATTTCACAGGCGGCGGTGTCGGGCAGAGCACTCCTCACTTACCGAACTGTAGGTGGCGGGCAGCTCCTCACTTACCAGGCAGGGGCCGGCGGGCAGGGGTACTCCTGACTTCCCAGGCGGGGCTGCCCGGCAGAAGCTCCTCACCTCCCGGAATGATAGGTGCCACAGGCGAAGGTGCTCCTCACCTCCCAGGCGATGATGAAGCGGGCGAAGCGTCCTCACCTCCAGAAGATGGTGGCGGGCATAAGCTCACCACCAACCAGACAATAGTTGTCGGGAAAGGTGCTCCTCACCTCCCAGCGGAAGCGATAGGTGGCGGGCAAGAGTACCCCTCACCTCCCAGGCGGGGAGTGGCTGGACAGGCTCCTCACTTACCCAGGCGATGGGTGGCAGCAGGGGCTCCTCTATTCCCAGATGGCGGCGGGCAGGGTGCTCCTCACCTCCCAGACGATGGGTAGCCGGGCAGAAGCGCTCCTCACTTCCAGCAGGCGGCCAGGCAGAAGCTCCTCACTTCCCAGACTGTAGGTGATGGGCAGAAGCATCCCTCACACTTCCCAGGCGATGGTGGCGGAGCGAAGGGTGCTCTTCAACTCCGAACTGTGTGGCGGGCAGGCGCTCCTCATTTCCCGAACTGTGGGTAGCC
Source organism: Hoolock leuconedys (assembly GCA_023748175.1). Classification (NCBI taxonomy): domain Eukaryota; kingdom Metazoa; phylum Chordata; class Mammalia; order Primates; family Hylobatidae; genus Hoolock; species Hoolock leuconedys. The sequence continues at coordinate 8,976 of JAKGGE010002814.1, forward strand.
AGGCAGAAGGCCTCCCACTTCCCAGAGGTGGCGGGCAGAGCCGCTCCTCACTTCCCAGGCGAGGCGGCGGGCAGGCTCCTCACTTCCCGAGCGATGGTGGCCAGGCAAGCTCTTTCCCCAGGCGGTGGTGGCGGCGGGCAGAGCACTCCTCACTTCCCAAGCAGGGGAGGCCGGGCAGAGCACTCCCTCCAATTCCCAATGGTGGGTAGTGCGGGCGGCGCTCCTCACTTCACGAGATAGTGCGGCGGGCGAAGCTCTTCGCTTCCCAGGCAGGCGGCCAGGCAGAGCACTCCTCACTTTCCAGAAGATGGTGGCGGGCGTCGCGCTCCTCACTTCCCTAATGGCGGGTAGTGGCGCTCCTCACTTCCCTAATGGTGTGTGGCCGGACAGGCGCTCCTCACTTCTTCCCAGACGAGACGGCCGTGCAGATGCGCTCCTCACTTCCTCCCAGATTGGGCAGTCGGGCAGCGGCTCCTCACATCCCAGGCGATGGATGGCAGGGCAGAGGAGCTCCTCGAATTCCCAGAGCGAGGCTGGCCGGGCAGGCGCTCCTCACTTCTCAAGCAGGATGGCCAGAGATAGGCCCTCCCTCCCTCCCGGCAGTCACGGCTGAGGCAGGAACACTCCTCACTTCCCAGGCAGGTGGCGGGGAGAAGCTCCTCGCTGCAACGAGCGAATGAGTATTGGCAGGTAGAGGCGCTCCTCACCTCCCAGACGATGGTGCCGGGCAGTGGCGCTCCTCAACTCCCAGGCGATGGGTGGCCGGGCAGAGGCGCTCCTCACTACCCAGACCAGAGGTGGCGGGCAAGGCTCCCTCCCGCCCCAAATGATTGGTGGCCAGGCGAAGCTCCTCATTTCCCAGGTAAGACGTTGGCGGGCAGTGGCGCTCTCGCTTCCCAGGTAGAGGCGGGCGGGCAGGCGTTCCTCCTTCCCGGAAGCGGTGCGGCTGGGCGGCGCTCCTCACCACCCAGAGGATGGGTGGCCCGGCAGCGGCGCTCCTCCACCACCTCCCAAACGATGGCTGGCGGAAAGTGCTCCTCACCTCCCGACACCCGGGCGGCGCTCTCATTACCAGGCGGTGGTAGCCCAGGAAGAGGCCCTCCCACTTCCAGAAGATGGTGGCCAGGCAGGGAAGCGCCTCTCACTTCTCGAATGGCGGCGGGCAGGGGCACTCCTCACTGAGCGATGGGTATTGAAGAAGCGCTCCTCAATTCCCAAACGGTAGGTGTTGCCCGGGCGCTTCCTCACTTCCAAACGAGGCGGCGGGCAAGCGCTCTCACTTCTTGAACGGCGGCGAGCGAGCAGCTCACTGCCCAGGCAGGGCAGCCGCGAATTACTTTCTCACTTCCTCCAGGCCAAGCGGTGAGCGGCGCTCCTCACCTCCCAAACGTAGGTAGCAGGCGAAGCGTTCCTCAATTCCCATACGGCGGCGAGCAGCGCTCCCTCACCCGAATAGGTATTGGCAGGCAGCGCTCCTCACTTCCACATAGGATAGCGGGCAGAAGCGCTCTAACTTCCCAGATAGGCGGCGAGCTCCTCACATCCCAGGCGAAGGTAGCTGGGCACGGCGTTCTCTCTCCCAGGCGTGGGTAGCTTGGAAGAGCGCTTCCTCACCTCCCGAACGATGGTGTTGGCACAGGCAAGCTCTCACCTCCCAGGCGATAGGTGGCCGGACGGTTGCTCCCCACCTGCCGAACTGTGCGCGGCCAGGCGAAGCTCCTCGGCCTGAGCGGTGGCATTGGCCCGGTCAGAGGCCCTCCCCACTTCCCAGAATATGGGTTGCTGGGCAGAAGCGCTCCTCACTTCCCAGACGAGGCGACCGTGCAGATGCGCTCCTCACTTCCTCCCAGATTGGGCAGTCGGGCAGCGGTGCTCCTCACATCCCAGGCGATGGATGGCAGGGCAGAAGCTCCTCAATTCCCAGGCAGGCGGCGGGCAGGCGCTCCTCACTTCTCAGAAGGGATGGCCAGGGGTAGGCCCTCCTCACTTCCCAGAGCAGTGCGGCCGGGCAGAACCTCCCTCACTTCCAAGCCTTCGAGAATTTGGCGGGGAGAAGCTCCTCACCACAACGAGCGAATATGGTGGCGGTGGCGCTTTCCTCTCCCAGCGTGGGTGGCCAGGCGGCTCCCTCCTCTGGAATGATGGTGGCGGGCAGATGGCGGCGGGCGAAACTCACTTCCCAGGCGATTGGTGGCGGGCAGGCTCCTCATTTCCCAGATGGTGGGTGGCAGCGAGCGAAACCTCCTCACTTCCCAGGTGGGGCGGGCGGGCGAAGCGTTCCTCACTTCCCGAGCGATGCGGCTGGGCGGCGCTCCCTCACCACCCAGGATGGGTAGCCCGGCAGCTCCTCGAACAATAGCTGGCGGGGAAGAGGTGCTCCTCACCTCGAACACCAGCGCCCGAGGGCAGGCGCTCCCTCATTTACAGGCGGTGGTGGCCGAAGAGGCCCTCCCACTTCCCAGAAGATGGTAGCCAGGCAGAGCCCGCCTCACTTCTCCAGGCCGAGCGGCGGGCGGCTCTACTTCCAGGCGATAGGTGTCGAGGAAGCTCCTCAATTCCCAAACGGTGGGTAGCGGGCAGGCGCTCCTCACTTTCCAGGCGGTAGGTAGTGACCAGACGGCTCCTCACTTGAGCAGGCGGCAGGAAGGCGCTCCTCACTTCTTCCCAAGCGAAGCGGCCGTACGGGCCGCCTCACTTCCCTCCATAGAGGCAGCGAGGGCAGGCTCCTCACTTCCCAAGCAGGATGGCCAGGCAAGCTCCTCACTTCCCAGAGCAGGAGGCAGCGGGCAGAAGGCACTCCTCACTTCCCAAGCGGGCGGCGGTGGCTACTCACCTCCCAGATGAAGGTAGCCAGGAAAGCGGCTCCTCGCCTCTCCGAAGGCGATGGATGGCTGGAGCAGAGGCACTCCTCAACTCCCAGATGATAGGTAGCCCGGGCTTGGCGCTCCTCACCTCGAATGATAGGTGGCGGGCACAGGTGCTCTCACCTCCAGACGATGTGGCCGGGCGGTGCTCCTCACCTCTCCAGGCAGTGCGGCGGGCAGAAGCTCATTTCCAGACGGTGGGTAGCCAGGCAGAGGCCCTCCCACTTCCCAGAGCAGGTGGCGGGCAGAGGCATCCTCACTTCCCAGCAGGCGGCGGGCAGGCTCCTCAATTCCCAGACGCTGGGTTGGCCGGGCAGGCTCCTCAATTCCCAGAATGGCCGGCGGGCAGGCGCTCCTCACCTCCCAGGCGATGGAATTTGTAGCGTTCGGCGCCTCAACTCCCAGAAGATTGGTGGCGGAGAGATTGCTCTTCACATTGCGAACATTGCGGCGGGCGGCTCCTCACTTCACAGAAGATGGTGGCGGGCAGAGGCGATCCCTCATTTCCCAGGCGGTGGGTGGCGGGCAGAAGCTCCTCACCCACCAAGCGGGTAAAGCGGCAGAGGCTCCTCACTTCCCGAACCGTGTGTGGTGGGGCAGAGGGTGCTCCCTCCTTCCCGGATGGTGTGGCGGGCAGAAATCCTCACTTCCCAGGCAGCTGGCTGGGCGGCGCTCCTCACTTCCCAGGCGATGGTGGCGAACGGCGCTCCTCATTTCCCAGGCGATTGGGTGGCGGACAGGCTCCTCACTTACCAAGCGGGTAAGCCGACCCGGAGGACTCCTCACTTCCCAGACAGGTGTGTGAGGTCCGGACAGGAGGTCAGCCTCCTCACTTCCCGGATGGGTGTGAGGCCGGGCGGGGAGGGCGCTCTCAGCTACAGGCAGTGACCTCAGACGGAGGCATCACTTCCCGGGCAGATGGTTGGCGGACGGGTGGCTCCTCATTCCCAGGCAGTGGGTGGCGGTGAAGGGTGCTCATTTTCCTGGCAATGGGTGTCAGGGACAGAGGCACTCCTCACTTCCCAGACGGTGGGTGGTGAGACAGAGGCGCTTCTGCTGCTCCAGGCAGGCGACGGGTGTCCCTGTCTTCCCAGGCAGGCTGACCAGGCAGGCTCCCTCACATTCAGACGATGGGTGTGGGACAGCCTGCGCTCCTCACTTCCCAGACGGGATGGCGGGGTAGGCTCCTCCGCCACCACACAGTGGGTGGCCCGGGACAGAGGCAGCTCCTCACTTCTTCCCAGGCCGGGCCGTTGCAGATGCTCTCGCACTTCCCTCCAGATTGGCGGTCGGGCAGGCACTCCTCACATCCCAGCGTTGGGTCCCGGGCAGGTCGCTCCTCAATTCCCAGGCAGGCGGCGGGCAGAGGCGCTCTTCACTTCCCAGGCGATGGGTGGCGGGCAGGGTGCTCTCACCTCCCAGGTGATGGGCGGCCCGTCCAGAGGCGCTCCCTCTCCTCCCAGATGATGGGTCGCCCGGGCAGAGGCGCTCCTCTTACTCTCCCAGGCAGTGCGGCCGTGCAGAAGCTCCTCACTTCCCGAATGATGGGTGGCCGGGCAAGGCGCTCCTCGAATTTGAACGAGGCGGCGGGCAGTAGGTACTCTCACCTCCCTGAAGATGGGTGCTGGGCAGATGCGCTCCTCAATTCCCAGGCGGCGGGCGGCGCTCCCTCACCTCCCAGAAGATGGGTGCCAGGCAGATGCGCTCCTCACTTCCCAGACGGGATGGCCGGGCATATGTGCTCCTCACTTCTGAGCGAAGCGGCGGGCAGAGGCGCTCCTCACTTCTTCCAGGCAGGCCGCTGGGAAGCTCCTCACTTCCTCCCAGATGGAGGCGGTGGGCAGAGTACATCTCCCTCACCTCCAAGCGATGAGTGGCGGGCAGAGGTTCTCTCCTCAATTCCCAGGCAAGGCTGGCCGGGCAGAGCCTCCTCACATCAGAAGAATGGCCTGGCAGGCATCCTGCTTCCCAGGCCAGGCTGACCGAGACAGGCTCTCACCTCCCAGAGGATGGGTGGCGAGACGGCGGCTCTTCACCTCCCAGAGGATGGGTGGCGGGCAGAGAGCTCCTCACCTCCCAAGGCAGATGGGTGGCGAGGGCAGGCTCCTCCTTCTAGACCATGGGTGGCTTGAGGGCAGGCTCCCTCACCTCCCAGGCGATTTGTGGCCGGGCAGAGGTGCTCCTCACCTCCCAGACGGTGAGGTCAGGCAGAGGCGCTCCTCATTTCCCAGACGGTTGGTGGCCAGGCAGAGGCCCTCCCCACTTCACAGAATATGGGTGGCCGGGCAGGGGCGCTCCTCAATTCCCAGAGTATGCGGCCGGGCAGGCTCACTCACTTCCCAGATCATGGGTGGCCTGGAAGAGGCGTTCCTCATTTCCCAGATGGTGGTGGCGGGCAGGCGCTCCTCACTTCCCAGACGGGATGGCCGGGCAGAAGCTCCTCACGTGACAGGATGGCGGGCAGAGCACTCCTCACTTCGAACAGGCCGGCCAGACAAGTCCTCCTCACTTCTTCCCAGGCAGGCTGACGGCGCCAGTCGCATCTGCACTTCCTCAGATGGGGCAGTCTGGCAGGCTCCTCACCTCCAGGCGATGGTGGCAGGGGCAGCGGCGTTCTACCTCCCAGGCGATGGGTGGCGGGCAGGCGCTCCTACCTCCAGGCGATGGGTAGCGGGGCGAGGGCTTTCCTCACTTCTAGATCATGGGTGAGACGGCGGTCACTCTCACATCCCAGGCGGTGTTGTGGCGGGCAGAGGTGCTCCTCACCTCCCAGACGGTGAGGTCAGGCAGAGGCGCTCCTCATTGCCCAGATGGTTGGTGGCCAGGCAGAGGCCCTCCCCACTTCACAGAATATGGGTGGCCGGGCGGAGCCACTCCTGACTTCCCAGATGAGGCGGCCGGGCAGAGTCGCTCCTCACTTCCGAGATGATGAGTGGCGGGCAGGCTCTCATTCCAGGAGGTGGGTGGCGGGCAGAGGCACTCCTCACTTCCCAAGCGGAGGCGGGTGAAGCGTCCTCACTTCCCACATGAGTGAATTTACGTGCAGAAGCTCCTCACTTCCAGAAGCGGGCGGCAGCAGATGCGCTCATCACTTCCTCCCAGATGCTAGGCGATGGGTGGCCGGGCAGGGTGCTCCTCAATTCCCAGACAGGGCGGCCTGGCAGAGGCGCTCCTCACTTCCCAGATGGGATTGCCAGGCAGAGGTGCTCCTCACTTCCCATGCGGGGCGGCCAGGCAGAGGCACTCCACTTCAGACAGGCTGACCAGAGCTCTCACCTCCCAGTGGGGGTGGCGGGCATGGCGCTCCTCACCTCCCTGGCGATGGATGGCCGGGCAGAGGCGCTCCTCACCTCTGATACGATGGTGGCCGGGCAGAGGTGCTCCTCAATTCCCAGATGGGGCGGGGCCAGGGCAGGCTCCTCACATCCAGAAGGGGATGGCCAGGCTGGCTCCTCGCTTCCCAGGTAGGCGCCCGGGCAGCGTTCCTCACTTTGAGCAGGCGGCTGGCGGCCACTCACACCTCCCACACGATGGGTGGCCGGGCAGCGTTGCTCCTCACCTCCCAGGCGATAGGTAGCGGACTGGCTCCTCCCCTCCAAGGCGATGGGTGGCAGGCAGAGTGGCTCTCACCCTCATAGACCATGGGTAGCCAGGCAAGGCATCTCACCTCCCAGAGATTTGCTGGCCGAGGCAGAGGTGCTCTCACCTCCCAGACGGTGAGGTCAGGCATAAAACTCTCATTTCCCAGCAGGCGGTCAGTAGCCAGGCGAGCCACTCCCCACTTCAGAGATGGGTGGCGGGCAGGCTCCTCAATTCCCAGATTAGGTGGCTGGGCAGAGGCGCTCCCCTCACCTCCCAGACGATGGGTGGCCGGAGCAGAGGCGCTTATCACCTCTCCAGAAGATGGGTGGCCGGGCAGAGCTCTCCTCACCTATCCGGGCATTGGGTGGCGGGCAGAGATTGCTCACTACTCCCCAGGCAGTGCGGCAGCGCCTCATTTCCCAGGCGGTGGGTGGCCAGTCGAGCCCTCCCCACTTCCCAGAAGATGGTGGCGGACAGGCGCTACTCACTTCCCAGGCGGGCAGGCTCCCTCCCTTCCCAGGCGATGGGTGGCGGGCTGTGGTGCTCTAATTTCCCTGCGATGGGTAGCCAGAAACGGCGCTCCTCACTTCCCAGACGATGGGTGTCCGGGCAGAGGCACTCCTCACTTCCCAGACGGTAGGTGGTCAGGCAGAGAGCGCTCCTCACTTCCCAGGCGGTACTGCGGGCAGGCGGCCTCCCTCACCTCCCCAGTCTGGGTAGCGGGCGAGTGCTCTCACCTCCCAGGCGATGGGTGGCCGAGCAGAATGCGCTCCTCACCACCCAGGCGATGGGTGGCGAACGAAGGTGCTCCTCACCTCCCAGGCGATGGGTGGCGAGGGCAGGCGCTCTCACCTCCCAGATGGGGCGGCGAGGCAGAGCTCTCCACTTCCGGCGATGGGTGGCGGTGGCGCTCCCTAAATTCGGCAGAAGCGGCGGGCAGAAGCGCTCACTACCTCCCAGGCGAAAATTGCCGGTGAAGTACTCCTGCTTTGAACATTGAGTAGCCGAGCAGAAGGTACTCTTACCTCCCAAGCAGTGCGGCGGACAGAGGCACTCCTCACCCAAGCAGGGGAGGCGGGTGGCGGCTCCTCAATTCCCAGGCGGTGGGTAGTCAGGCAGAGCTCTCCTCACTTCCCGGAGAAGTAGTGCGGCGGGCAGCTCACTCACTTGACAGGAGCAGCCAGGCAGGCTCTCCTCACCTTCAGGCGATGGGTGGCTGGGCAGAGGCGCTCCTCACTTCCCAGATTAGACTTTCTCTAGTTGGCCTTACTCATGAGGCCAGAGCCAAGGTTCAATTCTCACATGCTCACTAGTTTCACCGTTATCTTACAAGAATAACTGATTCCAAACTAGAAATCTCACTTAAACCAATACATAATTATATACATTCTTATATACAGACATACACACAAGCATGGGAAAAAACATTATGAATTATTCAAATGATTATTAGTAATAAGGTACTTATATCTAGATGAAAATATCATATCATTACAAGCTATGAACTCCCTAAACTTCAGATAGCATGAAAAGTACCTGGAAGGCTTGTTAAAACACACCAACTTCTGGGGCCACCTCTTGAATTTTACCTGATTCAGCAGGCTACCTGGTGTGAGAC
>JAKGGE010000685.1:0-21988 GCA_023748175.1 Hoolock leuconedys
AGTTGGCCTTACTCATGAGGCCAGAGCCAAGGTTCAATTCTCACATGCTCACTAGTTTCACCGTTATCTTACAAGAATAACTGATTCCAAACTAGAAATCTCACTTAAACCAATACATAATTATATACATTCTTATATACAGACATACACACAAGCATGGGAAAAAACATTATGAATTATTCAAATGATTATTAGTAATAAGGTACTTATATCTAGATGAAAATATCATATCATTACAAGCTATGAACTCCCTAAACTTCAGATAGCATGAAAAGTACCTGGAAGGCTTGTTAAAACACACCAACTTCTGGGGCCACCTCTTGAATTTTACCTGATTCAGCAGGCTACCTGGTGTGAGACACAGAGATTTGCATGTCTAACAAGTTCCCAGGGGATACTGTTCCTGCTGTTCAGAGAACCAGTTTGAGAACTACTGACATGTCAATGCCATTTTGCCTGAATGATGAAAGTCCGGGGTGATTTGATACCTCTCTGTTCCCGGTGTGTTCAATTTGACTCTGGGAAGATGGTAAACAGCTGTTCTTTCTCCTAAGCTAGAGAAGAGAGAAAATAGGAGTAACCTGCAGCCAAATGATTTAAGTTTTGCTCTAGGGAAGCGTCCTTACATAAGTTAAGCACTCTGATGGGTTTAGAGGGGTTACTAAGAAAAAGTGTTTCTTACCTACCTCCCTGGAGGTTTTAGGGAGTTTCAGGTCTTACTTGAATAGAAGGGAAGAAGAGAGGAAGCTCAAGGCACCTAGTATTACTCAGGTGGGCCCAGACCCATTTCTCTACCTTTTGGTGGACTGAGATAATTATTTTACCTTCTTTGTTTCCTCAATGGCTCAGTTGATAAGAAATTTTCCCCCTGTCTTCCCTTACACTTGAGAGAGTGTTTCAGATTTACATTAGATGGGAATAGTTTAATGTGTGCCTCTTTCCTCAAGACAGAAGAACAGATCCAGCCAAAGGCATCTTGGCTTCTGACTCTGCTCCCCCATGCTAGAAGGCACCAGATTAAGGCTTCACATCTATCTCCTTTGAGGAAAAAGCCCAGACATCCAATTCAGGAAAACTTACCAGAGTCTGCTTTCAACATGGACTAGAGCTTCCAGGAGAATGAAAACAGATTTGGGTTAGTAACTAACAAAATTTTCTCAGGTTAAACTCTTTAATCTCAGTTCTTTGCCTATAGAATACAAGACCATTCCCCAAATCTACAACTCATTTCTTCCCCTTCATTCACTAGACATCTGAATTTTCCAGGGTTCCCATCATAGAATTTGAAAACTGACACTCGCACTCCCATCTGCTGCAAGGCTCCAGACTCTGTGGCTATGGAAAAGGCAGCCCCTTTCACTGTTTTCCACCTGTGTGCTTTTCACTAACACTTTCACTGTTTCACCTGTGCAGCCCCTTCAGCAAGTTAGTCCCTCTGTTCTTCCCTCTGTAAAATGGAATCAATTATATCTACTAAGCTGGGCTTCCTTGGTGACTAAATGAGATGCAGTGTGAAGAGGGCGTGGCCAGCATGCTGCTCCACAGAAGAGGCTCAACAAATGTTGGGAAGTTTTTACTCTTCTTGAAACCCAGTCCCTGATCTCTTAGGGGTCTAATCCAACATTTGTTACAAGAAGAGACAATTTGTGTATTTAAATATGTAGATTTTGTCTATCTCAGATCTTCTCAAGGTCCAGTACAGCACAGCCACTGGAAGCCTCTGGTTCCACTGATCCATACAACGGAAAATCCTCTCTTGCACACTTTGCGATATATTAATAGGCAAAATTGTTTTGCAGGCAGTTACAATTAATTCCCAATCAACATTTCTTTGGAGCCATTATTTCCTTTAATATGTGGTGAGAAAATGGAGAAATATCTTTGGAATCAACTTACTGGTAAACTAGATTTCTCTGCTTTATTTTGAAAACAACAAATAAGCATATAACTATTTACAAATTTGGAATTATTCTGATTGTAACTTAAAAAAGCGAATATTTATAAAATGGAAATAATATGATTCTCTATCTCAAAGCATCACTGAGGGATGAAATGTGATGATGCATGCAAAATAGCAGAGTTCATAGTATGTAGTTATCTGTAATTGTTATTGTTATTAGTATGATGAACTGTATTTGAGGGATGAAAGTCTTCTTCAGATCTAAAATCAATGCTTAGAAGTAATTTAATCCTGAGGAAAAGTCTGTTTCTTTCCCTAACTCTGTGCACCACCTTTATAGACATTTAACCAGAGCCTGTGCAGCCTCACCCACAGAAGATTTCTACTTATTGCTGTAACTTTATTTTTTTTATTACTCTATAGGGGAGTAGGTGTTTATGGTAAATCTCTAGGTACATTTCTTTCATAATTGAATTCTGTATTTTACATCCTCCCTTCTAAGCCCCATATTTGTGGAAAACATGCATGGAGTCATGGTCATTTTAGAACTGAAGCTACCTAGAGAACTGCTAATCTGTTCACATTGTTTACTTGAATGAGAAGACTGAGGTTCAAAAAAATGCTGGGTGATGTTCCCAAAGCCCCTAAACATGTACTGTCAGCTTAAGAACTCAGGTCTCCTCCTTCCCATCCGAGGAAAATAGGGAATTAGTGCTAAGAAAACTAATTCAGCGTTTTGAATATCTGTTAACATTAGAGTGTGTTTTATTCTCATATTTCCAAGAATTCGTGTATTTGAGCAGAAATCAACCTTAGGAAAGTTCAGCCCAGAGCAGGTTGCATGGGCTCCCGTAACACCAACCCCAGGCTGTGTAAAATTCAGGGCACAAGACCAGGTCTTGCTGTTGGTCTCTTGGCTCTTTGTAGAAGTTGACTCATTTTTCTCAGGCTGGCCCCTTCTCTACAAAACCACCTTAACATAGGAAAAGAATTACAACAATTGGGGCAATGCCCTACTGAACATAAACAGCAACCCACTCACATGAAGCGTAACTAAAACAGAACTTTATTTTTCTCATAACAAGAATTCTGAAGCGGAGTAGACCAAGGCTGGTACAGCTACTTGAGCCAGTTATCCAATGATCAGGGTCCCTGTCAATTCCTACTCCATTGTTCTTAGCAGGCTTAAGCCTAGTCCATGGTGTGCAAGTTTCAGGCAGAAAATGGAAGAGGGATTAGGGCAAAGTCTTGTCCAGCTGAATCTTTTATCAGGACATAATGCTCGTTCCAGGAAACCCTACACTGCAGACTTCTATTTGAATCACATTGGCCAGAAATGGAACATGATCACATTTGGCTCAGGAGGGAAAAGGGAGATGGATATTTTCAAATGGAACACTGCCACTATTTTTTAATGGGATTTTTCTTCACAGGAAGGAAAGAATGGATGTTGGGTAGGTAACTGGTCTTCTCTATTATTTCCAACCAGACAAATCCTGAAAAGAGGCTGGTTGGCTCTCTTGGTCCCCACTCACTCTTGTGAAGCCAGGTTCAGTGGGCTATTATGATTCTGGTTTTAACCAGAACCACAGGTGGGTTGGGAGGAGAGGAGTCCTAAACTAAGGAGGAAGGACAATAGTCAGATAAAAGAAACAGGGTGCTCAGCAGGCTGAATAGCCATCACGACAGTCCAAATTGCATTAAAGTAAAAGTATAAGCCAAGGATTTGCTCAATGTTTAAAATACTGATTGGGAGATGCATTGAATTGTGAAAAGCATCCAGAATTTCATCTTATGAAGTTCTACATTCCAAAACCATAGGAACCTTGCAGTAAAGGCAGAGTCAAATGTGAAATATGTGATTGCATACCCATGTGTCAGGTGCATCATTTTATAGCCCTATGGGTGAGTAATAGGCCAAGGCTAGGTATCTGCTACCTCATTTAGTGGAAATACTGTCTTCAATCAAGTTAATTAAGTGTATGGCCTGCACTAATGAAAACTGTAAAACCTATTTTTGGTCTCTATCGACACATACATTTTGATAATTTAGTCCTGCCATACTTGTTTTGCCTCTCAATACCAAATTCAATCCCTCATAATATCATGGTGATTTTAAGCATTTTCTATAAAAAACTAACAAAGAAATGACTTGTGATAAATTTCATTTGGTTGAGCAGCAAACCAAATCAAATTAGAGATTCATGATGGCTTTAGGATACTTCAGTTTTTTATTCACCCATCTCTCTTTCTTAGCGATATATTCTTCTTCCACATGTTTTCTAAATGATTAATACCCTGAGAAAATATTTAAATGACCATATCTTAAATAAAAAAGATTTGCTGACCTGTACATTAAACAAATTCAATATACTTTGTGCATATGGAAATGAAAGCTTTCAATTGTATTTTAGCCATTAAAATGTGCCTTAAAATATTTAGTTTCTCTTTGCAACAGTACAATTTCCTTTTCCCTGTTCAACTAATGGCAGATTCTCTGAGTAACAAGTGAAAAGAAACAAATGACTTAGTCCTTGGTTCAGAAAAAATAATGGGTTACTAGCATAATTAATTTTATGTTTTAATTACACCAGCAAGAAGATAAGAACAATTCAACGTATCCAATCAATCCTTAGAATGATGAGGAATATGAAGGTCAGCGTTGCTAAAGTCAATTGTTTTGAAGAGAAATTTATGTCAGGTTCTCTTTTCATGTGCTATGGAAAAGAAATTGGAAAAAAAGTGGGTGGCAAACATTAATTAATTGTATAAATATAAGCCAGTTGTCACACTACTAAATCATAGAGGCGGGATACGGTTCTCAGAATGGTAGATATGCATCAACAACAGAATTTGGTGACATGTCTGAGCCTCACCCACTTCAAACTGCATGCACAATCAAAAGGCTTAGAATACTAACATCCACTGATTTGGCTTTGCAGTTTGAGTTGACAACTCCTTGAAAAGGTATGGATGGTTGCAGTCCATTTCCTTTATGCCACCCATCAGCATGAGGGCTGGGTCTAACTGACAACCCCTTCCCTCTGCCTCCCCATCCATTCCTTGTTGTCCCATTAATAGCAAGAAGAGGCCCAAATTATTTCCTGGCGATTCTTCTGGTTGGAAGTAACACTTTCGATGTGGAGGTAAAGTTCGTAGATACAGAGAAATCGACATTACCTTTTGACATTTTAAAGTCCAATTATCAGATTTCCTCCCTAGCTATATAGATTTCTAGCATTTAATGCATTTTAATACTCTGCTTATTTGACTAAGAAAATTTTAGTTTTTTATCTGCTGTAACTGGGTACCTATATCAATACAACTGTATACTTGCCCCAGGACAATCCCTTCTGCCCTATTACAGTCGCTTTGGGACAAGCCTCAGGTATGAAGTAGCAGTCCTCTGCAAGCATGAGAGGCAAAAAAACCACATTTGCATCACTCAAAGTTTCCCATCATGTCACCAACCCTTGAAGACAGCTTGAGAAATGAAGAAGTGTGCCATCTACATTTTCTGTTGTTGCTAAAATGAAGAAAGGGATTAATTAATGGGACTGGGCAAAAAAAGTAGAAGGCAAACTCATTTGCTGAGATTAAAATCAGTAGGTACTAAAGAAGTTCTATTGGGGTTCCTGAATTGAAGGGACAGGGAGACACCCTAGGTGCTGGAAATGTTCAGATTTTTTTTTTTTCTTTTTTTTAATCTGGAGGCTGGTTACATGCAGGGGACATTCAATTGGTGAGAAACTCACTAAACATCATTTGTGCAGTTTTTTCTTTTCTATAGGCTGCCTCCAAGAAGGTGCATCAAACTAAAGTAATAAAAGGAAGGTCCTAATTCTCCCACCAAGTGAAGCACCGTCTGGGAGTATGAGGCAAAATGTTTCTCAAGAAGACCTTGGATTTGTACAGACAATTGTGTAGACAAGTCCTGGGTTTTGTTTTTTTTGTTTTTTGTGAAGTAATTAAAGATCTCTGCACATGCTAAGTGATACTCTAGAGTTGAAGTTACAACCCAATTTGCTGAGCTGACATGAACATGTATTTAGTTTGACCATCTGTTGATGATGGGAACGGTGCAACACTTTGAAGCTATGTTTTAAGCCCAGAATTTTTTTTCTTATAAGGGCTAGAGCCAACCTAAACTTTATAGAAAGTTATTATTGTAGCTACCAGGACATGTGTGTGTATGTGGAGGCCTGTGGACCCAGAACAGTGGGCAGTCCTTACAACACCTGGTCTGCTACTATAATAATAAGTGATCTAGCCAGTGCAGTGTGGTACATCTGTGGTCCCAGCTACTCTAGGCTGAGGTAGGAGGTTAGCAAGCCCAGGAGATCAAGCCTGCAGTGAACTATTATCATGTCACTCCAGACTGGTTGACAGTGTGAGGGCAGTCTCTAAAAACATAAAATATAGGGAGGGGAGCCAGAGGCAGGCAGATCATGAGATCAGGAGATGAGACCATCCTGGCTAACTGCAGGGTGAAACCTTACTCATCTCTACTAAAAATACAAAAAAAGAAGTGGGGTGGTGGCAGGCACCTGTGGTCCCAGCTACTGGGAGGCTGAGGCAGGAGTGAACCGGGAGGAAGAGCTTGCAGTGAGCAGAGGTTGTACAGCTGCACCAGCCTGGGTGACAGGTGGCATTCTGTCTCAAAAAAAAAATAGTAATTATATATATATATAGATGGAGGAAAAAACTTCTAGCTAATTTTAAAATTCAACAGCAATCACCAATGGACAAGACATTTTTTGTTTTTTTGTTTAAAATATATTGCATTGTTCATAAACAGCACATGATTTATTATGGAAGAGGATAATATTGTTTTGCTTCTTTAAAGCAAAGTTATCTTCTGCAAAGTGAACATAAGGTCATAGTTTCCCCTACTTCTATTTTACCTGCAATAGCTTTTGCACCACTTAATGAGGAGGTACAAAGACATAAAATAAAGTACATAAGATCCATGCAAACTGTAATTCATGTGAAATGCAGTTTCTCAATATTTCCTTTAAATTCAACTCTAAGGCAATTATACAGTCACTACAAGACCCAACAGACATGTGTAATTATAGATTAGAGTGCACTTGCAGCACTGAATTCAACCACATTTTTTCTTAAACGATCTCAAATGTTCATGGCAGTAATAAAACAATTACATTTTCCCTAGTGAATGTTCATTTTCTTTCCATTTTAATTACAACACATTTGCTTTTCAGGAGAATAAGGAAAAGTCTAAATTAGAAGAAAATTCAATTATTTGAAACATAATTCATTAAGCAACATAATGCTGAAAAACCTTTTATGCAGGAAAGTTCATGTTTTTTTTTTCTCTTTTTTTGAGGTGGAGTTGGAACTAAATCCTCTAGATTTGAGATTCTAATCCACCGGTTTATATGGAAACAGAATAAAACACTCAACTATTCAATGAGACTGAGGTTTCTAAAATATGTATAGGTAATAGCATATTCCATGTGCCCACCAATTTAAATATAGTAAAATGGGTATTGATTGAAATATTTTTGGAAAAAATGACCACTTATCATGGGTTACATACTTTATAAGAGAGATCCTTGAAGAATACTTTGGCATAAGACATAACCAGCACTTTTATCACTGTGCTTTCAGTATCCACTGTGGCTCAAGAGCTCCTAATGTTTTCATTTTTATTCCTAAAATTATGTATATAAATCACATAACAACCAAATGCAAGATTGAAATTTTTTTATTGCATTCTCATTTTAAAAGATAAGTTTAAAATACATTTTGGGAATTATTGAGGACGCTGGAATACAGATTTTATATTAGATTATGTTATTGAATTGTTAATTTTTCTTGGGTGTACGATGACATTTTGGTAATAAAGAAGAATGTCCTGATTCTTAGATGATTCATGCTAAAGTATTTAGAATTGAGGGTAATAAGAATGTCTGTAATTTTACTAAAATTGTGTGTGTGTGTGTGTCTGTGTGTGTGTGTGTGTGTACATGTGAAACAGAAGAGAGTACACAGTGACAAAATAATAACAATGATTAATCCAAGTGAAGAGTACCCAGGGGTGTTCATGGTGCACTTTCACTAGGTTTGAAGATTTCCAAAATAAAAGTTGGAAGGGGAACTTGTATAAATGCAAGGAAAAGCTATTCCTCTGAACAACAGTGAGTTCATGCAGTTTTTCACTCTTTTCCATTACAGTAGCAGAATTTTTGGTATGTGCTTTCCTGATGCTCTAATAAAATACTTCTGGAAGAATGGCAGGTCAGCAGGCCTGTTTTGGTTTATTAACTGATAACCTACTTTGAATGACAAAGAAAATCTGTATGCCATTTCCAAAGCAATGATTGTCAGCTCCTATGGTCAATATGTCATGCAGGTACACTTCATTGGGGAGTGAATTACTTTGCTTGTAATCTGACTAAATGAACACTCAATGTCAGGTTGCATGAATCACAGGTTAAATGTATCCCACTAAGTCCAATCAGATAGGACACATCACCCTTTGCCCTCAAAAACACCCCAAATTGGGGTTTATTTCGCTAAAGTTTTCCAAATTGGCAGATAGAAAATCTCCCTTGTACCAGAGAGAAACAATTTTCCTGCCCCTGAAAGGACTGTGGATTAGATGTCCTGTTTATATGTCTCTTATTGCCACATTTTTCAATGCTAGTAATCTAAAATTAAAACTTTACTGTGACTGAGGATTCAGTAGCCAGGATAGCAAAACTTTCAGCTTGATACCCCGTGTAATGATGAGGAGAAACAACCAAAAGCTCTGAAAATGATTCATACTGGAAAGTGGTATATTATTATTTTGGCAAAACCCTTCTAATGTCTTATACTGTATAGAAAAGGCAAATGCAACAAAAGGGGGGGGCCACTTTACATAAAACACATCTATTATAATGCAGAACTTTCCTCGCTCAAGCCAATGAAACACATCTCTGTTCTGGTTGCTCATGAGGCAAGGGTGGATTCAGCATGCAGGGATCACAACCAGGTCTGGACTGACCCGCGTTGATGGTTTGAACAGGAAGGAAGTTTGGTTCAATGGAAAGAAGACAGACTCAGATGATAAAAATGGGTTTTTTACCCTGTTTAACTGCCACTGGTTGCCCTACTGCAAGTCTGAGCAGAGTCATGTATTTCTCAGCCCCAGTTTATTTCATCTATGAAATAGGTATGCCTAATATGAACCTCTCTGTATTATTGCCATGGTTAATAGTAATGTATGAAAAAAAACACCGTGTCAGGGCTTGACACATACCAAAGTTCCCCAAAAAAAAGAGAACTGTATAAATTGTATAAAACAGTAAATTTTACTTTTCAAAATATGAATGGTTTTGATTGAGCAGATCACTCTGGTCTTGGTCTCAGTGAATAATTAATGTACATTGGATGACTAGTTCAGTGCATATATTGGTGAATTTGAAGTACACAGTAAAACATTTATGCACAACACCACAGAGTAAGGTAGAAATCTGACTTACTATGTCATCTCATCACTCAAACAGCTCAACAAGGCCAAATGTTCCCCAGTGGGAAGAATGGCAGAAGTAGTGGTCAAATACCTACTACTCTCATTTTCATAAACCTACCTTTTAGTGAGTGCTTCCAATCTTTGGTTGAAGGAACATCTATGCTACAACTCCCAGGTTCAGACTGGAGCAAGGGACAACAGTGGCTTTCAGAGATGGGGATGCGATCTGACAGTGTAATGCCTAAGAGGGGATCCCATAGAGGAGCAACTGTTGCACCCAGGAAAACTACTTCTAGGGGACTTGCTTGGAGATTTACCTAGGTAAGACTTTTCACATTGCCCAGGCTGATTTAAACTCCTGGGCTCAAGCAATCCTCCCACTATTGCTTCCTGAGTAGCTGGGACTACAGACGGACCTGCACATCTGGCTCTTTTTTTTTTTTTTTTTTTGAGATCTGTAGACCCTAATCTCCTTGTAGGTCCAAATGTTTCACTATCTTCACTATCAAACTACTTTTCCTGAAGGAAAATTCCAGGAAGAGTAAAATGGTTGAATTTTCTAGAATAGCATTACCAATATGGTTTTGTTTTTGTTGGGTTGTATCTGTAAATGCATTGAGAATAACATTTCTGAAATGCTTGATCTTTGCTATTCTGGCAAGGGGTTTAGTGGGTGGAAAGGACCCAGCCCATGGCCTGGCAGACACATAGTAGGTTCTCACTAGATAAGCTGGAGCAGATAAACAGGCTGCAGACCTTCCTTCAGCTTTGAAAGGTTAGGATAATAGTGTTATCATCCAACAATTTGAAAACTATCTAAACAGCATCCCTTTGGAAAAGCACTCTTGCCATGCAAATTTACATTTTCAATCTTAACCTAAACAATCCTGAAGAGTTAGCTGGAAGGTCAGACCAGCAGCTAATAAAATCACCAACTGAATTTAAAATTAAAAAAAAAATCCTTCCCCTGCATAGGACATTTTTAGCTTTCCCTCTCTTTGGTGGCAGCCTGCATAAGATTTTCTTTAGATTTTAGCCGAGAAGTAAAAGTTGGAGTTAAATAATATGTGAGCATTGGAGGCAGGATCACTAGTGTGTTTTTTTAAACGGACTGCTAGATGGTAAATAGAAGCTTGATTGAGATGCATACCTTGATCATCCTGTCATTACTTGGAACCTAACAAGCCCTGAGGGGTCGTTTTGTGCCAGATCAGGAAAGTATGCCCCAGAGACTGAGGGACAGCACTACCTGGTAATCAAAAAGAGATGAACATGGCATTGAAGAGACTTAAGAGGTGGGCACAAGAACTCATTTTGTTTATCCCCCCTAATATAAATTTCCTCACAGATCTCGTTCATTTCTGCTATCCTTCTCCCTAGCTGAAAAGAAATTGCATCATTTCTCTTCCTCTGCCTTTTTCATCTCCCGTTCTTGTAGGGGTGCTCCTTGCCATCCTCAAGTGTGCTGGATGTCAGCATTGCCTACAGCTCTAGACCAGACCAGCATGGTCCCAGATGGGTTCTTAGGTTTCATTGAACAAGGGCTCTTCTCTCACGGGATCTGAGCCACAGGATCTTGAAGTCCAGAAGGAATACAAGCCCGGACCTGAGGTCAGGAGGTTTGATCTCTCAGCTCAGAAGCCCTGACCCATGTCCAGCTTGCAGCATCCCATACCAGACTCAGACAAAGTGAAATGTCCAGCAAACCCCATTTATCCATTCTGGTACAGATGCTCCGGCAGTTTATGTCATTGCTTTTCTTTTTTTTGACTGGCTAGAATTCATCATGATTTTCTGCCGCGTGCTCAGCCTATATTTTAATGACATCCTATGAAATAACGCGTAATGCAAAATTCCATCTGTATCTGGAATCGTAATAGAATGAATCGCATAATATAATATGGTGTATCTAAGAATCAGCGCCTCTATGTCACTGATCTTGTCTCAATAAATCAAATCTGCGATCTTTGAGTTTGGCGGGTGAAAATGAATGAATGGCCAAACCTTTGGAAGTTTGGCCAGTTTTGAATGTATAAACCAACAATGATGATCTTATTTTATTAATTTTTTATTCTGTTTATTATAAGAATATTTTTTGAATATATAAAAATAATACAAGTATAACAATATACATTTGGGCCATGGCCTAGTTTAGAAAATTAAACATTACAAACATAGTTGTGTATTCCTTCCAAGATTGTCTCTCTCAACCCCCCAAACCAAAGGACTCTATTCTGAATTTGGAGGATATTAATCTGAAGCACTTTTTTATGGCTTTCGTGTATATGCCAGCAGCCCTGGTGTCTTTTGGAATCATTTGCATATTTTAAAATTTTGCATGAATGGCATCATATCATACATATGTAATTTAGTTTTGTTTTACTCCATACTTTTAAAGATATATCCATTTTGATCACGTTACTCTAGTTTACACATTTTTCACCATCGCATATTATTCCGTTATGTAAAGTATGCCATATAGTATTCACTTATTGAGAGCCTGATTTTCAAGAGAAAAAATGATGGGAAGAAAGAACAGTCAGACGACTAACCCTTCCATTTACACATGTCGTGGCTCCAAGCCATGGCTTGGTTACCCTAGTACTTTTCTCCTTGCTGCTAGGAATACTGTGTGGTTAAATGGCTAAGCAGAACTGTTAAACAAATTAACAACAGTGTAAGACAAGTGGGGACAGCCATGTGCCTGACTAATCCCACACTTCTCCCTGATAGTAATGGCTTTCTTCACTGCACCAGGGATGGGAATACCTGCAAGGGTCATATATCAGCTAACTGAACATCTTGCCAAGTCACCCTTCAGAATGCAATTTCAGTTTCTCTGGGAAAATGCATTTATTTTATGTTTCTTAGAACTGTATATTTGGGTCATGCATCCCAGAAACACCTGTAGAGGGGTATGCTTATTTCATGTCATGATATCCACCTCTCTGGAGAATCCAGCCCGTGCTATTCAGTAATTGATCAAAAAATTGTTCAGTTGCCTCTCGAGACAAGTCCAAGATGAGCAGTTTTTTCCTTCCCCTCTGTCCTCAGCTACCCAGCTCTGCCTGTCTTGACATTCAAATCAGTATGTGTGAGGACACGAAAAGAATAATCCCAAAAAAATGGGGCTTGGGAACCTCGCCTACTCCAGTGGCATCTCTCCCTACATGGTGCACTATAAAACTAACACCTGCATACCGGTTTGCAGCAGGCCAGAGATCACTGGGGACTGCTGCTGCATCTTGCAGTTCTTAGGGGAGTAGGCAAAGGCTCCCTTGGCTGATGGAATGTCTGAGGAGCTGGGTAGCAGTATTAGGAACAGTTGTGTGGGTCAGCTAGGTGTGGGGTCTGAGAGGTGATAGCAAGAGGGTTGGTGCAAAGGTTAAGCAAAGTTAATTGTTAAAAAATGCTATCAGAGTATGGGTCTGCTGTTGACACACAGAGAAAGAAGAAATCCACTGACACTGTGTGATGAGTCCCTAAATAAGGGAGATATGACAGGAAATCCACAGTGAGTACTCAACGCAGATCGGTCTGCCCTTTAGTTCTACCCCTTCTGTTTCAGTCATTATATTCTAATTCATATTTTTGAGAAAAACCTCTTATTCCTGCAAAGCCCTTTAAAACTCAAGCAAATCTGTGCAATGGAATACTGCACAACAATAAAAGGCACAATATACTGTTACACAAAGCATCATGAATGAACCTCAAAATTATCATACTGATACAAGAGAGAGAAACATATATATACAAGCGACTGTGACCAATAGCTATTCATCAAATGGACCTTTAAGATCTGGGCATTTTATTGTGGGTAATTTATAGATAACTTATAATGCACTTTTCCCAAGGGTTACATAAAAATAAATATATAAATGAAATTAAACCAAAGATGGGTTTAGCTAGGAGGAAAATCTTTCCATAGAAAAACATGGATTCAGAGAGGTGCAAGATGGCCGACTAGATGCAGCCAACTGGAACAGCTGCCACAGGGGCAAGACAACTCTAACAGATCTTCAGAGGGGGGAGATGACCCCGAGGGATGGACAGAGGGAAGACACAGAAAGAAGCTGGGCTGAAGGGGAAGGGAAGCTGGGAGCTGCACAGGGCTACTGCACGCTGGGACTATTTCTGACCCCAATAACTCTGGGCAAGGGCAACTGAGGGCTCTCACCACAGGGGCTCTGGAATCACAGCAGGAGGAGACCCTCGACCACTTGAGTTGGCAGGAGGCTGCTTAGAGAAGTGGTAAAACTGACAATGATGTGGAACTCAGATGGTTGGTGCCAGGGCATCTGTGTAAAGCACAGCCAAGTGGCCATCCCCTAGGTTTGAAGTAGTTCCACGTGGGAGACTTTACTGCTAAGAACTGTCAGTCCCTGAACTTTGCAGATGGCTCTTACCCATCCAGACCAGCCTGGTCACAGTCTGGAGCCTCCCTTGGTCTGCTGGCCTCTCCTGAGGGCTCCAGCCTGGCCAAACCTGCTTGCAAGGGCAGCCTCAGGTGCCCTGAGACCCACATCATAGCTCCTGTACTGGCAGCAATGCCTGACCAGTGGAGAGAGGCGGCTCAGCAGTTGGCCCCCATGGCCATGCACCAGCTCAGAGCACTCCCCCACACAGCAGCTTCCCCTGTGCCCAGCAATCACCCACATATTATTTTTTTGCTAGATGTGTGCACAGGCAGGCAGTTGCCTTCCTTACCCGACCAGTACGCATGTGCACACACCCTGCCTACCCCTGTGCAGTGAGGTGCGAAAGCGTGGTTCCCCACTGACTGCCATTTGCGATTCAGACCCTGAAACAGGCACAGAACCAGCAGGCTAACCCACCAGTGCCCTGCTGTTGCCAACACTGCTGTGAGGGTGAAACTAGGCACAGAGAGCAGCAGACCCTCCCCTGTCCTGAGAGACCACCCCTGCCTGCTGATTGGGGAACACAACCTGAACCTGTGCCTGCCAGTTCCACCCGGTGCCTTGCCACCATCAGCAGCTGTGTACACGGTTGCCGGCAGGGAAGCCCCTGGTCCCCTTGGGTCATGTTGCCTCCCACTACTGTGGTGAACACCGCATGGGCAGGCGCCCTGGCACCCACTGGGGTGCACCCCACCTCACTGCCACTGCAGCTGCTGTGGCACATGTGAACACTGGGACAGATCCCACCGTCACCACACTGTGAACTCTGGATGACGCACCACCCGGTACAGTGGCCAGTGACCAGTGGTCCTGGGACCACCTCAGCACCCCAGGAGTGGATTCCCCAACCTCGAGGGAGCCAAGGAGAACAAGGATTTAGACCTGATACACAAGTTCCCCAGATTTTACAGCACACAGTTTAGGAGTTGGGGAGCTGAGCACTGGCCCCCCTAAAATCTTCCAGAGGTAAGCCAGTCAGCTGAATTTGCACCTTATACCACAATCAAACTCACAGGGTCATCAAATAAGATAAAAGATAAAAACCCCATTCAAGGTCAGCAACTGAAACTGGGGCATCCCAGCCCCTACAAAGATGAAGGAGGAATGATACCAATGCAAAAACCCTGACAACTCAAAATCCAGAACTCCTTTCCTCCAGGCATGACACACATACCTCTCCAGCAAGGGTTCTAGACCAGGCTAAGATGGCAGAAACAGGCAGAATATGATTCAGAATGAATAGAAGACAAAAGAGCATTGAGGCCTTGGGGTGCGGTTGAGCCCAATCCAAAGGAAGCTAAGTTGTACGAATAAGCAGAGTACAGGAGCTGACAGACAAAATAGCCAGTATAGAAAAGAACATAGGCTAACCTCTAGAGCTGAAAAACACACTACAGTTTTCCATGAAATGCCAGTCACAAGCATTAATAGCAAGGGCATGGTGGTTGGAAGAAGGAGTCTCAGGAAGCGAGGCCCTGGCTTTCTGAGGCAGACAGTCAGACAAGGGCCAGAAGGAATGAAAGAGGCGGGCAGACTCGTGAGAGCCATGGGATTATGTAGGATGATCTATGACTGGATTGGTGCTCCCTGAAGAAATGGGAGGTGCAAGCAACTTGGAAAACATATTTGGGATGGTAGCCTCCATGAGCACTTCCCCAACCCTAGCTAGAGGTCAATATTCAAATTCAGGAGGTACAGAGAATCCGTTAAGACACTTCACAAGAAGATCATCCTCAAAGGGCATGATCATCAGATTCTTCGAGGTCAAAATGCAAGAAAAAATGTTAAAGGCAGCTAAGGGAAAGGACTGGATTACTAGGGAATCATCAAGACTAACAGCAGACCCTCCCAGCTGAAGCCTTATAAGCCAGAAAAATTAGAGACTATGAGTAAGCATTTACTTAAGAAGCGAGATTCCAACACAAAATTTCTCATATCTAGCCAGAATTAAGCATATTCAAAGGAGGAAGCAGAGACCAGCACCAGACAAGCAGGCTGTTTTAAGGAAAATTTGTTACCATTAGACCTGCCTTGCAAGGTCTCCTGAAAACACTAAATGTGGAAAGAAAAGGTCATTACCAGTTACTACAAAAACACACTTAAGTACACAGACCAACATTGACGCATAAAGCAAACACTTTGCAAATATAAGTCACGAGGTGACAGCTAACATGATTCCAGGATCAAATCTACACATATCAAATGCCACCTTGAATGTAAGTGGGCTAAATCACCTTAATTAAAAAAGGCACAAAGGTGGCAAGATAAAGAACTAGACCGACAATTTCTGTGTCTTTAAGGACTGCACCTCACATTACAATGACACATATGGTTTAAAATTAGGGAAGAGAAAAAATCTCTAAGCAGTATGAAACAGGGAAAACAAGTGTTGCCAATTACTAACTTCACTTTTAAAACAGACTTTAAACAAACCAGTATCAAAAAAAAGACAAAGAAGGCCATTACACTGCAATGGTAAGAATTCCAGAGTGTGCAAAGAAGACCCTAACTATCCTAGGCAACAACCAACACAGAGACACCCACGTGCTTAAGGCAAGTTTTTTTGAGACCTTCAAAAGACTTAGACTCCACACAGTAATAGTGGGATGCTTTAGCACCCACTGACAGTGCTAAGATAAATCATCAGGGTAAAGAATTAACAAAGATATTCCGGGACACAGATGAGCACTGGATCAAGGGACCTGCCTGAGCATCTATGAGACTCTCCACCTAAAACAACAGAAGATGCATTCTTCCCATTGCCACATGGCACATACTGTAAAATCCAATCACATAAACACAAAACACTTCCTGCTGTAACCAAATGCAAAGACTGATCATTCCTTTAAATGATTTCATTCAAAGGCAGAAAACGTTTGCATAGCAAATGCAAAAGAACTGAAACTCTCAGGACACAGCACAGTGTGTTAGAAATCAAGACTAAAATTTGCTTCAAATCCTTCTGTCTTCTACTGGTGAGTATCACAATATAGACCACTTGGATGCATATGATTCTAAGGCCAAGAAATCAAAGTTATTGTGAAAGTAATAGAACAAAAGATATAGCATACTAAAATCCTCAGGGACACAGCTAAAGAGGGAAGTGTTAGGGAAAATTTATAGCACAAATGCACCATCAAAGGAGTTAGAAGATCTCAATTTAACAACCTAACATCACAACTAAAGGAACTAGAGAATTCAGAAAATGACTAGAAGCTAGCAGAAGACAAGAAATAATAATATCAAGAACTGAACTGAAGAGAGGTTGAGACAGGAAAAAACATTAAAAACATCAGTGGTCAGAAATTGGCTTTTTTGAAAAATAAAACAAAATGAACACTAGCTAGACAATAAAGGAGGAAAGAGAAGATCAAAATAAACACAGTTAGAGGAAATGACAAAGAGGATAATACCACTATTTACAGAAATACAAATAGATAAGAATGTATATAGACCACACTACTTTATAAACTAGAAAATCTAGAAGGGAGTGACAAATTCTGAGCAGCACCTCCCAAGACCGAACCAGGAGAAGTGGATACATTAACAGACAGACTGCTTTCTGGGATTATGAAATAGAATCAGTAATAAATAGCCACCAACTAAAAAATGGGACAGATGGATTGCAATGGACTACCTCGGGTGCAGAAGAGCTGGGCCTCCTGGAACCTTCCAAGAATTAGAAGGAGGATATCCTAACTCATTATATGGGGGGCCAACGTGTTCCTGATACTGAAACCTGGGAGCCACAACAGAAAAAGGAAACTTATCAAGCCAATATCCTTTGGTGATTAAAGCAGTATCCCTCAACAGGCTACTGACAAATTAAGTCCAGCGTGTAAAGTTTATCACTACAATCAAGTGGGCCTTATCCCTACTTGAGGCGAATACAAGGTTGGTTCAACGCGTACAAATCAATAACATAGCATTACATAAATAGAACTAAAGACAAAACCACAAATGCAGAAAAGTCTTGGGATAAAATTCAACACCCCTTTCATTAAAATTATCAATAAACTAGTTGTTGAAGGAACTATACCTCAAAAGTAATAAGAGCCATCTGCCAGTGACCACACAGTCAGAAGATACTTGCTTTACAGGCCAAAGCTACAAACATTCCCTTGAAAACTGAAAACAGACAAGGACTGTGCTCTCTTTCACCTCCCATTCAACATTTGTGTTGAAAGGTCTAGCAGGAGACAGAATCAGACAGCAGAAGAAATAAAGGTATCAAAATAGAGAGGAAAGAGGAGATCACTCTTTGCAGATGACATGATTCTATATTAAGAGAAAACCCCATAGTCTCTGCCAAGCTCCTTAATGATAAGCAATTTCAGCAATCTCAGGATACAAAGCAATATGAGAAATCACTAGTATTCCTATACACCAGCAACAGCAAACCACAAACCAAGTAAGGGAATGCAATCCCATTCACAATTGCCACAAAAGAATAAAATACCTAGGGTACAGCTAACCAGGAAAGTGAAAGATCTCTACCAGGAGGTAAAACATTGTTCGAATCAAGAGATGGCCACAAAACAAATGGAAAAAACATATACCATGCTCATGGATTGGAAGGTCAATATTAATAAAGACCATATTGCTTAAGAGCAATTTATGGATTCAATTATATTCTATTAAACTACCAATGACATTCTTCTGGAACTAGAAAAAAACTATTTTAAAATTAATATGGAACAAAAAGAGCCTGAATAGCTAAGGTTATCCTGAGCAAAAAAAAGAAAAATCTGGGCATCATATTACCTGACTTGGCTTCTACTGGGGCTGGTGGCCAAACAGCATGGTACTGGTACAAGAACTGATACCACATGAATAATGGAACAGGTAGAGACCCCACTTATGAGAAGGAGCCACACACCTACAATTATATGATCTTCAACAAAGCTGACAAAAACAAGCAATGGGGAAGGTTCCCTATTCAATAAATGGTTCTGGGATAACTGGCTAGCCAGGGGAATATCAAAACTGACCCCTTCTTTACAATACATACAAAAAATAAACTCAGTATGGATTAAAAAGAATTAAATGTAAAACCAAAATGCAAAATCCTGGAAGACAACTAGGCAATAACACATTCTGGACATGGAACAAGCAAAGAGATTTAATGATGAGATGCCAAAAAGCAATTGCAAGCAAAACTGACAAATGGGATCTAGCTAAACAGCAGAGTTTCTGCATACAATGAAAGAAACCATCAACAGAATAAATAAACAACCTAAAGAATAGGAAAATGTTTGCAAATTATGCATATGACAGAGATGCTTCCTTTTTTTCTGCAAGAGAGGCTAATCCACGAGCATGGTAAAGTTTTTCCATTTGTTGTTTGTGTCATCTCTGATTTCTTTGAACAGTGTTTTTAATTCTCCCTGTAGAGATCTTTCATTTTCCTGGTTAACTGTGTATTCCTAGGAGTATTTTTTATTCTTTCTGTGAATGGGATTGCATTCCTGATTTGGCTTGCAGCTTGCTTGTTGTTGGTGTGTAAGGGAATACTAGTGATTGCACATTGCTTTTGTATCCTGAGATTGCTGAAGTTGTTTATCAGCAAGGAGCTTTTCAGCATTGGGTTTTCTCAATGGCCTTGTTCATTTTTTTAGGTTACAAGTTACGACAGCAAACAGTTTATCTAAGTGATAATAACATTTAGGATAACCCCAAGATCAAGCTCAGGATGTAGTGATAGGAAATCAAAAGAAAGACAAACAGAGTTACACTCAAGAAAATCTTGGCAAAGGTGAAAGAAGTTGTTATACTGTGTCAGCATCCTTTTATAAGACCCAACACCCAAGTTTTTTAGTATTTTCCACAGACACTTCCAATGAGTCTTTCTTCATTTCACTCATCAACAAATATTTATAGTGTGTCCATTATGTGGAGACGTGGTATACAGGTTGCCATATGTTATGGGGTGAGCGCGTGGTGCACCATTCTGACCTCTGCCCTTATCCACTTCTCCATACTCCATCTCTTCCCCTTCATACAACTTCTGTGATCTCAGTGCAGTTAGCTGTGTGCTAGAAAAGGACTTGGACTGACCAATAACCCACTATTGTTAAAGTAATTAATAGTCTATTAACATGGCATTCTCCTCAACATACACACAAACACACACATACACATTTGCATTTTTTAAATGCTAATGCTTGTTAACAAATACATCTTTAATTGTCAAATTTCAGACAGGTAAGAAAGTGAAGTTAAAGTAAAGGTTTGGGTAGTAGCAGTGAGAGGGAGTAGCAAACAGACCTCAGGGATTTATTTAGGAAACAGTTTCTCAAATTTGCTTTACCCTGTTTCTTTCTTTAATCTTTATCTGACTCTACCATTTTTTCAAAATTGAAAGGATTTGATGTAAGAGATGAGGGATGGGAATGAAGCTGAAAAGGCGTTCAACCCTGTGTAAGATGGGGAGGGCAACAATGAATGTTTGTGTAGACATCATTTTTCAGGTGGAGATTTTTAACCTGGAGATTATCAAAATAGAAATGTTTTAACTACAATTTCCTAGGAACTTTGAGGGACTGAACTGGTGACAAAGAATTTGCTTACCTAGTATTATGGAATGAATGTTTGTGCCCTAAATTCATTGGTTTGAAACCCTAACCACCAGCGTGTGATTGTTTGAAGATGGGATTTGGGGAGATCATCAGGATTAGATGAAGTAATGAGAGGAGCACTCATGATGGGATTAGTGCCCTTATAAGAAAGGAGGCACTGGGAGAGCTAATGTGCTGCCTGCTCCTCCCAGCCTCTCTCCACCTTTTCTCTCCGTGTGCTCCTTACAAAGTTATGTGAGCACACACTCAGTTCTCAGATGAAACACCACCACAAATGAGAAGAAACCTCAGAATGAAGCCTACTTTGCTGGAAACTTGATCTTGGTTCTCAATCTCTGGGACTGTGAAATAAGCCCAGTCCTGTGGCATTTTGTAGTGCATTGCTAGTTAATTGATACATTCCTGTTCTATATTCCCAAATCAGACATAATAATTTGCTATAATTCCTCATATTATTTACCTTCTCCCTTATTATCTCCTTGGCCAAATCTCTCTCTCTCTCCCTATCTCTCTCTCTCTCTCATCACACATACACACACACACACACACACACACATACACACACACACACACAAGAAAATAACTACTCAAATATAATTGGCAAATTAAACAGATCTTTAAAATATGCTTTGCATACTATATACAACCCTGAACTGAAAATGAAACTAGATAAGCCTAAGAAGAATGTTTTCTGGTTGCCTTCAGTCATCTTTTTTATGATGAGTCCTTATAAAGTTCATGTGAATAGGGATATTTTGATAAGCACACACACACACACACCACCTTCTTCTCTGACTTAGGATTTACTGAAACTACTGCAGTTGTCTCCAATATTTTTGGTTGATTCAATTGGGGTTTGTTTTTTTCCTGCGGGGCTTCAAGCGTGGTGCTGACTGTCTCACAGTGAGAACCCCATCGAGCAGTTGCCGGAGAGCTTAGCTGAGTTGAGCAGCCTGGGGGGTAAGTTCATAAACTGAGACTCATTTATCTTCCACAGTAACACCCGATCCAAAACCAAATACAAACCATAACACAAAACTGAGAGCTGCCAAAGCCACTTTCCTCCTGGGACTGTAAATGCCTCCACAGTCAAAGTCACAATTGGTGGTGGATGTGACACCGCTCTTCCTAGAAGGCAAATGTCAGGAACGGTCAGGTTGTCATGGCTCTTCCTGATCAATTTCACGCAGCTATCACTTGGGCCATCACGGAGACCCCGAAATCTTCCCTGTCCTAGATTGCCACGCCCAGAGTCTGGGATCTCCACACCTGCCCAATCAGCTGAAAAAGGTTTGGAGGAGGGAGACAGTCACGACCCCACTCCAGGAAGTTTCTCCCAAGATGGACTGGAGGTCTCTGTGGGAAGATCTCCCAGCCAGACTCAAGAAGCCCCTAGGCTTCAGAAACACGGCAGGCAAGAGGGAGGACAGAGCAGAGGCCAGAACACAGGCAGGATTGGCGCAATGCCAAAGCAGCCTGGGCCATCCCGGGAGAAGTACCCAAATGTTGAGCTGGGAAGGCTAGTGTTTGAGTCACGATGCTTTCCTCCCATCCGCCAGTTTCTTCTCTCTCGCTGTGTCCAGCTCTGCCAGATTTTTTCAATGAGGGCACA
>JAKGGE010001558.1:0-29652 GCA_023748175.1 Hoolock leuconedys
GTGACACCGCTCTTCCTAGAAGGCAAATGTCAGGAACGGTCAGGTTGTCATGGCTCTTCCTGATCAATTTCACGCAGCCATCACTTGGGCCATCACGGAGACCCCGAAATCTTCCCTGTCCTAGACGGCCACGGAAGCCCAGAGCTCCCGGATCTCCACACCTGCCCAATCATGCTGAAAAAGGTTTGGAGAGGGAGACAGTCACGACCCCGACTCCAGGAAGTTTCTCCCAAGATGGACTGGAGGTCTCTGTGGGAAGATCTCCCAGCCAGACTCAAGAAGCCCCTAGGCTTCTCAGAAACAGGGCAGGCAGAGCAAGAGGGAGGACAGAGCAGAGGCCAGAACACAGGCAGGATTGGCGCAATGCCAAAGCAGCCTGGGCCATCCCGGGAGAAGTACCCAAATGTTGAGCTGGGAAGGCTAGTGTTTGAGTCACGATGCTTTCCTCCCATCCGCCAGTTTCTTCTCTCTCGCTGTGTCCAGCTCTGGCTAGATTTGTCAATGAGGGCACAGGCGAGAGGAGTGAGAACCCTCTTCTTGAAGTTCCCTCCGGCACCTCCCATGGGTGGGATGCGAGCCACCTGGGAGGCATTTGTCCTTGGCTGGGGAGTGGGGTGTCTTCATCCTGGCAAAGAGGCAGCTCAGGATGGGGAGGGGATGTGGGACACAGCCCCGCGGCTCCATCGCAGATGTCCACGCCTGCCCAACGCCTTCACCAACCCAAACCGAACCAGCTGGAAAACGCACTGCCAGCAGAGCTATTATCGACCCAGGCAGAGACCTGGGAAGAGGCTGATCACAAGAAAGGGCGACGGGCAAGGAACAACCCTCCGGCGCAAAGGGTACCCATGTCCCAGTAAACTCTCACGCACACACGGTCAGAGATAGTAACAGAGAGTGCTGCACAGAAAAGCAGCCAGAAGGGAGAGAGTGAGAAATCAGAGAGAGACGTAAGCGGGCACCCGCAAGCAACGCAAACACACACACACACACACACAGACACACGCACACACACACACACCCGAAACGCACATAGAGATACAGGCAGCAGGTTAACACCCAACCCCAGGCAGCCCCTGAAGCTGCCGGAAACCTGCCTCCCACTCACTCTACCCACCGGGTGAGAGAGAGCAGCCCACGGGCACACAGGCAGATCCGCCTCGCATACCACAAGGGAACCACAATTGGGAGACTTACTGCACACCTTCTCACAAGACGCCTTAGGCTTTCGGGATCCCGCTTACCCAGAAGGTGATCCGCCTGAGGTTTCTTCCTCCTGAGGCTTCTTCCTTCTGCTGACCCCTCCGCTGAACTGGAAGCCTCCGGACACCATCCTGTTAACGCCTCTGCCAGAATGGTCTCACCCCACCTGAAGGATCGCACAGGGCTCAGTTCGACGAGTATCAGGGACCCACCCCGGCAACGGCGCGCGGTGACTGGAGGGACCTGCCGGGCGGCTCGCCGCTGGGTAATTGAGAGGTCGACCGCTGGCTCCTGAGAGCCGTGGGCTGGCGGACCCTTTAAGAAATGGCGCCACGCCGCAGGCTGGGGAACGCGGCGTAGGCGCTGCTTGGGGCCACGAAGGCGGCGCAGCTGAGTACGGCGGGGGAGAGGTAGGACCGCTAGAGGGGCCTGCTGGGAGAACGCAGGGCTGACCCGCAGGGAGTTCGCTTTGTCAGGACCTCCTTGATCTGTCTTCGCTTGCCCCCGGGTGTAGGGATGTTTCGGCGCGCCGGCTGGCTGTGGAGGACTCCTCGATCCGGCTACGATGGATCCCACTGCGATCGGGCATGGGTTGGCATTGCCGCGTGGCGGAAGGGTCTCCGGGTCACGGAACGCATCCCTCAGAACGCAAGACGCAAAAGTCAACAGTTGAAAAATGCACTGACCCGTGAGCCCACTGCCTCCCTCCTTCCTGGGTGGAGCAGTGGCCTGCCTTCACCTCCAAGGCGCTGGGGTTCGCACTTTAATACTGCTCCCCGCCACATAAAGACAGACAGCATGGGAGTCCAAGGTGTTCAGTGTACAAACGTGGCACCCACGTCAATCAACAGCAGATGGAGTGAGAGGGTGTCTTCGAGGGCGAAGGGGGCGATGGCAAGATGGCCAGTACACCAGCCGCAGCCCGTCCACGGGAGACTTCCACCCCAAAACTGGAGAGGAAAGCCAAGGCGTCACCTGAAAAAACCTGTAGAGAGGGCTCACTTCTGGGAATCCAAGCTGGCCATGCAGGATGCCTGCCAGAGGGGCTGAGGGTTTCCAAAACTACTACCACCACTCATCGCCGCCACCTGCTATACCCCTGACTCACCTCCCCCAAGCACCCAGCAGCAAAACTCACTGGGGTTTGGCTCCCTGATATCCGTGGCAGCCAGAAGATTCATTGCTAGAAGGCTCTGCGGTCTATATAGAGAGGAAAACCGGCTGGCACCTTCAACAATCAGAGAGGAAATGCAGGTGGGATGCGACACCGCCTTTCCTAGAAGGCAAATTTCAGGAACAGTCGGGTTGCCTTGCGCTCTTCCAGGACCGAGCACGCAGCCATCACTTGGGCCACGGAGACCCAGAAAGCTTCCCTGTCCCAGACGGGCTATGGAGGCCCAGAGCTCCAGGATCTCCGCACCTGCCAAATCATGCTGAAAAAGGTTTGGAGAGGGAAACAATCACGACCACGACCTCCAGGAAGTTTCTCCCGGGTGGACTGGGAAGTCTTCTTGGTGGAAGACATTGAGCCAGACTAAGAAGCCCATAGGGTTCTCAGAAACAGGGCAGGCAGAACAAGAGGGAGGACAGAGCAGAGGCCAGAGTCCAGGCAGGATTGGAGGCAATGCCGCCAGCACCACAACGTGGCCATCAGGGGAGAAGTTCCCCAAGGGTGAGCTGGGCAGGAAGCAAAGGTTTGAGCCACACAGACGCTTTCCCACCTCGGGCTTCCTCTTCTCCCTCCCGTGATGAGCCCTGCCAGATTTGTCAATGAGGGCACAGGGCGACAAAGAGAGTGAGAACCCTCTCTTGAAGTTCTCTGGGCAGCCTCTTGCAGGTGGACAGTGAGCCTCCCTCTGGAGGCCTTTATCCTGGCTAGGTGTGGCCTGCCTCATCCCGGCAAAGAGGCTGCTCAGGATGGGAGGGGATGAACACCCAAGCACCTGGACGAGATGCCCGCTGCCCACCTTCACCAACCCGGGGAAATGGGAACCGCTGGTAAAACGACCCAAGCAAGTGGCCACACCACCCATGTGCAGAGACCTGGGGAGAGGCTGTCCACAAGAAATGGTGATCGCAGAAACTCTCTGGCGCGAAGGGCACCTAAACCCGCAAACACGCACGACAGACGACAGAGATAGTAACAGAGAGCCACGAAAGAGCCGGTAGCGAGAGAGTAGAAACTGAGAGAGAATGTAGGTGGCACCCAAGCACACAAACACACACACAAACACACACACACACACAAGCACACACATCACGAAACACACACAGAGATACAGGCAGCAGGTTAACACCCACGCCCAGGTGGCAGGCCCTGAAGCTGCCGGGTTCTTAATTCCTCAAGGACTACCACCCACGGGTGGGAGAGCAGCCACCGGGTACAGGTAAGGTATCCGCCCCCTAAAATCACGAGGGCACCGCTTCTGGGGAGACTCACGGGCACACCATCCGCGCACGCCTGAGGCTGGGATCTCGCGCTGCCTCCCCGGCCATCCGGCCTGAAGTTCTTCTCCTGAGGCTTTTCCTCTCACCTTCCCATCACGAACTACCCGACACCATCATGTTAATTCCCTGGCCAGGACTGGTCTCAGCCCCGACTCCGAGGCACGATCACACAGGGCTCCTAGTTCGACCAGTCTCAGGGACCCACCCCCGGGCAACGGCAGCGGTCACGGTGACCCAAGCGGCGGATCGGCCCTCGCATCACGCGCACTGGAGAGGTGCTCTCCACTGCTGCTGGTCTGAGAGCTCAGGCGGACTTTTAAGAATGGCCTCACGCTGCAGGCTGGGGTAAACGGGCGGTGGTGAAGCGGCGCTTGGGGCCGCTGGCGCAGCCCAGCCCAGGCAGCTGGGAGGCGGACGAGGGGCCTGCGGGAGACTCCAGGTCAGACCCTGCAGGGCTGCCCAGGTCAAGACCTCCTTGGTCGGTCTTCTGCTTGGTTTCTGGTGGAGGAGCAGCTTCGGGTGCCGGTTGGCTGTGCCGACACCTCCTTCGATCCTCACATGATGGATCCCACCGGGTGATCGGGTTAGTTACAGTTTTGTGTGTATTGGAAGGGTCTCTGCCAAGTAGGAACATCCCCAGGGCCGCAAGGCCGTCGGCGAAAATCCACTGACCCGCGGAGCCCACTGCCTCCCTCCTTCCTGGGTGGAGCAGTGGCCTGCCTTCACCCAAGTCGCTGTATTCGCAGGCAACCTCCCCACACTGCTCCCGCCACACGCAAAGACAGACAGGCGTGGTCCGAGGTGGAGCCAGTGTGAATGAACGCGGCAACCCACGCACCCAACAGCAGATGAGTGAGCGGTGTCTCTCGGCGCCTAGAGGGCGACGTGGCGAGATGGACAGTGATGTCCGTGCCGTGAGCCCCGGGCCATGGGAGACCGCCACAAAGCTGAGGAAAGCCGTTTAATCTGAAAACCACATGGTGACAGGGCCTGGCGCCTCAAAACTGCCACATGCAGGGATGCCTGCCAGAGGGGAGGGCTGCAACCACGCCACAGCCATTACCTCCCCAAGCACCGCCAGTACCCCTGAGTTACCTCCCCCGCACCCAGCAAACCAATCCTTGCCTCCTGACATCCGCAGGGTGTTGCAGCTTCCATTGCTGGGGAAGACTTTTCCAGGAGAGCAGAGGAACCGACTGGCCCTCAACAATCAGAGAGGGAAGAGAAGGTGGGATGCAGGACAATCAGCCTTTCCTAGAAGGCAAATGTCAGGAATGGTCGGATTGCCTCACAGCTCTTACTGGACCGACCATGCAGCCATCACTCAGGCCAATGGAGACCCGAATGCTTCCCTGTCCCAGACCTAAGCATGGAAGCCTCCAGAGCTCCAGACTCCTGCACCTGCCCAATCATGCTGAAAAAGGTTTGGAGAGGGAAACAATCACAACCCCGACCTGCAGGAAGTTTCTCCCGGATGGAATGGGAAGTCTTCAGGGTGGAAGACATTGAGCCAGACTAAGAAGCCCCTAGGCTTCTCAGAAACAGGGCAGCCAGAGCAAGAGGGAGGACAGAGAAGAGGACAGAGTCCAGGCAGTATTGGCACGCTACACCACCACACATCGGGGAGAAGTGCCCAAAGGGTGAGCTTGTGAATGAGGGCTAAAGGTTTGAGCCATTTCCATCCCGGCCGCTGGCTTCCTTCTCCCTCCCTGTGACGAGCTTTGGCTAGATTTGTCAATGAGGGGCACCAGTGTGAAGAGTGAGAACCCTCTGGGCATACCCCGTGGGTGTGACAGTGAGCCCTCCTTGAGGTCTCTTGTCCTGTCACTCATCCTGGCAAAGAGGCTGCTCAGGATGGGAGGGGATGAACAGCCCATGGCTCTGATGGCACCACCTGCCCACGCCACTTAAAAAAAAAACCAAAATGGGAACCCAGCCGTAAACGACTGCCATGGGAAGCCACACGCACTCCAGGCTGAGACCTGGGAGAGGCTGACCACAAGAAAGGGCGTAGAGAAACCACCCTCTGGTGCAAAGGGCACCTGTGTCCAGCAAACACGCGCACACAGAGGGACAGAGATAGTAACAGAGAGTGACGGAAAGAGCGAGAAGGGAGACAGTGAGAAATCAGAGAGAGATGTAAGTGGGCACCCAAGCACACAAACAGACACACAAACAGACACATGCACACAAACGCACACACCCGAAACGCACACAGAGAAACAGGCAGCAGGTTAACACCCACCCCAGGCAGCCTCTTGAAGCTGTCGGGTTCTTACTCTCTGCCACTACGGCCCACCGGTGGGAGAGAGCCCACCAAGTACCAATACAGGCAGACCCACCATCGACATCATTGCTGGCACCACTTTTTGGGAGACTCCACGGGCAATACCCGCCCGCGACGCCTTTAGCTGGGATCCCAAGGCTGCCCCCTGCATCCATCTGAGGCTTCTTCCTCCCGAGGCTTCTTTCCTGCTCTGACCCTCCAAGCAATGCGGGCTCTGGACACCTCCTATTAACGCCCCTGGCTAGGACTGGTCTCCAGCCTGCACTGGTAAGCACGCTCGCATAGGGCTCCTAGTTCGACGAAGTCTCCAGGGACCTGGGCGGTGGTCACTGTGACCCAGCCATGCCTGGCTCAGCGAGATCCTCCATGGAGGGCCGACCCACCGCTGGTTCTGAGAGTCAGGCTGCGGACCCTTAGAAAATGGCGGCGATCGGGGTGGCTGGGGGCAACCACGGGCGGGCGTGGAAGGCGCTTTGGGGACGCTGAACGCCGGGCGCAGGGGCTGCTGGCGGTGTAGGCGGATACAGAGGCCTGCGAGAACCATGGTCCGACCTTTCAGGAAGTCCGCTGTCGTATCTTTCTTTGATCGGTCCGTTTCCCGTTCCCGGTGAGCAGCTTGGGTGTTGGTTGGCTGAGCGGACCTCGATCCCGGCGACGTGATCCCACCAGGATCCGCATGGGGTTAGAGTGCCAATGCATGGAAGTGTCTCGCTGGGGCACCGGAACGATCCCCAGGCTCGCGCATGCGCCGGGCCGGGCCGAAATGCATAGAACAGTGATCCCACTGCCTCCCTACTTCCTGGGTGGAGCAGTGGCCTGTCATTCCAAGGCGCTGAGGGCCTGAACCCCGACACCTCCCGCCACACGCGGCAAAGACAGACAGGCGGAGTCCGAGGTGGAGCCAGTGTGACCACACGCGGCGGCACCCACGTCCCCCAACAGCAGATGGAGTGAGCGGGTGTCTTCGAAAATGAGGGGGCAAAGGCGCGAATGACAGTATCGCTCTGGGGCCACGGGTGACCTCCGCCACAAAGCTGGAGGAAAAGCCAAGAGCACCTGAAAACCCAGGAGACAGGGCTCTGGCGCTCAATCCAAGCCACATGCAGTGATGCCTGCCAGAGGGGACGAGGGGTTTCTACAACCATCACTTCATCCCCACCCTCTCGCCACCATGGAAAATCTGGATGCCACCTCCCCTCACACCCAAAACCCGGTCCCTTGTTCCTTTCATCTTGTGACAGGTCCAGAAGACCATTGCTAGAAGGCTCTCCTTCTTTGCCCAGAGCAGAGGAACCGGCTGGACCCCTCAACAATCAGAGAGGAAGTGCAGGTGGATGCTAATCGCTTTCCTAGAAGGCAAATGTCAGGAACGGTCGGGTTGCCCCTTGGCGCCTCTTCCTGGACCACGCAGGCCATCACTTGGGCCACGGAGACCCAGAAAGCTTCCCTGTACCAGACGCAAGGCATGGAGGCCCAGAGCTCCAGGATCTCCACACCTGCCAACCGCTGAAAAGGCTGAGAGGGAACAATCAACACTGGCCACCCAGCAGGAAAGCTCCTGGTGGACTGGGCAAGTCTTCTTGGTGGAAGACATTGAGCCAGACTAAGAAGCCCCTAGGCTTCTCAGAAACAGGGCAGGCAGAGCAAGAGGGAGGACAGAGCAGAGGCCAGAGTCCAGGCAGGATTGGCGGCAATGCCACCAGCACCACAACGGCCATTAGGGGAGAAGTGCCCAAAGTGTGAGCTGGGCAGGAAGGCCAGCGTTTGAGCCATGCAGACGCTTTCCCCATCCCGTGGCTGGCTTGCTTCTCCCTCCCTGTGACGAGCCCTGGCTAGATTTGTCAATGAGGGCACAGGGCGACAAGAGTGAGAACCCTCTTCTTGAAGTTCTCTGGGCACCCTCTTGCAGGTGGACAGTGAGCCCCTCTGAGGCCTTTGTCCTTGGGGCTAGGTGTGGTCAAGCTTCATCCTGGCAAAGAGGCTGCTGAGATGGGGAGGGAAGGAACATTCTGCGGCTCTGACAGATGCCCATCGCTGTTCTAATGCTTTCACCAACCCAAAAATGGAACCAGCTGTTAAACGACTGCCAGCTGGCTGGCACCACCCAGGCAGAGACCCGGGAGAGGGCTGACCACAAGAAAGGGCGACGCGGTGGTGAGACCCCTTCTGGCGCAGGGCACCTGAAATCCCAGCAAACACGGACGACAGACGGACAGAGAGATAGTAACAGAGAGGACGGAAAAGAGCAAAGGAGAGAGAAATCAGAGAGAGACGTAGGGCACCCAAGCACACAAACACACACACACACACACACACACACACACACACACACACACACACACAGAGATACAGGCAGCAGGTTAACACCCAATGCCTCAGGCAGCCACCGGAGCTGCCTGGTTCTGTGGTCACATGCACTACTACCCACTGGTGGGAGAGTCTAATGGGTACACAGGCAGACCCCGGCCCCTCGGCAGGCACGCTTTTGTGGGACTCCACTGGCACACTGGGCCCACGCGACGCCTGAGGCTGCGATCTCACATGCCTCCCTGCGATCCGCCTGAGGTTTCTTCCTCCTGAGGCTTCTTCCTCTGTTCGAATTTCCACGAACATGGCCTCCTCGACACCATCATGTTAACTCCCTGGCCAGGACTGGTCTCAGCCCCGACTCTGAGGCACTCCATCACAGGGCTCTGTTCTACCCAGTCCTGTGGGACCCACACACCCGGCAACGGTGGCGGCCGGTGACCCAAGCGGATCGCCTGCCATGCACTGTAGGTTGACTCCGCCACAGCTCTGGAGAGTCAGAAGGCGATCCTTAAGAAATGGCCCATCGCAGGCTGGTAAACGGGGCGCGGTGGTAGCTTTGGGGCCAGCGGCGCGCGAGTTCAGGGAGTTCCGGGGAGGCAGACTGCCAGAGGGGCCTGCGGGAGACCTAGTGTCAGACCCGTAGGAGTCCAGTAGTCAGGACCTCCTTGATCAGTCTTCTGCTTCGGTTTCTGGTGGAGGAGCAGCTTCGGGGTGCCGGCTGGGCTGTGCCGACACCTCTTCGGATCCGATGATGGATCCCACCGGGTGATCGGGCATGGGGTTACCAGTTTCGTCGAAGGTCTCGCTGGGGCAGGAATACCCCTAGCACAAGGCGTGCTGTCGGCGGAAAATCCACTGACCCGTGAGCCCACTGCCTCCCTCCTTCCTGGGTGGAGCAGTGGCCTGCCTTCACCTCCAAGGCGCGGGGCCTGCGGCACCCCCACACTGCTTCCTGCCACTGCATAAAGACAGACATTGGTATGGAGTCCGAGGGAGCCATAGTGTGACCATGACGCGGGCACCCACGCCCCCCCAACAGTAGTGATGGAGGAAATGGGTGTCTCGAGGTCGCGAGGGGCGACGGGCGTAGACAGACATTACGTCTCAGTTGTGAGCCCGGGCCACAGGAGGCTCCCACCACAAAGCTGAGGAAAAGCCGTTTGACCTGAAAACTTACAGACAGGGCCTGTGCCTGAATCCAAGACACATGCAGGGATGCCTGCAAGAGGGGCCGGTGGTACAACCACGCCCCACCTCCCACCTCACCACAGGCTATGTACCCCTGACGCCGCCTCCCTCGGCACCAAGAAAAACCCGGTCCCTTTGGCTCCCTGACATCCGTGGCAGCCAGAAGATTCTTTGCTAGAAGGCTCTTTGCCCAGGAGCAGAGGAACCGGCTGGCCTTCAACAATCAGACAGGAAATGCAGGTGGGATGCCACACCGCCTTTACTGGAAGGCAAATGTCAGGAACGGTCGGGTTGCCTCGCGCTCTTCCTGGACCGACCACGCAGCCATCACTTGGGCCACGGAGACCCGGAAAGCTTCCCTGTCCCAGACGGCTATGGAAGCCCAGAGCTCCAGGATCTCCGCACCTGCCCAATCATGCTGAAAAAGGTTTAGAGAGGGAAACAATCACTACCCAGAACTCCAGGACGTTTCTCCCGGATTGAGTTGGAAGTCTTCTGGGTGGAAGACATTGAGCCAGACTAAGAAGCCCCTAGGCTTCTCAGAAACAGGGCAGGCAGAGCAAGAGGGAGGACAGAGCAGAGGCCAGAGCCCAGGCAGGATTGGCGGCAATGCCGCCAGCACCACCACGGCCATCCTGGGAGAATTGCCCAAAGTGTGAGCTGCGCAGGAAGGCCAGGGTTTGAGCTACACAGACGCTTTCCCCATCCCACCACTGGCTCTGTTCTCCCTCCCCAGCCGAGCTCTGGCTAGATTTGTCAATGAGGCACAGGCTTGGAGAGGAGTGAGAACCCTCTTCTTGAAGTTTTCTGGGCACCCTGCTGCGGGAGGACAGTGAGCCCCTCTGAGGCCTTTGTCCTTGGCTGGGGTGTGGTCGTCTTCTTCCTGGCAAAGAGGCTGCTCACTATGGGGAGGGGATGAACAGCCCTGCGGCTCTGACGCAGATGCCCACGTTGCCCACGCCACCCACAACCTTAAACTGAATCGCCGGGAGAACGTACAGCCAGGCTGCTACATGTCCCAGGCAGAGACCCGGGGAGAGGCTGACCACAAGAAAGGGTGACGTGCGAGAAACCACCCTCTGGCGGCCAAAGGGGCAACGTGTCCCAGTGCAAACACTCCACGCATAGACGGACTGAGATAAAAATAATAGAGAGCCGACGGAGAGAGTGAGAAGGCAGAGAGTGAGAAATCAGAGAGATGTAAGTGGGCACACAAGCACACAAACACACACACAAACAGACACTCGCACACACAGGCACACACCCAAAACCCACACAGAGATACAGGCAGCAGGTTAACACCCACCCCCAGGCGGCCCCTGAAGTCGTCGGTTCCCAGGCCCGCCGACCACGCACCCCAATCCCGTGAGAGAGTAGCCTACCAAGCACACCGCAGAACCCATCTCTCACATCACAAGTAAGGGCACCAATTTTTGGGGAGAGACCTGGGTACAATGGTCGCCAAGACGCCCACGCCATCCCGTGACTGCTTCCTCCCTGGCCATCCGCCTGAGGTTTCTTCCTCCTGAGGCTTCTCTCCTTCCTGCTCTAATTCCTCCTCAATCCTCACCGACACCTTGCACGTGCTAACGCCCCGTCCAGGGACTGGCTGCCCCTGGGCCCCGACTCGAGGTACCTGTAGCACAGTAATCTCAAAGGTCGACGGAGGCTTTGTGGACCCACCTCGGAACGCTATGTGTAGTCACTGCGACCCAAACGGCGTCTCTGGTCTGCGCATGCGACGGAGAGGGCTGCACTCGCTGGCCCGGAGAGTCAGGCTTCAGACCCTTTAAAAATGGCGGAGACGCGGCAGGCTGTGGGGAATGGGGTGGTGGTGGTTGCGCTTGGGGCCACGAATACGGCACAGCCCGAGGCGGCGGGGGGAGGCAGACTGCCACAGGGGCCTGTGGAAGAACCATGGTCTGACCCGTAGGAGTCCGGTTGTCAGGACATCCTTCATCGGCTCCTCTGCTCAGCGCCCCCGTGGAGTGAGCAGCTTCGCGTCGGCTCGGCTAAAAGCGGACCTGCTCTGATGGCGATGGACCCACCGGGTGATCGGGAATGGGTTACGGTGCCGTGTGGCAGGAAGGGTCTCCCTGGGGCACAGAAGGATCCCTGGGGCCGCAAGGCGTGCCGTCGGCAGAAAATGCACTGACCCGTGAGCCCACTGCATCCCTTCTTCCTGGGTGGAGCAGTAGCCTGCCTTCACCTCCAAGGCGTGGGGTCTCCAGCACCCGACACTGCTTCCCGCCACACGTGCAAAGACAGACAGGCGGGAGTCCGAGGTGGAGCCAGTGTGACCACAAGTGGCACCCACATAGCCCAAAAGCAGATGGAGCGCTGGTGGTTGCCCTGAGGCGGTAGGGGCTATGGCGGTAATGGGACAGTGATTTCCAGCCAGCGCCTGCTGTTGGCCGGAGACCTCCGCCCCAAAGGAGGGAAAAGCCAGCCATCTGAAAACCTGGCGGTGATGGTGCCCGCGCCTGGACCCAAGCCACATAGCGATGCCTGCCAGAGGGGGCTGAGAGGGGTTTCCACAACCACTTCCACCACCACCTCTCGCGCCACCGGCTAGGTACCCTGTGCCACCTCCCCCGCACCCAGCAAAACCCGGTCCCTTTGGCACCCTTTCATCCATGGCAGCCAGAAGATTCATTGCTAGAAGTCTCTTTGCCCAGGAGCAGAGGAACTGGCTGGCCCTCAACAATCAGAGAGGAAATGCAGGTGGAGCATAATCAGCTTTTACTGAAGGCAATGTCAGAACTGGTTGCTTCAGCTTCTCCTGGACCGGCCCACGAGCTGGTCACTTGGCCACGAGACCCGAGCCCCCCCTGTCCCAAAGAGAGACGCCATGGAAGCCCAGAGCTCCAGGATCTCCGCACCTGCCCAATCATGTTGAAAAAGGTTTGGAGAGGGAAATAATCACTACCCAGACCTCCAGGAGGTTTCTCCCGGATGGACTAGGAAATCTTCTGGGTGGAAGACATTGAGCCAGACTAAAGCCCCTAGGCTTCTGGGGAAGCACGCAGGTGCAGCAGGGAGGCAGGAGACAAAGTCTGCAAGATTGGAGATCAATGCTGCCAGCACCACCACCTGCCATCCGGGGAGTAGCCTGCTCAGGTGAGCGGCGCAGGAAGGGCAAGTGCTTGAGCTGCATGGCCGCTTCACTGTCCCGCCACATGGCTCTCCTCCCGTCGAAGCCCAAGGATTTGTCAATGAGGGCACAGGGAGAGAGAGTGAGAACCCAGCCTTGAAGTTCTCTGGGCACCCTGCTGGAGGACAGTGAGCCCATCTGAGGCCTTTGTCCTTGGCTGGGGTGTAGTCATTTCATCCTGGGTAGAAATGTCACTATGGGTGGACACAGCCCGCTCTGACGAGATGCCCACTGCCCACTCACCAACCCAAACTGGAATCTCGAAACGGCTGTGCCAAGGGGCTGCTGATGTCCCAGGCAGAGACCCGGGGAGAGGCTGACCACAAGAAAGGGTGACGCGGCGAGAAACCACCCTCCGGCGAAAAGAGCAGCTGTGTCCCAGCAAACACACACGCACAGACGGACAGAGATAGTAACAGAGAGCAACGGAAAGAGCGAAGGAGAGTGAGAAATCAGAGAGAGACGGCGGGCAACCAAGCACACAAACACACACACACACACACACACACACACACACACACACACACACACACACACACACACACACACA
Source organism: Hoolock leuconedys (assembly GCA_023748175.1). Classification (NCBI taxonomy): domain Eukaryota; kingdom Metazoa; phylum Chordata; class Mammalia; order Primates; family Hylobatidae; genus Hoolock; species Hoolock leuconedys. The sequence goes on from JAKGGE010001558.1 coordinate 13,141, forward strand.
CACACACACACACACACACACACACACACACACACACACACACACACACACACACACACACACACACACACACACACACACACACACACACACACACACACACACACACACACACACACACACACACACACACACACACACACACACACACACACACACACACACACACACACACACACACACACACACACACACACACACACACACACACACACACACACACACACACACACACACACACACACACACACACACACACACACACACACACACACACACACACACACACACACACACACACACACACACACACACACACACACACACACACACACACACACACACACACACACACACACACACACACACACACACACACACACACACACACACACACACACACACACACACACACACACACACACACACACACACACACACACACACACACACACACACACACACACACACACACACACACACGCGGATCGAGGTGGCTTGTGGGTGACCACATCGCACACCCACTTACCCCAACAGCAGATGGGGAGAGCAGCCTCTGAGGCCGCAGGGGTCGATAATAGACGGACAGTGATGTCCAGCTGCGGCGCCTGCAATACCGGAGACCTCTGCCACAAAGCTGTGGAAAAGAAAAGTGCACCTGAAATCCTGCGAGACGGGGCCTGCACCCGAATCAAAGCCACATGCAGGGATGCCTGCCAGATGGGCCGAGGGCGTTTCACAAAACCACGTCACCCCCCACCCCACCACCGCTAAAATTCTGATGCCACGTGTGCCCCCGCACCCAGCAAAACCCGGTCCCTTTGGCTCCCTGACATCCGTGACAGCCAGAAGATTCAGTGCTAGAAGGCTCTTTGCCCAGGAGCAGAGGAACCGGGCTGGCCCTGAACAATCAGAGAGGAAGTGTAGGTGGAATGCTAATCACTTTCCTGGGAAGGCAAATGTCGAACGGTCAGGCTGTTCTCACGCCATTCTCTGAAACGGCCCACGAGGGCATCACTTTGGCCATGGAGACCCGGAAAGCTTCCCTGTCCCACATGGGTATGGAAGCCCAGAGCTCCAGGTTCTCCACACCTGCCCAATAATGCTGAAATATGTTTGGAGAGGGAAACAATCACGACCCAGACCTCCAGAAAGTTTCTCCCGGATGGACCGGGAAGTCTTTTGGGTGGAAGACATTGAGCCTGACTAAGAAGCCTCTAGGCTTCTCAGAAACAGGGCAGGCAGAGCAAGAGGGAGGACAGAGCAGAGGCCAGAGCCCAGGCAGAGCCCATGCACGCCTCCGGCCACCACCACTGCCATCCTGGGAGAAGTGCCCAAAGGGTGAGCTGGGCTGGAAAGCCAGCGTTTGGTTTCACCAGATGCTTTCCAATCCCGCGTCGGGCTGGCTCTCTCCCTCCCCTGTGTCAGAGCTCAAGGAATTTGTCATCGGTGGGCAGAGGGGTGAGAGGAGTGAGAACGCCTTTCCTTGAAGTTCTCTCATGCCTCCCGTGGAGGACAGTGAGCCCTCTGAGGCCTTTGTCCTTGGCTGGGGTGTGTTCGTCTTCATCCTGTCAAAGAGGCTGCTCAGGAAGGGAGGGATTGTGCACCATGGCCCGACGCGATGCCCACGCGTCTACCGCCCTCTTACCCAACCAAACTGGAACCGGGCAGAAAGCCTGACCGGAAGGGCTGGCCACAACCCAGGCAGAGACCCGGAGAGAGGCTGACCACAAGAAAGGGTGACGCGTGAGAAACCACCCTCCAGCGCAAAGTGCACCTGTGTCCCAGCAAACACGCACGCACAGATGGACCGAGATAGTAACAGAGAGCTTACCTGAAAGAGCTGACAGGCTGAGAGAAAGTGAGAAATCAGAGAGAGACGTAGGTGGGCACCCTAGCACAAAAACACACACACACACACACACACACACCCAAAACACGCACACACACACACCCAAAACACACACAGAGATACAGGCAGCAGGTTAACACCCACCCCCAGGCAGCCCCTGAAGCTGCCGGCCCTATGCTCGCGACTCACATGACCCAATCGGGTGGAGAGTGAAACACGGCAATATTGTAGGCAGACCCGTCCTTGACATCACAAGGGCAACACTTTGGGAGATCACGGGTACACTGGCCCTCACATGTTTGAGGGTTGGATCCCAAAGGTAGTCCAAGGACTGAGGTTCCCACTCTGAGTAAGGTTTCTCCTTCCCTGCTGGACCCTCTGCGATACGGTCCTCAGACACCATCCCAGCTAACGCCTGCTAGGGACTGCACAGCCCCAAACGGAGGTAATGATTGCAGTACAGGGCTCCTAGTTCGAATGAGTCTCAGGGTCCTGCCACCCGGCAACGGTAGCGTCACTGTGACCTGCTGGCGTTCGGCCTCGCTGGCCATGCGACTGAGGGCGCCTCGCCGCTTGCCCGAGAGTCAGGCTGCAGACCCTTTAAGGAAATGGCGGCGACGACAGGCTAAACTGGCGCGGTGGCGGCGCTTTGGCCGCCAAGGCGTGCAGTCCAAAAGTAGGGAGGACTGCCAGAGGCACCCGCGGAGACCTGGGTCGACCCGTAGGGAGTCCGGCCTCAGGACCCCTGATCGCCCTCTGCTTCGCCCTGGTGGCAGGTTCAGGGTGCTGGCTGTGCGATCTCTGATCCGGCGATGCAATCCAACCGCGCGACCGGCATGAGTTTGGCGCCGTGAAGGGATGTTCCGCCAGTACTATCGATCCCCAGGGTCAGCAGCGTGCCGGAAATGTGACTGGATTCCATAAGCCCACTGCCTCCCTCCTTCCCGGGTGGAACAGTGGCCTGCTTTCACTCTGGCATGGGGTTTTGGCACCTCGGTCCAACACATGCAAAGAGAGACAGGGAGTCCTGAGGGATTGACACGTGGCACCCACGTCCCCCAAATATCAGGTGATTGAGTGAGCGGGTGTCTTCGGGAGGCAGCAGGGAAGCAATGCTAGACGGATGGGTGATGTCCAGCCATGCCAGGGGCTAATGGGAGACTCTGGGCTGCCTGGGGTGCCAGCACCTGGAAAACCTTGGTGAGACAGGGGCTTGCCTGAATCCAAGACACATGCAGGGATGCCTGCCAGAGGGGCCGAGGGGGTCCACACACTATGCCCCACCACAAGCCCGCAACCGGCCGGTTACCCCTGATGCCACCTCCCCCGCACCCAGGAAAACCCCTTGCCTTTGTCTCCCTGACATCCGTGGCAGCTGGAAAATTCATTGCTAGAAGGCTCTATGCCCAGGAGTCATAGGAAAAGGCTGGCCCTCAACAATCAGAGAGGAAGTGCAGGTGGGATGCGACACCACCTTTCCTAGAAGGCAAATGTCAAGAACTAGTCGGGCCGGCCTCCTCACCATTCCCTCTCTGGACCGACCACGCAGCCGGCTATCTCGGAGCCACGGAGACCCGAAAGCTTCCCTGTCCCAGGCGGCTATGCAAGCCCAGAGCTCCAGGATCTCCGCACCTGCCCAATGATGCTGAAAATGGTTTGGAGAGGGAAACAATCACGACCCGACATCCAGGAAGTTTCTCCCGGATGGACTGGGAAGTCTTCTGGGTGGAAGACATTGAGCCAGACTAAGAAGCCCCTAGGCTTCTCAGAAACAGGGCAGGCAGAGCAAGAGGGAGGACAGAGCAGAGGCCAGAGCCCAGACAGGATTGGCGTCAATGCCACGAGCACCACCACGGCCATCCAGGGAGAAGTGCCCAAAGGGTGAGCTGGGCAGGAAGGCCAGCGTTTGAGCCACACAGACGCTCTCCCCATCCCGCTGTCGTCCGGCTTCCTCTACCTCCCAAGCCGAGCTCTGGCTAGATTTGTCAATGAGGGCACAGGGCGAGAGGAGTGAGAACCCTCTTCTTCTGAAATTTCGCAACTCTACCGTGGTGGACAGTGGAGCCCTGAGGCCTGTGAAGCCGCTGGCTGGGTGGAGCCGCCCCCATCCCGGTGCAGGCTGCTCTGAGGGAGGCTGAGGAGGGGATGAACAGCTCCCCATGGCCCGGAGATGACCACGCTTGACCATCACCAACGATACCCTGGAACCGCCGGAAAATCCACTGGCCAATGGACCCGGCAGACACCCCGAGCTGACCGCCAAAAAAAAGGACGACGTAAGTGAGAAACCACCCCCCATGCTATAGGGCAAGTTCCTGTGTCCTCTGCAACACGCACACACACAGACGGATACAGATATAGGAACTAAAGAGGGAAGGAGCAGTTTTGAGAAGGGAGAGTGGGATAAATCAGAGAGTGGCGTAGTGGGCACCCAAGCACACAAACACACACACACACAGACACACGCACACACACGCATACACACGAAACACACACAGAGATACAGGCAGCAGGTTAACACCCACCCCCAGGCAGCCCCTGAAGCTGCCGGTTTCTGCTCTCAGTGACTACGACCCACTGGTGGGAGAGCAGCCCACGGCATGCAGGCAGACCCGTCCTCGACATCACAAGGTTACCACATTTGGGAGAATCACGGCACACCGGCCCCACGCCTGAGGCTGCAAGCATCCTCACGCTGCCTCCCCGTATCCTGCCTGAGGTTTCTTCCTCCTGAGGCTTCTTCCTTCCTGCTGGACCCCTGCTAACTGTAATCGACACCATCCTGTTAACGCCGCCCCAGGGGACTGGTCTCAGCCCTGTCTCAAGCACGCCGCAAGTGCCCTGGATCTGAATGCAGTCTCAGGGAATTCCACCCCCGGGTGAGACAGCGGCGGGTCACTGTGACCCATGCAGTTTTGACCTCGCGATGCAACATCGGGAGAGGGTTTACTCACCGCTGGCTTTCGGGAGACAGGGCTATGTGGACCCTTAAGAAATGAAGGTGAATGCACAGGCTGGGACAAAGGGCGGGCGCGCACGGTACAGTTTGCCAGCAGCCCGGTGGCGCTGGGTGATGGACTGCCAGAGGTGCCTGAGGGAATCCAGGGTCGCATCTATGAGTCCTCGCAGTCAGGACCTCCTGGTCGGCCTACCTGCCCCGTGGAGCAACTGGGTGCCGGCTGGGCTCTGCAGACTCTTCTTCCCATCCACATCCACCGCGATCGGGCATATAAGAGCCAGGTAAGGAAATTCTCATTGGGTACCGAAATCCATCCCCATGGCCGCAAGGTGTGCCTTAGGCAGAAAATGCACTGACCCGTGAGCCTACCTCGCTCACATCCTGGTTGAGAAAAGCCCCTGCTCGCCCTCCCATAAAGCCCAGCACTCACACAGCCCTGCCACACGTGGCAGTAAAGACATACATGAGGGAGTCCCATGGGAGCTTGTGGTGGAATTACAGTGGCTCCCACATACCCAACAGCAGATGGAGTGAGCGGGTTTCTTCTGAGGCTGCAGAGGTCGGCGAGATTGACAGTGATGCTCCAGCCATGCACCTGGGGCTAATGGGAGACTACCAAAGCTGATTAAAAGCCTAGTGCACCTGGATAACTAGCGAGACAGGGCCTGTGCCTGAATCCAAGCCACATGCACGGATGCCTGCCAGAGGGGCTGAGGGGTTTCCACCCACGCCCCACACCTGTCTCGCTCCCACTGTTCTCGACGCTACCTCTCTCTCTGTGACTCCAGTAAAACCTGGTTCCTTGTTCCATCCATGGTGGTGCAGCCAGAAGATTCATTGCTAGCCCAGGAGCAGAGAGGAAATGTTGCCCTCTACAATCAGAGAGAGGAAGTGCAGGTGGAGGTGACACCGCTCCTGAAATCAAGGTCAGGAATGGTGAGGTTTCCTCACACTCTTCCTGGAAAGATGCCCAGTCATCACTGCTATACGGAGACCTGAAAGCTTCCCTCATGTCTCAGACTCTATGTAGCCCAGAGATCCAGGATCTCCGTGATCTGCCCACTGCTGGTGTTGTTTGAGAGGGAAACAATCACGACCACGACATCCAGGAAGTTTCTCCCGGATGGACTGGAAATTCCTTCTGGTATACTGGCAGTTTGTGGACTAAGAAGCCCAGGCTTCTCAGAAACAGGGCAGGCAGAGCAAGAGGGAGGACAGAGCAGAGGCCAGAGCCCAGGCAGGATTGGCGGCAATGCCGACCAATCTCACTCACGGCTATCCCGAGAAGTGGACCAGCGGGTGAGTTTGTGGGCACAAGGGCCAGCGCCTGGAGCCACACAGAGGCTTTCCACATCCCGGGGCTGCCTCTCTTCTCCTCCTGCCTGTGTCGTGAGTTTCCGCTGGAGCACAATGAGGTCACAGGGCGAGAGAAGCCTCTTCTTGAAGTTCTCTTGGTAACCTCCTGCAAGGAAAGTGAGCCCCTCTGGAAGCATTTTGTCCTTGGGTGGGGTCTGGCCAGCCTCATCCCTGGCGTAAGAGGCTGCTGGGAGGGGATGGGGAGGGGATGAACAGCCCCTGCGTGGCCTGGACCAGATGTCTCATGTTGCCCTCCCTCTCTCACCTGTCCCAAACTGGAACCGCTGGAAAAAAAGACTGCCAGTGGCTGCTAATGACCCACCAGGCAGAATTTGGGAGAGTTTGACCACAAGAAAGGGCGCACGTGGCAGAAACCACCACCCTCCGCTGCAAGGCACTCCAAGCAGGCTCCAGCAAACACGTGACATGCCGCACGGACAGAGATAGTAACAGAGAGCCGGTCGGAAAGAGTGAGAAGGGACAGAGAGAGAAATCAGAGAGAGACATAAGTGGGCACCCAAGCACACAAACACACACACACACACACACACACACACACACAGACACACGCACACACGAGACCAAATTGGCCACAAAGAGATACAGGTAGAGGTTAACACCACCCCCCCAGAAGCCCCTGAAGGTACTGGCTCCCACAAGCACTATGACCCACGGGCGGGAGTGCAGCCCACGAGCACGCAGGCAGAACCGCCTCCTATGATCACAAGGGCACCACCTTTGGGAGACTCAGCTGCCACCCACCCCGCATACTGAAATTGGGATCCCGCTGCTGCCTCAACGCCATCCGCCTGAGGTTTCTTCCTCCTGAGGCTTCTTCCTTCTGTTGGAACCTCCATGAACCGGGCTCCTCGACACCATCCAGCACCCCACAGACTGCCCCAGCCCTTCATCTGGCAGCACGAATGCACAGGGCTCCTAGTTCAGTCAACGAAATCGGAACTGCCCCCAAGCAATGGAGGCGGTCACTCGTGACCCAAGCAAGCTGGCAGCTTAACTCAAGCGTAGTTTATTCGGAGTATTGACCCACCACTGTCTCTGAGAGCTCACGCGCACCTTTGGGCCACCCGGGGATGCAGGCTGGGGGGATCTGGGCAGTGGCGCCAGCTGCCGGGCGCAGCCTCTATAAAGCAGGCAGGGGAGGCGAACGCTTGTAGGGTCCCAAGTTGACCCAAGGCTGTGACCCAGTCCGTGTTTAGAACCACCTTGATCGGCCTCTGCTTCGCCCGGGAGGAGCAGAGGCCAAGTGCCGGCTGGGCCTATGGACTCCTCTCGATCCTATGAGGATCCCACCGGTGACCGGGCATGGGGTTACGTGCCGTGGTATGGGAAGTGTCCGCTAAAATGGAACGCTCCTGTGGGCCGCAAGGCATGTCGTCATGGAAAATGTGCATGACCGAGCCCACCTCCCTCCTTCCTGGGTGAGCAGTGGCCTGCCTTCACCTCCAAGGCGTGGGGTCGTTCTATTGACTGCTTCCCACCACAGGTGGCAAAGATGAGAGGCGAGTCCAGGTGGCATTAGTGTGACCACACGTGGCACCAATGTCCCCCCAACAGCAGATGGTGGAGTGAGGCCGGGTGTCTTCGAGGCCGCAGGGGGGGGCGGCGGGCTAGATAGACAGGTCTAGCTGCATGCCTGCGGCTAATGCCGGAGACCTCCCTGCCAGAAAGTTGGAGGAAAAGTCAAGCGACCTGAAAAACCTTCCAAGTAGCAGGACCGGCGCCAATCCAAGCTTCGCCATGCAGGGAGATGCTCGCCAGAGGGGCCGAGGGTTTCCAACCACGCCCACCACCACCTGCCACCGCTGGTATCACCATGGACGCCACCTCCCCGCACTCCAGGAGAAAACCCGGTCCCTTTGGCTCCCTACATCCCGGTAAGGCTGAAGATTCCATTGCTGGGAGGCTCTTTGCCCAGGGGCCGCGGAACCGGCTGGCCCTCAACAATCAGAGAGGAAGTGCAGGTGGATGCTATACCTTTCCTAGAAGTGGCAAATGTTGTCAGAACGGTCAAGAAGTTCGTGAGCTCCTTCCTGACCCACCATCGCGAGCTTGCTCCCTGAGCCAATGGAGAACCAAAAGTTTCCCGTCCCAGACGGCCATGCAAGCCCAGAGCTCCAGGATTTCCGCACCTGCCCAATCATGCTGAAAAAGGTTTGGAGAGGGAAACAATCACGACCCGACCTCAGGAAGTTTCTCCCGGATGGACTGGGAATTCTTCTGGGTGGAAGACATGAGCCAGACTAGCCTCCCTAGACTTCTCAGAAACACGGCAGGCATGAGCAGGCGCCACAGCCCAGTTAGGATTGGTAGGAAGCAATGCAGGCACCACTGGGGCCATCCGGGGAGAAGTGTCCTGCTGGGTGAGCTGGGCAGGAAGGCCAGCGTTTGAGCCACACAGACTTTCTCCCCATCCAGCCGTTTGCTTCCCTCCCCCGTGTCGAGCTCTGGCTAGATTTGTCAATGAGGGCACAGGGCGAGAGGAGTGAGAACCTTTTTTTCCTTCTGGGCCTCCTGCAGGTGGGACAGGCCCTCTGAGGCCTTTGTCCTTGGCAGGGGTGTGGTCTTCTTTGTCCTGGCAAAGAGGCTGCTCAGGATGGGGAGTGAATGAACAGAACAGCGTTCTGACAAGTATGCCCGGCCGCTGCTCACCTCACCTCAACCAAACCAACTGCCGGGAACGACCAACGGCCACAATGGCTCAAAAGGGGAAGACTAGGGGAGAGGCTGACCACAGAAAGGCGACGCGCTGTGAAACCACCCCTCCAGTAAAGTGGGCACCTGTGTCTCTGTATAAAACACGCACGACAGATGGACAGAGAGATAGTAACAGATAGCTAATGAAAAGAGTTTTAAAAGGGAGAGAGTGAGAAATCAGAGAGAGACGTAAGTGGGCACCCAAGCACACAAACACACACACACACACACACACACACACAGACACACGCACACACACGCGACACCCTGGAAATGGCCACAGAGATACAGGCAGCAGGTTAACACCCACCCCCATGCAGCTCTCCCTGAAGTTGCCGGAATTCTGCTCTCCCCGCTGAACAATGCACTCCACCGTGGGGAGAGAGCCCACGGCACGCAGTGACCCATCCCCACATCACAAGAATCACCACTTCGGGAGGTCTCACGTGGGCACACCGTCTGCACGCCTTGTTAGATCCTGGGGCTGTCGCCCGCCATCCGTCTGAGGTTTCTTCCTCCTGATACCTCGCTGGACCTCCCACTCTAACACGGGCCTCGGACGCCATCCCGTTAACACCTGGCCAGATTGCCCCAGCCCCGACCTCGGTGCAGACAGGCCAGGGCTCGAGTGTGACGAGTCTCAGGGACCAGCCCCCGGCAACGGGCGGGTAGTCATTGCAGGACCAAAGGAGTGCTCTGAGCTGTGGCAGACTGGAGGCCACCGCTTGGCTCCGGAGAGTCAGGCTGAGGAAACTTTAAGGAATGGCTACACGCCGACAGTTGGGGGAACGAGGCGGCGGTGGCGGCTGGGCCGCGACACGGCGCGCAGGCCCCGACGGGCGTAAGGGCGGACTGCTAGAGGCACCCGCGAGATCAGGGTCGGACCCGTGAGGAGTCCGTGGTCAGGGACCCTGATCGGCCTTCGCTCGCCCCGTGGAGGAGCAGTCGGTGCCGGCTGGCCAGCGGATTCTTGATCCGGCGATGGATCCCAACCGTGGTGATCGATGGATATGCCGCCGCGGTCTGGCTTGGCACGGAACTCCTGTAGCCATAGTACGACTCGCGGAAATGCACTGACCCATGAGCCCACCGCTCCTCCTTCCCGCAACGCCTGCCCAAGGCGTGGCTCTGGCAATCAACACTTCTTCCTGAACACATGCAGCAGAGTACAGGCGTGAGTCTCAGGTGGAGCCAGCAGACCACACGGCCCCACCTCACCCCAGAAGATTGAGGAGCTGGTGTCTTCGGCAGCAGGGGCGATATGAGACCGGATATGATGCTGTTCCAGCCGCGGCGCCCAGGGGCCACGGATCCCCTACAAAGCTCCAGGAAAAGCCATGCACCTGGAAACCCGCGACAGGGTTTGTTTGAATCCACATTGCCATGTAGGATGCTTCCCGCCAGAGGCCGAGTGGGTCGCAAGAGACCATGCCCCACCACAAGCCACTGGTCGGTAGTACCCCTGATGCCACCTCCCCCGCACCCAGGGAAACCCCTTGACTTTGTTTCCCTGATATCCGGTGGCAGCTGGAAGATTCATTGCTAGAAGGCTCTATGCCCAGGAGTATAGGAACAGGCTGGCCCTCAACAATCAGAGAGGAAGTGCAGGTGGGATGCGACACTGCCTTCCCAGAAGGCAACAGTCGAACGGCTCGGGTTGCCTCACACATTCCCACTGACCACATAGCCATCACTCGGGCCATGGAGACCCGGAAAGCTTCCCTGTCCCAGACGGCTATGGAAGCCCAGAGCTCCAGGATCTCCGCACCTGCCCAATCATGCTGAAAATGGTTTGGAGAGGGAAACAATCACGACCCCGATATCCAGGAAATTTCTTCCGGATGGACTGGGAAGTCTTCTTACAAAGACATTGTCAGAATAAAGCAGGCTCCCTAGTTTCTGCAGAAACAGGGCAGAGGGCAAGAGGGAGGACAGAGCAGAGGCCAGAGAACAGGCAGGAGTGGCGGCAGTGCCACCAGCACCACCACGGCCATCCGGGGAGAAGTGCCCAAGGGGTGAGCTGGGCAGGGAGGCCAGCGTTTGAGCCACACAGACGCTTTCCCCATCCCGCCGCTTCCCTTCTCCCCTCCTGTGTCGAGTTTCCACAGATTTGTTAATGAGGGTGCCAGGGCGACAGGTGAGAAACCTCTCTTCTTGAAATTCTTCTGGCACAATCCTGGCTGGAAAAGTGGTTCCATTCCTTTGTCCCATGGGTGGGTGTGTGGTCGTCTACATCCCGGCAGAGGGTGCTCAGATGGGAGAGGGGACAGGTGGACGAGATGTTTGCCCACCGTTCACCTTCACAAACCCAAAACTGAACCACTGGAAAACGCATCAGCTGGCCACACAACCCAGGCAGCGACCTTGGAAGAGGCTGACCACGTTGAAAAGGGCACGCAGTGAAACCAATCTCCGGCAGCAGTGGCACCCCGTGTCCCAGGTAAAACACGCGATGTTGCAAAGGACAGAGATAGTAACAGAGAGCCACGGAAAGAGCGAGAAGGCAGAGTGAGTGAGAAATCAGAGAGAGACGTAAGTGGGCACCCAAGCACACAAACACACACACACACACACGCATTACCACACGCTCACACGACAATAATTGAAACGCACAGGCAGGTTAACACTCCACCCCTGTGTGTTCCTCCTCTCTCCTCCTCCTCTCTCCCAGGCTGCCGGGTTCTGCTCTCGCTACTCACGACCCACCGTGGGAGAGGTGCCCACGGGCATGCAGGCAGGACCGCCCCTCACATCACAGGCACCACTGGAGACCCACGGACACACACCGCCCGCCAGGCAAGCTCAGGCTAGATACCTGGGCATGCCCCGGGCGATCCAGCCTGAGGTTTTCCTCCTGAGGCTTCTTCCTTCTGCTGGACCCTCCGTGAATCCGGCCTCGGACACCATCCCATGTTAATGTTCTGCGACTTGCCCCAGCCCCTCGGTACCGACACAGTGATCATAGTTCAACGAAATCCCAGGGACCCACCCCGGCAGCGAAGGTCACTGTGAGACACAAGCATGCTCGGCTCCTGCGGGTTCGCGCACTGAGAGAGGCGGACTTGCTCGCCAGCTCCAGAGACAGGCTGTGGACCCTACAAGGAATGTATGCAGGGCGACAGGCTGGGGAAACTGGCACAGTGATGGAGCTTGGGGCCGCTGGAAGAAGCGAGCGCCCGAAGCATGGGGAGTCGGACTTACCAGAGGTACCTGCGGAATTCCTAGGTCGGGATACATGTAGTAGTCCTGCAGCCTGTGGACCTCTGAATGCCTCTAGTTTCGTTCCCGTGATGAGCAGCCCAGGGTGCTGCTGGGTTGTACACTCCTCTCGGACCGAAGGATGGGATCCCACCGGGTGATCGGTCATGGGGTTATGGTGCCGCGGAGGCGGGAAGCCAGCCTCACAGGGGCACAGGATGATCCCCCCAGGGCCACAAGGCGCGCCGTCGGGCGGAAAATGCACTGACCCGTAAGCCCACTGCCTCCCTCCTTCCCGGGTGGTGCAGTGGCCTGCCTTCACCTACAAGGCACAGGGACTCCGGCACCCCGACACTGCTTCCCGCCACACGTGCAAAGAGAGACAGGCGGGGAGTCCGAGGTGGAGCCAGTGTGACCACACGTGGCACCCACATAACACAACAGCAGATGGAGCGAGCGGGTGTCTTCGAGGCCGCAGGGGGCGATGGCGAGACGGACAGTGATGTCCAGCCGCGGCGCCTGGGTGAAGGGGAATTTCACAAAAGCTGAGGAAAAGCCGTTTACCTGAATACCTGTAGACAGGCCAGCTACCACACAAAGTTTTCAAATGTAGGGATGCCGCTAGAGGGGGGGCTCTAGGGCTTTACAACCACACCCTTACACTGCACTCCCCACCAGCTAGGTACCCTGATGCCACCTCCCCCCACACCCAGTAAAAAACCCGTGACATTTAGCCTCCCCCTGACATCCCCGGCAGGCCAGAAGAGACCATTGCTGGGAAGGCTCTTTGCCCAGGATAAGAGGAACCGTTTTGCCCTCAACAATCAGAGAGGAAGTGCAGGTGGGATGCTACACCGCCTCTTCCCTAGAAGGCAAATGTCAGGAATGTTCGGGTTGCCTCTCAGCCTTCCTGGACCGTGGACCACCTGAGCCATCATCACTTGGCCACGAGACCCGAAAAGCTTCCCCTCTGCTCCAGACGGGCCATGGGTGCCCAGAGCTCCAGGAAATCCACAACTGCCCAATCATGCTGAAAAAGGTTTGGAGAGGGAAACAATCACGACCCCGACCTCCAGGACGTTTCTACAGGATAGACTGGGAAGTCTTCTGGGTGGAAGACATTGAGCCAGATTAAGAAGCCCCTAGGCTTCAGAGAAACAGGGCAGGCAGAGCAGGAGGGAGGACAGAGCAGAGGCCAGAGCCCAGGCTGGATTGGCGGCAATGCCGCACCACCACGCCATCCGGGAGAAGTGCCCGTGCGTGACCAAGCAGCGCTGCTTGAGCCACACAGACGCTTTCCACATTCCACGCCTCCCTTCTCCTCCCCTGTGTCAATCTCTGGCTAGATTTGTCAATGAGGGCACAGGGCGAGAGGAGTGAGAACCCTCTTCAGTTCCTGGCACCTCCTGCAGGTGGTGACAGTGAGACCCTCTGAGCCTTTTGTCCTTGGCTGGGGTGTGGTCGTCTTCATCCTGGCAAAGAGGCTGCTCAGGATGGGGAGGGATGAATGGTGCCCGCGGTTCTAATGCAGACACTGACAAGCCAGCCCACGCTTTACCAACCCAAACTGGAACCGGCTGAAATGCACCGCCAGTGGCACGACCCAGGCAGAGACCCGGGAGAGGCTGACCACAAGAAAGGGCTAATTTGAAGGAGAGAAACCACCCTCCGGCTAGTGGGCACCTCTGTCCTGTGCAAACTTGCAGCCCAGACGGACAGCTTATAGTAACAGAGAGCGACGGAAAGAGCAGATGGGAGAGAGTGAGAAATCAGAGAGAGACGAAAGTGGGCACCCAAGCACACAAACCCACACACACGCAGACACACGCACACACAGGCAGAAACCCGAAACGCACACAGAGATACTGGCAGCAGGTTAACACCCACCCCAGGCAGCCTGAAGGTGCCAGATTCTGCTCTCCTGGCCACCGCCCACCCTGGGAGAGAGAAAGCAGCCCACGGCCCCCACAGGAACACCTGCACCCATATCACAACGGGCACCACATTTGCACTCACGCACACCTTCCGCGGCACGCCGAGGCTGGGATCCCGCGCTGCCTCCCCGGTGATCCGTCTGAGGTTTCTTCCTCCTGAGGCTTCTTCCTTCTGCTGGACCCTCCATGAATCCGGGCCTCCGGACACCATCCTGTTAATGCTCTGGCCATGACTTGTCTCAGCCCCGACTCCGAGGCACAATCACACAGTGCTCATAGTTCGATGACCTGTGGCCCCAACACCCCGGCAGCTGCATGGTGCCTACCAGGACTTACAGCTGCCTGGGCCTCGCAAGGCTCAGCTTTGAGAGGCGACTTGCCGCTGGCTCCTGAGAGACAGGCTGTGGACCCCTTAAGGAATGGCGGCGACGCGGCAGGCTGAGGGGAATGGGGCGTCGGTGGCGGAGCTTGGGGTCGCTGGCGCAGCGCAGCCTGAGGCGGCGGGGGGAGGCGGACTGCCAGAGGCACCTGAGGGAGACCCAGGGTCGGACCCGTAGTAGTCCGGTGTTCAGGACCTCTTGATCGGTCTTCTGCTTCGGTTCCTGGTGGAGGAGCAGCTTCAGGGTGCCGGCTGGGCTGTGCCGACTCCCGATCCGGCTGATCCCACCGCGACCGCATGGGGTTACGTGCCGGCTTGGAAGCGGGTCTCGTGAGGCAGCCTGAACGATCCCCAGGGTCGGGGCATGGTTGCCGGGCGAAAATGCACTGACCCGTGAGCCCACTGCCTCCCTCCTTCCTGGGTGGAGCAGTGGCCTGCCTTCACCTGCTGGGGCTCTGCACCGAAACTGCTTCCGCCACACGCGGCAAAGACAGAGAGGCGGAGTCCGAGGTGGAGCCAGTGTGACCACACGCGGGCAACTCCACATAACCCAACAGCAGATGGAGTGAGCGGTGTCTCGGTACCACGCAGGGGGCTTATGGCGCACGGCAGACGTCCAGCCGCGGCGCTCGGGTCCACTGGAGACCTCCTCGGGCCACAAAGCTGAGGAAAAGCCAAGCGCACCTGAAAATCTGCGAGACAGGGCCTGCGCCCAAATCCAAGCCACATGCAGGGATGAATGCCAGAGGGACTGAGGGGTTTGCACAAACTACGCCCCAAACCCACCCCACCACTGGATAGGAAGCCCTGACGCCACCTACACCGCACCCATCCAAACCCAGTCCCTTTGGCTCCCTGACATCTGTGGCAGCCAGAAGATTCTTTGCTAGAAGGCTCTTTGCCCAGGAGCAGAGGAACCGGCTGGCCCTCAACAATCAGAGAAGAAGTGCAGGTGGGATGCGACAATCACTTTTCCTAGAAGGCAAATGTCGGAATGATCGGGTTGCCTCAGCGCTCTTCCTGACTGACCACTTGTGCCATCACTGGGCCAATGGAGACCCGAAAGCTTCCCTGTCCCAGGCGGCTATGGAAGCCCAGAGCTCCAGGATCTCCGCACCTGCCCAGTCAAGCTGAAAAAGGTTTGGAGAGGGAAACAATCACGACCCCAACGTCAACAAAGTTTCTCCCGGATGGAATGGGTAGTATTCTGGGTGGAAGACATTGAGCCAGACTAAAAAGCCCCTAGGCTTCTCAGAAACAGGGCAGGAAGAGCAAGAGGGAGGACAGAGCAGAGGCCAGAACTCTGGTGGCAGGATTAGCGGTAATGCCGCTGCACCACCAATGCATGATCCGGGAGAAGTGCCCAAAGGGTGAGCTGGGCAGGAAGGCCGGCATTTGAGCCATACAGACGCTCCCCATCCCCGGCCACATTCTCCTCCCTGTGTCGAAAGAAGCTCTGGCTAGATTTGTCAATGAGGGCACAGGGCGAGAGGAGTGAGAACCCCTCTTCTTGAAGTTCTCTGGCACCTCCTATGGTGGAATTTCAGTGAGCCCCTCTGAGGCCTTTGTCCTTGGCTGGGTCGCCTTCATCCTGGCAAAGAGGCTGCTCAGGATGGGGAGGGTTTAACAGAACTGCGCCCGGGATGCAGATGCCCACGCGCCCACCTTCACCAACCCAAACTGGAACTGCCGGGAAACGACAAAGGGCCACACGACCCAGGTAGAGACCCGGGTGAGGCTGACCACGAAAGGGTGACGGCGGTGAAACCACCCTCCGGCGCAGCGGGCAACTGTGCCTGTCCACAAAAACATGTGTGTATGTGAGTGTTTATAGCAGCTTTATTTGTCATAGCCAAAACTGAAACACCTAAATGTCCACCAACAGGTGACTGGAATAACGAACGGACTATTACAATGAAATATCACGAGATAGAAAGCAATGAACTATTGATAATCACAACAAGGATGACTCTCCACTTGCTGAGTGACAGAAGCCACACAAAAAAGGGTACAGACAGTGCATGGATTCCATTTGTTAAGCATTCTATAAAACGTAAACTAATCGATGGTAGAGTTCATCAGTGCAGTGAGAGTTCATCAGTGCTCGGACAGTATGCAG